>JAGIQG010000012.1:30486165-30866566 GCA_024679065.1 Sphyrna mokarran | reverse complement strand
ACACCAAGATCCTTCTGTTCCTCAACACTATTAAGAGTCCTTCCATTAGCCCTATACTTACACATTTATTGTTCCTGCCAAAGTGCATTACCTCACACTTTTCCACATTAAACTCCATTTGCCACCTCTCGGCCCAGCTCTGCAACTTGTCCAAGTCACTCTGTAAACTAAAACACCCCTCTTCACTATCTAAGTCACTCTGTAAACTAAAACACCCCTCTTCACTATCTAAGTCACTCTGTAAACTAAAACACCCCTCTTCACTATCTAGTTAGTGAAATGGATAGCTATAGATTAGCCAGGAGTGAGCTAAAGAGTGAGTTGAGGAGAGCTAAAAGGGGACACGAGAAGACTTTGGCTGATAGGATCAAGGAGAATCCTAAAGCTTTCTTTAGTTATGTTAAGAATAGAAGATTGGTTAGGGCAAGGTTAGGGCCAGTTATGGACAGCAGTGGGAAGTTGTGCGTGGAGCCTGAAGAGATTGGAGAGGCAATGAACAAATATTTCTCTTCGGTATTCACGCAGGGAGATGTAAATGTAGTTGTGGAGAACACTGGGATACAGGGTTGCAAACTGGAAAGTATTGAAGTAGATAAGGAGGATGTGCTAGATATTCTTGAGGGTTTGAAGTTAGATAAGTCCCTGGGCCGGACGGGATTTACCCTAGGATTCTCTGGGAGGCAAGAGAGGCGATTGCAGAGCCTCTGGCTCTGATCTTCAGGTCATCGTTGGTTACGGGTATAGTACCAGAAGACTGGAGGATAGCGAATGTGGCCCCATTGTTCAAGAAGGGAAAGAGAGACTTTCGGGGAATTATAGGCCGGTGAGTCTTACTTCTGTTGTGGGCAAAGTATTGGAGAGAATTATTAGGGATAGGATTTATAGTTATTTAGAGAGAAATGAATTGTTTGGGGGTAGTCAGCATGGTTTTGTGAAGGGTAGGTCGTGCCTTACTAGCCTTATTGAGTTTTTTGAAAAAGTGACCAAAGAGGTGGATGGGGTAAGGCAGTTGATGTGGTATATATGGACTTTAGTAAGGCGTTCGATAAGGTGGCACATGGAAGGCTTCTGCAGAAAATGCAGATGTATGGGATTGAGGGTGATTTAGCTAATTGGATTAGGAATTGGCTAGCAGATAGAAGACAGAGGTTGATGGGAGGTATTCATCGTGGAGTTCGGTTACTAGTGGTGTACCTCAGGGATCTGTTTAGGGGCCCCTGCTATTTGTAATTTTTATAAATGATCTGGATGAGGGTATTGAAGGATGGATTAGTAAATTTGCGGATCACACCAAAGTCGGAGGAGTGGTAGATAGTGAAGAGGGGTGTTCTAGTTTGCAGACAGACTTGCACAAATTGCAGAGCTGGGCCGAGAGGTGGCAAATGGAGTTTAATGTGGAAAAGTGTGAGGTAATTCACTTTGGCAGGAATAACAAATGTGTAGAGTATAGGGCTAATGGTAGGACTCTTAATAGTGTTGAAGAACAGAGGGATCTTGGTGTATATGTGCATAGATCCCTGAAAGTTAGCAATCAAGTCAATAAGGTTGTTAAGAAAGCATATGGAGTCTTAGCTTTTATTGGTAGGGGGATTGAATTTCGGAGCCGCAACGTCATGTTGCAACTGTACAAAACTCTAGTGCGGCTGCACTTGGAGTATTGTGTGCAGTCTGGTCCCCACATTATAAGAAAGATGTGGAGGCATTGGAGAGGGTACAGAGGAGGTTTACCAGGATGTTGCCTGGTATGGAGGGCAGGTCTTATGAGGAGAGGCTGAGGGATTTGAGGTTGTTTTCGTTAGAAAGGAGGAGGCTAAGAGGGGACCTGATCGAAACATATAAGATGATTAGAGGTTTAGATAGGGTGGACAGTGATAGCCTTTTTCCTAGGATGGAGAAAGCTAGCACGAGGGGACACAGCTTTAAATTAAGGGGTGGAAGTTATAGGACGGATATCAGAGGTAGGTTCTTTACCCAGAGGGTGGTAAGGGTATGGAATGCCCTGCCTGCTTCAGTTGTAGATGCGCCAAGTTTGGTGGCGTTTAAGAGGTTAGTTGATAAGTATATGGAAGAGAAGGGAATGGTTTAGTTTGGAGGGGGATTGCTTTTTATATTGGTCGGCGCAACATCGAAGGCCGAAGGGCCTGTTCTGTGCTGTAATGTTCTATGTTCTATGTTCTATAAAACTCTAGTGCGGCCGCACTTGGAGTATTGTGTACAGTTCTGGTCCCCGCATTATAAGAAAGATGTGGAGGCATTGGAGAGGGTACAGAGGAGGTTTACCAGGATGTTGCCTGGTATGGAAGGCAGGTCTTATGAAGAGAGGCTGAGAGATTTGAGGTTGTTTTCGTTAGAAAGAAGGCGGCTAAGAGGAGACGTTATTGAAACATATAAGATGATTAGAGATTTAGATAGGGTGGACAGTGATAGCCTTTTTCCTAGGATGGAGAAAGCTAACACGAGGGGACATAGCTTTAAATTAAGAGGTGGTGGTTTTAGGACAGATGTCAGAGGTAGGTTCTTTACCCAGAGGGTGGTAAGGGTACGGAATGCCTTGCCTGCGTCAGTTGTAGATGCGCCAAGTTTGGTGGCATTTAAGAGGTTAGTAGATAAGTTTATGGATGAAAGGGGAATGGTTTAGGTTAGAGGGTCACTGCTTGTTCCTAATTGGTCGGCGCAACATCGAAGGCCGAAGGACCTGTTCTGCGCTGTAATGTTCTATGTTCTATTAATGAAATCTTAATCTAGATTATGTAATCAAGTCTCTGATGTGGGATTTAGCAGTGGGAATACTATCACTGGGAAAAATTGAAATTTCAACCAAATGTTCTCATACTTGCAAAAGTATACGCTTTCATAGTAGCTCTTACCTGTTATTCCCATGTGGTAATTATGAAAAGCATCTATCAGACCATCACAAAGAATGCTATCCTCAAGCGATACATCACCCATTTTGATTCCGGTTCTCATCAGTGCCACATGCGGAGCCTGGAGTACACAATTAAAGGCAATTTTTATACTGCATTAAAACACAAACATGTACCATAAGACCATAAGATACAGGAGCAGAAGGAGGCCACTTGGCCCATCGAGTCTGCTTTGCCAGTTAATCATGGCTGATAAGTTTCTCAACCCCATTCTCACATCTTTTCCCCGTAACCTTTGATCCCCTTATCAATCAAGAATTATCTATCTCGGTGTTAAATACACTCACTGACTTGGCCTTCACAGCCTTCTGTGGCAATGAATTTCATAGATTCACTACCCTCTGGCTAAAAAAATTCCTCCTCATCATGGTTTTAAATGGTTGTCCCTTTACACTAAGGCTATGCTCTCGGTTCCTAGTCTTTCCTACTAATGGAAACATCTTTCTCATGTCCACTCTTTCCGGGCCTTTCAGTATACTGTAGTTTAAATGACTGGACTGGATATTGGCAAGCGCTCATTCATAATGTCTTCTACAGTGAAATGGTTTACTTGCCTTTGGCCATTAGAGTGATGTGCCCACATACTGTCCTTGCCACCCACACATCCCACCATGACCCTAATAGCCTCTGTACTAAGTACCAACTCATGCAAACCCATAACCCATTCCATTCAATCCCATGGACCTTTGATTGCCCCATTGCCAACTTGGTGCCAACCCATCTACCACCATTTATCCTTACACATTCCATGCCAACCTAACCAGTTAGTGCTATGAACAGATCCGAGGAACCATGTTTGAGACAAAAGAAAACAAAGTTTGAAGTCTATGTCTCTCATTTAAGAATTACTTAGAAATTTATTTGTATTGCTGTAACTTCCAAAGCTAAACACTGAAAATGGGATTAGTTAGTCAGGTCTTTGCTAATCAACGTGGATATGATTCATTCAATGGCCTCCTTCTATGCATTGAACAACTATGAATCTATGAATATTATAGACTTTAAAAAACTCAAAAATTCATTCAATGCTTAATTCATTCAAGTATTTAATTCCTTATGAAACCAGTAACTTGTAGTCATAGTCCACATCATTATACGCAGGATAACAACAGGCTGCTTTATTATCAAAATTTAAAGGGCTTGGCAATTTAAATGACTTGACAGTTCATTGAGCTTATCCACTTTTTATGCGCATTCATGTCTACTCCCATCAATCTCAAAGGTCACCTAACTTCTCCAAAAGTGGCAGCTATAAGCAGTCCCCAGTTTCTAAATCCTTGAGCCCAACACAAGGTAAATGAAGGGAAAGATTTCAGGTTGGAAGGGAAGATGAACTCTTGTGGGATGGTTGGACGATGGAAGGAAAGGATGATGTTGCATGTGGCCTGACCTTGAACTTGTCATGCCAGGATTAAAATTGAGGCCAGGCAGGAACCAGCCTTACCTGCCCCTCATAAAATTGTGTACAAGTTAGGGTTGGATGGGAAGAAAGTAGCATTACTACCATGGAATTTTACAAGCTCTGCCACCTGCAAATTCACAAGTGGACTAACTGCAAAATTCTGCTCCATAAGCCAGTTCTTGAGAACGTAACAGAGTGAATGCTGCTGCTAGCAAGTATAGAAATAGGAAAATAGGGCATATGAATGTGAAGCTCAAGAATTGGTGCAGGAGGCAGAGTTTTAGATTCCTGGATCACTTGAGGCCATTTCTGGGGTGCCAAGGTGCAGAACACTGCCCTAAGAAACTCTTGCAGAAATATCCTGAGGTTGAGATGATTGGTCTTCAATAACCACAACCTTTGTGCTTAGTTTAACCTCTGCTAGAATAGGGATTTCCACCTGAAGCCTTGGACTTCAATCTTACTATTGTAGCTTGATGCCCCATATTGTCAAACACACCTTGATGTTATTTTTACCCATCCTCTAGAATTCTGTTCTTTTATTCATGTTTGTAGAAAACTACAAGGACAGTAGCTGAGTAATCCTGGCAGAACCAAAATTGAGCATCGCTGATCAAGTTATTGGTAAGTAAGTGTTGCTTGTTAGCAAAAGTGATACCACTTTGCATTACTTAGCTGACAATTATGAGCATGTTAATGGGATGTTAATTAGCTGTGTTCACTTTGTCCTGTTTTTGTGGACATGTCTGGAGATTTTTCACTTTATCGGTTAGAGGGCATTGTTGTAACAGTATGGAATAGCATGATTGAAGCCATGACTCATTCTGGAGTACAATACTTCTTCTTTATTATAATTGCATGCCGCCAAAGTCCAAAGCCTTTGCTATATCCATGTATGCAACACTTTTTTGATGTGCAATGAAGAGAACTGAAGATTGGCATCCGAGATAGTGAAGACATCCATAAGAGTATAATCCACTTGGGACTTCTAGAACATAGAACATTGAACATTACAGCGCAGAACAGGCCGTTCGGCCTTCGATGTTGCACCAACCAATTAACAAAAAGCAATGATCCTCTAACCTAAACCATTCTCTTTTCATCCATAAACTTATCTACTAACTTCTTAAACGCCACCAATCTTGGCGCATCTACAACTGCAGCAGGCAGGGCACTCCATACCCTTACCACCCTCTGGGTAAAGAACCTATCTCTGATATCCGTCCTATAACTACCACCCCTTAATTTAAAGTTATGTCCCCTCGTGCTAGCTTTCTCCATCCGAGGAAAAAGGCTTTCACTGTCCACCCTATCTAAACCTCTAATCATCTTATATGTTTCAATAAGGTCTCCTCTTAGTTGCCTTCTTTCCAACAAAAACAACCTCAAATCCCTCAGCTTCTCTTCATAAGACCTGCCCTCTATACCAGGCAACATCCTGGTAAACCTCCTCTGTACCCTCTCCAATGCCTCCACATCTTTCTTATAATGCGGGGACCAGAACTGCACACAATACTCCAAGTGCGGCCGCACTAGAGTTTTGTACAGTTGCAACATGACGTTGCGGCTCCGAAATTCAATCCCCCTACCAATAAAAGCTAAGACTCCGTATGCCTTCTTAACAACCTTATCGACTTGATTGCCAACTTTCAGGGATCTATGCACATATACACCAAGATCCCTCTGTTCTTCAACACTATTAAGAGTCCTACCATTAGCCCTATACTCTACACATTTGTTATTCCTGCCAAAGTAAATTACCTCACACTTTTCCACATTAAACTCCATTTGCCACCTCTCGGCTCAGCTCTGCAACTTGTCCAAGTCTCTCTGCAAACTATAACACCCCTCTTCACTATCCACCACTCCTCCGACTTTGGTGTCATTCGCAAATTTACTAATCCATCCTTCAATACCCTCATCCAGATCATTTATAAAAATTACAAACAGCAGGAGCCCCGAAACAGATCCCTGAGCTACACCACTTGTAACCGAACTCCATGATGAATAATTTCCATCAACCACCACCCTCTGTCTTCTGGCTAAAGATAGCTGCATATATTTTAGTCTTGCATTTTGCACTCACTTAATGTGCAGGAATGTTCATGTAGCCTCTTCCAGCTATTAGTTATTTAACTGTTTGCCACTATTCATGACTGCATATGACAAGACTTATCCGTTGGATGTGAGATTATTTATCTCTGTCTATAGCACTATTATAAATGTTCAATATGCTTTTAGACATGTGTAGCTTTACTCATTAGGCAACTCACTTTTATTTATTTATGGGCTGTGGGCATTGCTGGCTAAATCAGCATTTATGACCCATCCTTGAGAAAGTGGTGGTGATCTGGCTTCTTGAATCACTGCAGTCCTTGAGGTGTATACCCATGGTGCTGTTAAGGACAGTGTTCCTGGATTTTGACTCACCGACAGTGAATCAATGGCGACGTATTTCCAAGTCAGGATGGTGATTGGCTTGGAGGGCAACTTCCAAGTGGTGGCGTTCCCAAGTATATACTGCTCTTGTCCTTCTAGATGGTAATGGTCGCAGAGTTGTAAAAGAACCTTGGTGAGTTTCTATAGTGCATCTTTTGGATGGTACACATTACTATCACTGTTCGTTGATGGTGGAAGGATTGAATGCTTGTGGAAGGAGCAGCGATCAAGCTGGCTGCTTTTCCCAAGCTTCTTGAGTGTTATTGGAGCTGCACTCATCCAGGCAAGTGGAAAATATTCCAATGCACCCCTGATTTGTGCCTTGTGGATGGTGGACAGGCATTGGGAAGTCAAGGGATGAAAAACTCCAGGAATTTCTTGGTTTTAAATCTGCACTTAAAGCAAGAAGTCTGTGGTGGGAATGATCACTTAGCGCGACTGATAAACTGTGCTTGTACCTTGCTCATGTTCTCCATACCGCCTGCTACCACAATACTGGAGCTTCCTGTTACGATGGCCTGTGTTGCGAGACACACTGCTTTCAGCCCAGAGCCACAAATCATCTGACAGCTCCATGCTGGCACCAGATATGGGATTCCTGCACTGACACTAGCCTGACGGGCAGGATTCTGTCCTTGGCCTACAAAATAATGGAAGAAAAATATAACAATAGTGCTTTCCATCATAAAGCACACCATTGTCACTATAAAAGAGAACAAAAATCTTGGGAAAGTTTGAATCAAATATTACAGATTATTTTTCTTGTATATTAGTTCTAATTTTGTCAAAAATGTTTTACTTCTATTTTCCCATCAGTAAGAAGATTCACAACACCAGATTAAAATCCAACAGGCTTATGTGATAGTAAACGCCCCAAGTTTTCGGAATGCTGTTCCTTCATCAGGTGAGTGGAGAGTTTACGCCAGTCCAATGCCAGCCAGCATATCCACATCATTTTCCCATCAGCCACAGACAAGTATCAGAAATTATAGTAAAAGACAAGAATTGTAGAATGATAAGCATAGATTGTTGTATGACCAATGGTGCTGGTGTAAACTCTTTCATGAGATATACAATTAATCTCACCAACCTACTTTTTCCCCATATTCTAGTAATTATTTTCTTTTTCAAGTACTGGTCTTTTGAATATTATTAAATCTGCTTCCTCCATCCTTTCAGGTTTTAAATCAGAACTCCACAGCATAAACTATTACTTCCACATTTTGACTCCAGGTCTACCTCAATACCATGGCCAAAATCTTCTGTCTTTGTTTGTAGCTGGGATTTTCCTATGTTGCTGCAAGTGAAAGGAGTTTTAGCTGGAATATCAAACTCTTGATTTTCATTCGCAACAGACGAGACTGGAGAATCTTGTCTCACTTCTCTTGAGTCTTCCACTGTCACTAAATTGTCAAGACTGATTATCCAACTTTCATACTAGATGAGCAGAAATTTGCTCCAATTAAATACGGAGAAGATACTTGTCTTCAGATCACGCCACTAACTCTATCCCCTAACCAGTTTTTCCAATCTCAAATCCATATCTCTGGTAATTATTTAGAACACAGAGCATAGAAAAACTACAAGACAAACAGGCCATTCGGCCCACAAGTTGCACCAATCATATCCCTACCTACTAGGCCTACCTATAACCCTCAATCCTATTAAATCCCTAGTACTCATCCAGAAGTCTCTTAAAAGATCCTAATGAATTCACCTCCACCACCACCTGATTCCACACGCCCACCATCCTGAGTGAAAAAAGGCCAGTACAAACTATTTACAAAATTTTGTTTGAAGACAAAGCACTACAAACTGTTCTGAAACTCATTTTCTCTCTCTCTAAGCTTTAAGACTATTTATACTCGGTATTGCAAGTTTATTATGATTTCTAAACGTATTTAAAGCGGCATTTATATCTGAGAAATCTTCCTTATTTGGAACGGAAACAGTGATAAAATAGAAATTAAAGTTGTTTCTTTTTCATTTTTAAATATTGTTCAATTTGTTAATGGTTAAACTGCTTCATTTATTACATTTTTTTTTAAATTGTCTTATTAAATAAAGTTTGTTTTACTATAAAAGGTCCTTAATTTGTTGGTGGATTTATTCCCGGAAGGAAGTAGCCTTTCCTCACATTTATGCCAAAATAGAAAAATTGTTGGGTTCTAGTCTGGCTTCCTAATGTACCTTGGGGTTTTGGTCTGGGACCTTAACATAGAACAATACAGCACAAACAGGCCCTTCGGCCCACGAGTTGCGCCGATCACATCTACCAAACCACAGACCTATCTATAACCCCCTATCCTATTCTTTTCCATATTTAACACTCAATAATGTTATCTAGGAACCATCAAAAACAGAGGAAAAGACAAAAGCACTCCTTCTTGTGCACCCCTTTCATGCCTGTCATCCAAATGGTCTTATTTATGGATGGCATGGTGACACAGTGGTTAGCAGCACCAGGCACCCTGATTCAATTCCAATCTTGTGCGAAGGTCTCTGTGAAGTTTGCACGTTCTTCCCATGCATGCATGGATTTCCTTTAGGTGCTCTGGTTTCCTCCTACAGTGCAAAGATCTACAGGTTTGATGGCTTGGCCATACTAAATTACCCCTTAACTTCCTAAGATATTTATGTTAGACGGATTAGCCATGGTAAATGCACGGCATTATGGAGATGAGCAGAGGGAAAGCTCTTCATAGGACAATCATTCAAAGAGTCAGTGAAGACTTGATGAGCCAAATGACCTCTTTCTACACTTTGAAGTTCCGAGGTTCCTATATAATACGACCCCTGGGGCTACAGCATGGCTAGAGATAGGTTGCTGACTTTCATTGAGGGAGACTTCAGATAATCTTGCAGGATGCGCTTGAACAACTTTGTGTATTGAGGGCTCTGCTTTAGAGTGCAATACTTTGGCAAGGCTGACGGGAGTGAAGCCTAGATAGCTGAGAGGCAACAGTACTGGCAATGGCACAATGCTAGTGGTAGTAGAAGTGCTGTCAATCTAAGAAACGATAGTAGGCTCCTGCTTCAAATTGCCAGTGCCACACCCATGTGACAGTGCCTCTGTAATCCTTCCAATGTACTGAAGTATAGATTGCTGACTACTGTAAAGAGTTGAAGTGAGAATGACTGGATTTGGCCACTGTGACATCAAGGAGCCCAAACCCGAAATCAATGGGATTTTGTGGATTCCGCTCTACTTACTCTGAACGTATAACTCTTAATTCCTTTTCTGTTCAAAAATCTATCTTTACCTAAAAACATTCAATGAGGTAGCCTCAACTGCTTCGCTGAACAGTGAATTCCAGATTCATAACCTTTGGGTCAAGAAGTTCCTCCTCAATTCAGTCTTAAATCTGCTCCCCCTTATTTTGAGGCTATGCTCCTGAGTTCTAGTTTCACCTGCCAGTGGAAACAACCTCCCTGCTTCCATTTTATCTATTCTCTTCAGAATCTAGAATCTAGAGAATCTCTTCTTCACCCTCCAGTGTCAGTATATCCATTCTCAAGTAAGGAGACCAAATTTGTATACAGTATTCCAGGTGTGGCCTCACCAGCACTAGCTGCAACATAAGCTTGCTGTTTTTAAACTCCATTCTATAATAACGAAGAACGAAGATTAGGCAAGATCTTAAAGATACCGACTGGGATAAGCTTTTTGAGGGCAGGTCGACGAGGTACATGTGGGAGTCTTTCAAGGGAAAACTAAACTCTCTGCAGGAAAGATACGTGCCGGCAAGGAGGAAGGATGGGAAAGGTAGGATTAGAGAACCTTGGCTTACCAGGGAGATTGAGGACTTGATCAAGAAAAAGCGAGAGGCTTACATTAGATCTAGGCAACTAGGGACTGAGACAGCGCTGGAAGCTTATAGAGAGTGTAGACGGGATCTTAAAAGGGGTATTAGAAAGGCAAAAAGGGGCCACGAGGTGGCTCTGGCAGGTAGGATAAAGGAAAATCCAAAGGCATTTTACACCTATGTAAGGAGCAAAAGGATGGTTAGAGGCAAGATTGGACCTCTTAGGGACAGAGGAGGGGATCTATGCTTAGAGCCTGAGGGAATGGGGGAGATCCTGAATGAATACTTTGCGTCGGTATTCACGCAGGAGACTGGACAGATGTCTGTGCCTGATGTTGACAAAGTTGAGGATCGGTTGAGGGAAATAAGGATTACGAGGAAAGAGGTGTTGGGGCTGTTAGGCAGCTTAAAGACATATAAAGCTCCGGGGCCTGATGGCATTTACCCCAGGCTGCTAAGGGAGTTGAGGGAAGACTTGGCTGGGCCTCTGACGCAAATCTTTGTCTCTTCCTTGGACACAGGTGAGGTCCCAGAGGACTGGAGGATAGCAAACGTAGTACCGTTGTTTAAAAAAGGTCAGAGGGATCACCCAGGGAACTATAGGCCGGTGAGCTTGACTTCAGTTATAGGTAAGCTAATGGAGAGGATCCTTAGGGACAGGATGTATGAGCATCTGGAGCGCTGCGATCTGATCAGGGATACGCAGCATGGCTTCGTCAAGGGGAAGTCTTGTCTTACAAATCTAGTGGAATTTTTTGAAGAAGTGACAAAAACAGTTGATGAAGGACAGGCTGTTGATGTCGTCTACATGGATTTCAGTAAGGCGTTTGACAAGGTTCCTCATGGTAGACTGATAGAGAAGGTGAAGGCGCATGGGATACAGGGTCGGGTATGTAGATGGGTCGAGAACTGGCTCGGGAGGAGGAGACAGAGGGTAGTAGTGGAAGGCTCTTTTTCCGGCTGGAAGCCTGTCACTAGTGGAGTGCCACAAGGCTCAGTACTAGGTCCTCTTCTATTTGTGGTCTACATAAACGACTTGGAAGTAGGGGTAGGTGGTGAGATCAGCAAATTTGCTGATGACACCAAGATGCTTGGATTGGCGGGTACAGAAGAGCAGTGTCAGGCAATACAACAGGACATAGACAGGTTGGTAGACTGGGCAGATAGATGGCAAATGGAATTTAATCCGGATAAATGCGAGGTGATGCATTTTGGCCGGAAAAATGTAGAAGAGAGTTATAGGATAAAAGGTAAAACTATACGGAGCATAGAGACGCAGAGAGACTTGGGGGTGCAGGTTCACAAGTCTCTGAAGGTGTCCTCACAGGTGGAGAAGGTGATAAAGAAGGCGTATAGTATGTTAGCTTTCATAGAAAAGGGTATAGAATACAAGAGTAGGAGTTTGATGTTGCAGTTGTATAGAACTTTGGTTAGGCCTCACTTGGAATACTGTGCCCAGTTCTGGTCTCCGTACTATCGGAAGGATGTGGAGTCCTTGGAGAGAGTGCAGAGGAGGTTTACCAGGATGCTGCCTGGTATGGAAGGACTGTCTTATGAGGAACGATTAGATAGACTGGGGTTGTTTTCCCTTGAAAGACGTCGGCTTAGAGGGGATCTCATAGAGGTGTATAAGATTATAAGGGGTATAGATAGAGTAAATGGAGGTAAACTTTTTCCGCCTTTAGAAATGGATAGGACGAGGGGTCATGGCCATAGGGTGAGGGGGGCTATGTATAGGACGAATATTAGAGGGCAGTTTTTCACACAAAGGGTAGTGGGGGTGTGGAATGCACTGCCGAGTAAGGTGGTGGGAGCAGGCACGCTGGGGCTGGGGCTCTCTTGGACAGCCACATGAGCGGTATGCAGATAGAGGGATATACTAGGACTGTTTAACTACGGCTTTTTTCCACAGGTAATTCGGTCCATACTTTGAGCATGCATTCGGCAGGTGGTGCGGGTACAGCTCTTGGATGTTGATTCATGGGTTGCCTGGTACCTCATGTCGTAAATGGGTGCTTTATGTGGACCATCTGAAGGGCACCATGACAGCTCAGAGACTATCGATGTGGCTGTGCAGACACTTGGAATTGGGCCGGTGTCTGTGAGAGTTTGCGCGTTCTCCCCGTGGTTGTGTGGGTTTTCTCTGGGCACTCCGGTTTCCTCCCACAACCCAAAAATTCGCTCTTAGGCTGATTGGGAAACAAATTGTCCCTATGGTGAAAATTTTCCATATTAGGAATAATATATATATTATTATATAGGAATATTAAAATAGGATAATGTATTTGCTACTATATAGTATGACGGCGGCGCGGGCTCGTTGGGCCGAAGGGCCTGTTTCCCGTGCTGTGTTGCTTAAAAAAAAAACAAAATTCCATTTGCCTTCTTAATTACCTACTGCACAGCGGCATGCTGCAATTTTTACTATTTAAATAATAGTCCATTTCACTGTTATTCCTACCAAAATGGATGACCTCACATTTATCAACATTATACTCCATCTGCCAGACTCTCGCCCGCTCACTTAGACTATTTATATCCTTTGTAGAACTTCAGTGTCCTCTGTGCACTTTGCTCTACACTCATCTTAGTGTTACCTGCAGACTTTGACACACTATACTTGGGTCCCAACTACAAATCATCTGTGTAAACAATTGCAGCTCCAACACTGTATTTACTGCTGAGAAAAGCACGGATGTTAGAGAACTTGGGGAAATAAATAGTAATGTCTTGCGCGTACATATTACAGAGAAGGAGGTGCTGGAAGCTCAAAGCACATCAAAGTAGATCAATCCCCAAAACTCGATGTGTATCCCAAGACATTGTGGGAGGCTAGAGAGGAAATTGCAGGGCCTCTAGAAGAGATATTTGAATTATTGATAGTCACAGGTGAAGTGCCTAAAGATTGGAGGATGACAAATTTTGTGCCTTTGTTTAAAAAGGGCTGTAGGGAAAAGCCCGAGAAATACAGGCCAGTGAGCCTCACATCTGTGGTGGATAAATTGTTGAAAGGTATTTTGAGAAATAGAATCTACAGGCATTTAAAGATACAAGAACTGATTAGGGACAGTCAGCATGGCTTTGTGATTGGAAAGTCATGTCTCACAAATTTGATCGAGTCTTTTGAAGGAGTCACCAGAAGGTAGATGAGGGCAGTGCAGTTGTTGTCTACGTGGACTTTAGCAAGGCCTTTGACAAGGTACCGTATGATAGGTTGTTGCATAAGATTAAATCTCACAGGAACCAGGATGAGGTAGCTAAATAGCTACAAAATTGGCTTGATGACAGAAGCGAGAAGGTGGTTGTGGAGGCCTGTGACTAGCAATGTGCTCAAGGATCAGTGCTGGATCCACTGTTATTTGCCATTTATAATAATAATTTGGATGAGAATATAGGAGACATGGTTAATAAGTTTGCAGATGACACCAGGATAGTGGATAGTGAAGGATATATTGGATTGCAACAGGATCTTGATCAATTCGGCCAGTGGGCTGACAAATGGCAAATGAAGGTTAATTTAGATAAATGCAACATAATGCATTTTGGTAGATTGAATGAGGACAGGCTTTATTCAGCTAAGGGCGTTGGAGAGAATTATGGAACAAAGAGATTTAGGGATACAAGTTCATAGCTCCTTGGAGAGGATGTCATTGGTGGACAGAGCAGTGAAGAAGGCATTCAGCATGTCTAGTTTCATTGGTCAGAATACTGAATATAGGAGTTGGGACATCTTGTTGAAGTTGTGCAAGACATTCATATGGCCACACCATATATCATTCTGGTCACTCTACTGTAGAAAGATTATTATTAAACTAGAAAGAGTGCAGAAAAGATGTATTGGATGCTACCAGGATTTGATAGTTTGAGTTATAAGGAGACCTGGATAGATTGGGACTTTTTTCTCTGAAGCATAGAAGGCTGAGGTATGATCTTATAGAGGTCTATAAAATAATGAAGGCATATATCAGCTATATAGTCAATATCTTTTCCCAAAGATAGAAGTGTCTAAAACTAGAGAGCTTAGGTTTAAGGTGAGAGGGGAGAGATACAGAAGTGTCCAGAGGGGCAATTTTTCCACACAGATGATGGTGAGTGTCTGGAATAAGCTGCCAGAGATAGTAGTCGAGGCAGTACAATTTTGTCTTTTAAAAAGCATTTAGATAGTTACATGGGTAAGACAGATATTGAGGGATATGGGGCAAATGAGAGCAATTGGGATTAGCTTTGGGATTTTTAAAAAAAGGACGACAAGTTGAGCTGAAGGGCCTGTTTCTATGCTATAAACCTCTATGATTCTAACACTGATCCCTGAGGCACACCACTAATCATTGATTGCCAACCAGAAAAACATTCATTTACCCCCACTCTTTACTTTCTGTAAGTTAACAAATCCTCTATCCATGCTAATACATTACAGTTAACTCCAAGCACTTTTCTCTTGTACCTTTTGTGGGGCGCTTTGTCGAATGCCTTCTGGAAGTCCATTTACACCACAACAACTGGTTCCTATTGTCCAAGGCATTCATAATGTCCTCAAAGAATTCCAGTAAATTAGTTAAACATGACCTGCCTTTCATGAACCCATGCTGTATCTTCTGAATGAGACAATTTCTATCCAGATGTCTTGCTATTTCTTCCTTGATAATAGATTCAAGCATTTTCCCCATTACAGAAGTTAAGCTAACCAGCCTATAATTCGCTGCTTTTGTCTACCTTTTTTAAACAGTGGCGTCATATTTGCTGTTTTCCAATCTGCCGGAATTGTCTCAGAGTACAGTGACTTTTGGAAAATAAACACGAGTGCGTTTGCCAATTCCCCCACCATCTCTTTAACTACCCTGGGCTGCATTCCATTAGGGCTAGAAGACGCACCTACCTTTAGCCCCATAAGTTTGTTCAACCCTGCTTCTTTAGTAATAATGATCATCTCAAACCTTCACTTGCCATAGCCTTCTTGTCATCAATTTTTGGCATGTTATTTGTGTCTATGAGAAGAGGTGGATTGCCCAGCCCTTCTCTGCTAGCGTGCGATGGTCAATTAAGAAACGTCTTTCATCAGGATCACAAGTCTTTGTATTAGCTAAAGTTAAGCTCAATAATCTGCCTCAGAAAAAACTCTAGAGTAGGGGAATCTAAAACTGGAGGGCATTGGTTTAAGGTGAGAGGGGAGAAATACAAAAGGGTCCAAAGGAGCAATTTTTTCACACAGAAAGTGGCAAGTGTCTGGAATGAACTGTCAGAGATCGTAGCAGAGGCAGGTACAATTTTGTTTTTGAAAAAGCCTTTGGACAATTACATGATTAAGATTGGTATAGAGACATGTGGGCCAAACACAGGCAATTGGGACTAGCTTAATGGTAAAAACTGGATGGCATGAACAAGTTGTATCAAAGGGCCTGTTTCCATATTGTAAATTTCTATGACCGTAAGTCAGGATGTTTTGAGTTTAAAGTCACTCCTGAGACTTCAGCTGCCTTCAGATGATCATTAATTTGAAGGTCTGTTTGCTTTCTCAAGTGAATGTAAAAGATACCATGCTGCAATTCAAAAAAAGCAGGGGAGTTCTCCCGAGTGTACTTAACCAACACTTGAAAAAAATTATCTGATCATGATCATTAGTGTGGAAATGCTGTATCACAATCACAAGGCAAGAGTGTTCTCTTCCTGTTGGGGAACACTTCATTGGTCACGGGCATTCGGGCTCTGATCTTTGGGTGAGCGTTCTCCAAGGCAGTCTTCATGACACATGACAACGCAGAGTCGCTGAGCAGAAACTGATAGCCAAGTTTCACACACACGAGGATAAAGAACAAAACACAAAGGACGGCCTCAACTGGGATCTTGGGTTTATGTCACACTATTTGTGACCCCCACGACTTGCCTGGCCTTGCAAAATCTCACTAACTATCCTCGCTAGAGACAATACACATCTCTTTAACCTGTGCTTAACCCTCTCTCCACTCACATTGACTGTACATTTCAGAGTCGATTACCAGTAAAGACTCGCATTCCAACCATTATCTTGTAAATTGAGTTTGTGTCTTTAATATGCCCTGTTTGTGAACAGAACTCCCACTCACCTGATGAAGGGGCAATACTGCGAAAACTAGTGGCTCGTGTCCCAAATAAACCTGTTGGGCTTTAACCTGGTATGGTGGGACTTCTTACCATGATCATTAGTCCATACAGATATCGAGTACTAAAGAACAGAAATTATGCTGAATCTTTATAAAGCTCTAGTGTGACCATGTTGTAAATGTTGAATCCATGGGAAGGTGCCACAGGCAGTGGATGAGATGTTAGGCGTGATGGAGGCTTAGACCAGGGTGACCTGGAGAGAATGATCTCTTGTGGAATGCTAAGGTGGGGGAGAAACTGATTGGTGGCATCATGCTGGAGTTGACAGAAATGGTGGAGGATGATCCTTTCAATGCAGAGCCTGGTGGGGTGAAAAGTTAGGACAAGGGGGAACTCTATCTTCTTCTGGGAGGAAAGGGAGGGAGTGAAAGCAGTGGTCCAGAAGATGGGTCGAGAACCTTGTCAACCACAATGGGCGATAAACTACGATTTAGGAAGAAGGAAGATATATCAGCAGTACGATTTTGGAAAGTGGCATCATCAAAACAGATGCGGCAGAGGTGAAAGAATTGAGAGAATGGGGTGTGAGAGCTTGTTAAGGTAGCTGTGGGAGTTGGTGGGATTGCAAAACTGCTAAACAGTCTATCATAGAAATGGAGGCAGAGAGGTCAAGAAGGGAAGTGTCAGTGATGGACTATGTGATAAAGTGATGGAAATTGGAAGCGTATTTGATAAATTTTGCCAGGTCTATGGTGGTAAATGATGGTGAATGGAGACTGTTCAGATCTCTGTATGAGGAAGGAAAAAAGAGTTTTCAAGCCATTCTGGTGGGGAACAGAAGTACAGCGGAATTGGACATCCATGGTGAGGAGCAGGTGGTTTGGGCCAGGGAACTGGAAGTTGTTAATATGGCAAAGGGCATCAGAGGAAATAGCAGATGCAAGTGGAAAGGGAGTGGACAAGAGGATAGAGAGGATGGAGTCAAGAAAGGAGGAAATTAGTTCTGTGGGGCAGGAACAGGCTGACACGATGGGCCTACTGGGCAATCCTGTTTGTTCTTCCACTAACAACTTGGAACCTGCTACATTTGAGGCTGGTAGAAGCAATGGTGATAAATGATTTAAAATGGAAATTAAGTGGACACTTGAAAGGAACGAACCTACAATGTTATTGGGTTAGTACAGGGGAATGGACAAGAATGGATTATAAATAGTAATTATGCCTCAGGTTAATTGGCTGTGAAAAGTTTTAGAATGTCCTGATCACATGAAAGGTGCAAAATAAATGCAAATCTTCACTTTGTTTCTTTTGCTGTGTGTAACTCTCAATACTACACAATTACCATACTGTACCTGCGGGTAAAACCTGTCCTAAAATGACTTCAGACACATCTTCGGGTTTGATATTTGCTCTTTTCAGGACTTCTTTTATTACCACCGAAGCCAGGCATTGGGCAGCCATGCTAGAAAAGCTGCCATTGAACGAGCCTGCACAGACAAATAAATCCAAATATCAAAATTTACGAAGGTTTACCACAATTAAATAATGCAGATCATAGAATCACTGAATCCCTAATGTGCAGAAGGAAGCCATTCAGCCCATTGAGACTGCACTGACTTTCCGACAGAGCATCTTACCCAGGCTCAATCCACTCCCTGCCTCTTCCCTTAACCCCACACATTTACCCCACTAATTCCCCTAACCTTGGGACACTAAGGGGCAACTTGGTACGTCAATCCACCTATCCTGCATATCTTTAATTATGGAAGAAAACCAGAATACCGGGTGGAACTCCATACAAACACAATGAGAACGTACAAATTCCACACACTGTCACCCAAGAATGGAATCAAACCTAGGTCTCTGGCGCTGAGGCGGCAGTGCTAAATATTGTGCCACCCGAGATCCCCAAAAGAAACATTTATTAACGGATAAATTGTTAAATTGCTATTTGCTTCATGTTATATTACTATTTTGTAAGTCTGAAAATTTTAAAAACTCTGCATTGTGTCTCTGTTACTAATATTGCTTTTCTTATTCGTTCATGGAATGTGGATATTACTGGCTCAGCCAGTATTTATTGCCCATCCTAAGTTACCAGAGGGGTATTTTAAGAGTCAGACATGTTGCTGCAGAAATGGAGTCACATGCAGGTCAGGCCAGGTAAAGATGGAATATGTCCTTCTCTAAAGGCCATTTGTGAGTCAGGTGGGTTTTCATGACAATCAACAATGGTTAGCATTTAACTTTTAATTCCAGATTTTTACTGCATTCAAATTTCATCATCTACTATGGCAGGATTTGAACTAGGGTCCTCAAAACATAGAACATAGAACATTACAGCACAGAACAGGCCCTTCGGCCTTCGATGTTGCGCCGACCAATATAAAAAGCAATGCCCCTCCAAACTAAACCATTCCCTTCTCTTCCATATACTTATCAACTAACCTCTTAAAACGCCACCAAACTTGGTGCATCTACAACTGCTGCAGGCAGGGCATTCCACTCCCGAACCACCCTTTGGGTAAAGAACCTACCTCTGATATCCGTCCTATAACTATCACACCTTAATTTAAAGCTGTGTCCCCTCGTGCTAGCTTTTTCCATCCTAGGAAAAAGGCTATCACTATCCACCCTATCTATACCTCTCATCATCTTATATGTTTCGATTAGGTCCCTGCTTAGCCACCTCCTTTTTAACGAAAACAACCTCAAATCCCTCAGCCTCTCTTCATAAGACCTGCCCTCCATACCAGGCAACATCCTGATAAACCTCCTCTGTATCCTCTCCAATGCCTCCACATCTTTCTTATAATGTGGGGACCAGAACTGTACACAATACTCCAAGTGCGGCCACACTAGAGTTTTGTACAGTTGCAACATGACGTTGCGGCTCCGAAATTCAATCCCCCTACCAATAAAAGCCAAGAATCCATATGCCTTCTTAACAACCTTCTCGACTTGACTGCCTACTTTCAGGGATCTATGCACATACACACCAAGATCCCTCTGTTCATCTAGACTACTAAGAACCCTACCATTTGCCCTATACTCTACACATTTATTATTTCTGCCATAGTGCATTACCTCACACTTTTCCACATTAAACTCCATTTGCCACCTCTCGGCCCAGCTCTGCAACTTGTCCAAGTCCATCTGCAAACTATAACACCCCTCTTCACTATCTACCACTCCACCGACTTTAGTGTCATCTGCAAATTTACTAATCCATCCTTCAATACCCTCATCCAGATCATTTATAAAAAATACAAACAGCAGGGGCCCCAAAACAGACCCCTGAGGTACACCACTTGTCACCGTACTCCAAGATGAATATCTCCCATCAACCACCACCCTCTGTCTTCTACCTGCTAGCCAATTCCTAACCCAATTAGCTAAATCACCCTCTACCCATACATCTGCATTTTCTGCAGAAGTCTTCCATGGGCCACCTTATCAAACGCCTTACTAAAGTCCATATATACCACATCAACCGCCTTACACCCATCCACCTCTTTAGTCACTTTTTCAAAAAACTCAATGAGGTTAGTAAGGCACGACCTACCCTTCACAAAACCATGCTGACTATCCCCAATCAATTCATTTCTCTCTAAATAACTATAATCCTATCCCTAATAATTCTCTCCAATACTTTGCCCACAACAGAAGTAAGACTCACTGGCCTATAATTCCCTGGAAGGTCTCTCTTCCTCTTCTTGAACAATGGGACCACATTCACTATCCTCCAGTCCTCCGGAACCACACCCGTAACCAACGACGACCTGAAGATCAGAGCCAGAGCTCTGCAATCGCCTCTCTTGCCTCCCAGAGAATCCTAGGGTAAATCCCGTCCGGCCCAGGGGACTTATCCAACTTCAAACCCTCGAGAATATCTAGCACATCCTCCCTACCTACTTCGATACCTTCCAGTTTGCTACCCTGTACCTCAGTGTTCTCCATAACTACATTTACATCACCCTGCGTGAATACCAAAGAGAAATATTTATTCAGTACCTCTCCAATCTCCTCAGGCTCCACGCACAACTTCCCACTGCTGTGGGAACCACATTATGCTGGTTCACTAGATTACTAGCCCAGCTACAAAAGCACTATTGAAGTTTAGGTCTAAGGGTTCAAGTTAGGTGACACAATCTAAGGAGATCCATCAAATATGCCAAAACACAGTACCAGATCAAGATAGAGTCCCAGACTAGCCACACAGACCCCCGCTGACTATAACAAGGTCTGCAAGATGTAATAGGCTACAAAATGAAGGCATGTAAGCTCACCGGTTCCAACGCACCCCTCCCTGCTTTGAGAAGAGATCAGCAAGAGCTACCCTCCATCCTGGAAGCCTTAGATGAACCTATATCTGAGGTCACCTTTGCAGATGTCAGAACACCTTTCTCGAAGGTCATAGAACATAGAACATTACAGCGCAGTACAGGCCCTTCGGCCCTCGATGTTGCGCCGGCCAGTGGACCCTCTAACCTAAACTATTCCAATATCATCCATATGCCTATCCACCGACCATTTGAATACCCCCAAAGTAGGCGAGTCCACAACTGCTGCAGGCAGGGCATTCCACGCCCTCACCACCCTCTGTGTGAAGAACCTGCCTCTGACATCCGTCCTATAACTACCACCTCTTAATTTAAAGTTATGTCCCCTCATGTTGGTCATCACCATCTGAGGAAAAAGGCTCTCACTATCCACCCTATCCAGTCCTTTGATCATCTTATACGCCTCAATTAGGTCACCGCGTAACCTTCTTCTCTCTAATGAAAATAACCTCAGGTCCCTCAGCCTTTCCTCATAAGGCCTTCCCACCATACCAGGCAACATCCTGGTAAACCTCCTCTGCACCCTTTCCAATGCTTCCACATCTTTCTTATAATGCGGCGACCAGAACTGTACGCAATACTCCAAGTGCGGCCGCACCAGAGTTTTGTACAGTTGTAACATAACCTCACGGCTCCTAAATTCAATCCCTCTACCAATAAAAGCTAACACACCGTACGCCTTCTTAACAACTTTATCAACCTGGGTGCCAACTTTCAAAGAGCTATGTACTTGTACCCCAGGATCCCTCTGCTCGACAACACTATTAAGGGTCCTTCCATTAGCCCTATATTTCATATGCCTGTTATTCCTACCAAAGTGAATCATCTCACACTTATCCATATTGAATTCCATTTGCCACCTCACGGCCCAGCTCTGCAACCTATCTGTGTCCCTCTGCAAACTATAACATCCATCCTCGCTGTCTACAACTCCCCCCCACTTTGGTATCGTCAGCAAATTTACTAATCCAACCCTCTACACCCTCATCTAGGTCATTTATAAAAATGACAAACAGCAGTGGCCCTAAAACAGATCCTTGAGGTACACCACTTGTAACTGCACTCCAGGTTGAATATTTCCCATCAACCACCACCCTCTGTCTTCTATCAGCTAGCCAATTCCTAATCCAAACTGCTAAATCACCTTCAATCCCATGCATCTGCACTTTCTGCAGTAGCCTACCATGGGGAACCTTATCAAACGCTTTGCTAAAATCCATATACACTACATCAACTGCCTTACCCTTATCTACCTCTTTGGTCACCTCCTCAAAAAACTTAGTAAGGATTGTGAGGCACGGCCTACCCTTCACAAAACCGTGCTGACTATCCCTAATCAATTTATTTCTCTCTAGATGCTTATAAATCCTATCCCTTATAATTCTTTCCAAGATTTTGCCCACAACAGAAGTCAGGCTCACCGGTCGATAATTTCCAAGATGGTCCCTACTCCCCTTTTTGAACAAAGGGACAACATTTGCCATCCTCCAGTCTTCCGGCACTATACCTGTAGCCAACGATGACATGAAGATCAAAGCCAAAGGCTCTGCAATCTCCTCTCTAGCCTCCCAGAGAATCCTAGGGTAAATCCCATCTGACCGAGGGGACTTATCAATTTTCATACCCTCAAGATTCGCTAACACCTCCTCCTTATGAACCTCAATCCTGCCCAGTCTACAACCTGGTATCGCAGTATTCTCCCCGACAACATTGTCTTTCTCCTGCATGAATATTGACGAAAAATACTCATTCAGTGTCTCTCCTATCTCCTCAGGCTCCACGCATAACTTCCCACTGCTATCTCTGACTGGCCCTAATCTTGCCCTAACCAATCTTTTATTATTTATATACCTGTAAAAAGCTTTAGGATTCTCCTTAATTCTATCCGCCAAAGTCTTCTCGTGTCCTCTTCTAGCTCTTCTCAACTCCCTCTTTAGCTCCTTCCTGGCTAATTTATAGCTCTCCAGTGCCCTAACTGAGCCTTCACGTCTCATCATTATATAAGCCTCCTTCTTCCTCTTCACCAGAGATTCAACTTCCCTAGTACACCATGGTTCCCTCACTCGACCACTTCCTCCCTGCCTGGCAGGTACATATTTATTACGGACATGCAGAAGCTGTTCCTTAAATATGCTCCACATTTCAGATGTCCCCAGCCCCTGCAATATCCTGCTCCACCCTATGCATCCTAAATCTCTCCTAATAGCCTCATAATTACCTTTCCCCCAGCTATAACTACTGTTATTCGGTACGTGCCCATCCCTTTCCATCACTAAGGTAAACGTAACCGAATTGTGGTCACTATCACCAAAGTGCTCACCCACCTCCAAGTCTAACACCTGGTCTGGTTCATTACCCAATACCAAATCCAATATAGCCTCACCTCTTGTTGGCCTATCTACATACTGAGTCATGAAACCTTCCTGCACACATTGAACAAAAACTGACCCCTCTAACGTACTTGAACTATAGCTTTTCCAATCGATATTAGAAAAGTTAAAGTCTCCCATTACAACTACCCTGTTACTTTCACACCTATCCAGGATCAACTTTGCAATCCCTTCCTCTACTTCTCTGGAACTTTTTGGAGGCCTATAAAAAACTCCCAACAGTGTGACCTCTCCTTTCTTGTTTCTAATCTCAGCCCACACTACCTCAGCAGACAAGTCCATATCAAACGTCTTTTCTGCCACCGTAATGCTGTCCTTAACTAACAATGCCACTCCTCCCCCTCTTCTACCACCACCTCTGCTCTGACTGAAACATCTGAACCCCAGAACCTGCAACAACCATTCCTGCCCCTGCTCTATCCACATCTCTGAAATGGCCACAACGTCGAAGTCCCAAGCACCAATCCAGGCTGCAAGTTCATCCACCTTATTGCGTATGCTCCTCGCATTAAAGTATACACACTTCAAACCACCCTCCCGTTTGCCACTATATTGCTGCGACCTAGAAATCTTATCCACGACCTCCCTATTCACATCCTCCTGTATACTGGCACAACAATTCAGGTTCCCATCCCCCCCCAAAATCAGTTTAAACCCCGCCGAATAGCACTGGCAAATTTACCCCCCAAGATATTGGTACCTCTCTGGTTCAGGTGCAGACCATCCCTCTTGTAGAGGTCCCACCTTCCCCAGAATGAGCCCCAATTGTCCAAATACCTGAACCCTTCCCTCCTGCACCATCCCTTTAGCCACGAGTTCAAATGTTCTCTCTCCCTATTCTTTTCTATGCTATCCCGCGGCACAGGTAACAAACCAGAGATAACCACTCCGTTTGTTTTAGCCCTAAGTTTCCACCCTAACTCTCTGAATTTCTGCTTTATATCCCCATCCCTTTTCCTACCTACGTCATGGGTACCTACATGCACCACAACTTGGGGCTGGTTCCCCTCCCCCTTAAGGATCCCGAACACTCGGTCAGAGATATCACTGACCCCAGCGCCCGGGAGGCAACATACCAACCGCGAGTCCCGCTCCTTCCCACAGACTCTCCTATCTATCCCCTTAACTAGGGAGTCCCCAATCACTAATCCAGATCTTTTCTTCCCCCTTCCCACCTGAGCATCAAGGACAGGCTCAACGCCCGAGACCTGTACTCCATGGCTTTCACTGATTGTACCTTCATCCCCAACAGCATCCAAAGCAGAGTACTTATTACGTAGAGGAACAGCCTCAGGGAAACTCTGCACTGACTGCTTCTTACCCCTTCTAACAGTCACCCATGTATCACATTTAGGAGTAACTATCTTCCTGTAGCTTTTATCAATAGCCATCTCTGCTTCCCTAATAATTCTTAGTTCCTCCAGTTCCAGCTCCAGGTCCCTAACACGGTCCTCAAGGAGGTGGAACTGGATGCACCTCTGGCAGGTGTAATCAGCTGGGACACTACCAGTGTCCCTCACCTCAAACATCCCACAGGAGGTACATCGCACTGCCTGCACTGCCATCCCTATTACTTCCTTTACACAGAAACAAATATAAACTTAAACTTACCTGCTCACACTCCTAGTCGCTCTCCTTTTTTTA
The DNA here is from genome assembly GCA_024679065.1 of Sphyrna mokarran. NCBI lineage: Eukaryota > Metazoa > Chordata > Chondrichthyes > Carcharhiniformes > Carcharhinidae > Sphyrna > Sphyrna mokarran. Next base: position 30,841,540 of record JAGIQG010000012.1, on the reverse strand, counting down.
TTAGGTTAGAGGAGGGGGGAGGGTTGGGATAATCTACACGTGTAGAGTATTGGGATTCTTCACCTTCCCAATTTATGGAGGTCCAGGTGAAAAAAAAAACTCCTGCACAGGCCTTCCTGTGACTACTTCCTGTATCTGGTTTTAAAAGTTAAAAAAAACTAGAGACGATTTTTGGGGAAAAAAGACACAGAAATTTACTCACCAGCTCTCCTCACACCAGCCGCTCCCAAGGAACAATAAGGAACTGACAAACTGACAACTGACAGAAAGTGACAGGCCTTGATGGGGTACTAGGACGAGCACTCAGACCCTGCATGGATCAGCTGGTGGGGCTATTTACAGACATCTTCAATCCCTCATTACAATAATCTGAAGTCCCTATCTGCTTCAAGATGATAACTATCATCCGAGTTTCAAAAGAAAGTTTTGAAAAACTAATCATGGCACAAATCAATTTCAGCCTCCCGGACTGCCTGGGTCCACAAGTTCGGCTACTGCTGCAACAGTCCATAGCAAATGCCATCTCCTGGCTCTGCACTCAATCCTGGAACACCTAGATGATAAAAACACCCACGTCTTTATCACCTGGGCCACTCGGGAGAAGGAGGATCCGAGTGCGTCTGGAGATCTGGAGTGCGTTTGTTTTAACGCGAGGAGTGTAACTAGTAAAACGGATGAACATAAAGCCTTAATGTTTGCTAAGAATTTAGATGTACTTGCAGTGACAGAGATGTGGTTAAAAGAAGGGCAGGAATGGCACTTAAATATTCCTGGGTATAAGTGTTTCAGGTGTGAGACAGGAGGGTCAAAAAGAGGAGGGGGAGTGGCGTTGTTAGTTAGGGAGCACATTACAACAGTGCAGAGGGAGAATAATTTAGAGGAGACAGGAATTGAGTCGCTGTGGGTGGAGTTCAGGAATAGGAAAGGATCAATCACTATACTAGGGGTATACTTTAGGCCATCAAATAGCCCGCGGGAAGTGGAAGAAAGGATATGTAAAGAAATTCCATATAGATGTAGAAAAAATAGGGTTGTTGTACTGTGAGACTTTAATCTCACTGTGGTGGATTGGAAGGTGCCTAGGGCTGGAGGTCCGAATGGGGAGAAATTTGTAAAATATGTTTTGGAATGGTCTTTAGAGCAGTTTGTAGCTAGCCCGAATAGAAGGGGGGCTATACTGGATTTAGTTCTGGGAAATGAGCCTGGTCAGGTGGTCTAGGTTGCAGTAGGGGCACATATGACAGACAGTGACCAAAGCTTAGTCTACTTCAGGATACTAATGGAAAAAGATGAGTGCTGTCCGAAGGGGAGAGTGTTAACTTGGGGGAAGGCTAGATACAGCTGGATTAGGTAGGAACACACAGATACTGATTGGGAGAAGTTGTTTGAGGGTAAGTCCATATTCGGCACGTGGGAGTCTTTTAAGGGACAGCTGAAAAGGTTGCAAGAAAGACGTGCTGGTTAAGAGGAAGGATGGGAAAGGTAGGATCAGAGAGCCGTGGATAAAAGGAAGATTGAGGACTTGATCAGGAAGAAAAGGGAGACTTATGTTAGGTCTCTAAGCAACTGGGAACAGACAGAGCATTGGAGGAATACAGAAAGAGTAGGAGGGAGTTCAAACAGGGAGTTAGAAGGGAAAAAAGGGGCATGAAATGGTTTTGGCAGACAGGATTAAGGAAAATCCAAAAGCATTTTACTCCTATGTTAGGAACAAAAGGGTGGTTAGGGGAAAAAATTGGTTTTCTTAGGGACAGAGGAGGGGAACTGTGCTTAAAGCCTGAGGGAATGGGGAGATCCTGAATGAATACTTTGTGTCAGTATTCATGAAGGAGAGGGACTCGTTGTCAGGTACTGTCTTGGAGGGAGTTGTAGACCCGTTAGAGGAAATATCTACCACGAGGGAGAAAGTTTAGGGTTTTTAGGTAGTATTAAAACTGATAAATCTCCAGAACATGATGGCATTTATCCTAGGCCGCTTAGGGAGACAAGAGATGAAATTGCTGGGCCTCTGACGCAAATCTTGTCTCTTTTTTAGACACAGGTGAGGTCCCAGAGGACTGGAGGATAACGAACAATAATGTAGTAACGTTGTTTAAAAAGAGCAGTAGGGATAACCGGAGATAATTAGAGGCCGATGAGCTTGGCGTCAGTGGTAGGGAAGTTGTTGGAAAGGATTCTTAGAGATAGGATGTATAAGCATTTGGAGTGTGGCAATTTGATTAGTGATAGGCAGCATGGCTTTGTTAAGGGGAGGTCGTGCCTTACGAATCTGGTAGAATTTTTTGAGAAAGTGACAAAAACGGTCAACGAAGGACAAGCCGTGGATGTCAGTAAGGCGTTTGACAAAGTGCCTCATGGTAGGTTGGTGGAAAAGGTTAAGGCTCATAGGATACAAGGACAGGTGTCTAGATGGATTGAGAACTGGCTTGGTAACAGGAGACAGAGTAATAGCGGAACGGTCCTTTTCTGGCTGGAGGTCTGTAACTAGTGGTGTGCGCAGGGCTCAGTACTGGGACCTTTGCTATTTGTAAAATACATAAATGACTTGGAAGAGGGAGTAAGTGGTGTGATCAGCAAGTTTGCAGATGATACAAAGATGGCTGGACTTGCTGATAGTAAGGAGCATTGTCAGGCAATACAGCAGGATATAGACAAGCTGGTATATTGGGCAGAGAAATGGCAGATGGAATTTAATCCACATAAATGCAAAGTGATGCATTTTGGAAGAAATAATGTAGGGGGAATTACACGAAAAATGGTAGACCTATTAAGAGTATAGAAACGCAGAGGACCTGGGGGTGCAAGTACACAAGTCCTTGAAAGTGGCAATACAGGTGGAGAAGGTGACAAAGAAGGCCTATAGTATGCTTGCCTTTATAGGGAGGGGTATAGAGTATAAAAGCTGGCTTCCTCGCAGGTGGAGGAAGCGGTCAAGAAAAATCGAGGAATAGAGTTTAGGAGTCAGGAGATAATGATGCAGCTCTATAAGACTCTTGTCAGACCCCAGTTGGAGTATTGTGCTCAGTTCTGGTTGCCTCACTATAGGAAGGATGTAGAGGCTATTGAGAGGGTTCAGAGGAGATTTACAAGGATGCTGCCTGGATTGGGAGGCAGGCCTTATGAAGATAGGTTGAGGGAGCTGGGACTCTTCTCACTGGAGAGACGTAGGTTGAGAGGCGACCTGATAGAGGTTTATAAAATGTTGAGAGGAATAGATAGGGTGGACTCTCAGAGACTATTTCCCCGAGCTGAAATGGTCACTACGAGAGGACACAGATTTAAGGTGCAGGGAAGCAAATACAAAGGAGATGTCAGGGGTAGGTTTTTCACTCAGAGGGTGGTGAGTGAATGGAACCGACTGCCGTCGGAGGTTGTTGAGGCAAACTCACTGGGGTCTTTTAAGAGACTTCTGGATGAGTATATGGAAACGAATAGGATAGGGGGTTATAGATAGGTCTGTGGATTGGTAAATGTGATCGGTGCAACTCGTGGGCCAAAGGGCCTGTTTGTGCTGTATTGTTCTATGTTCTAATGTTGTAGTTGTATAGAATGTTGGTTCGCCCGCATTTGGAGTACTGCGTCCAGTTCTGGTCATGGAGATCCTGGAGAGAGTGCAGATGAAGTTTACCGGGATGTTGCCTGATATGGAAGGACTGAGCTATGAGGAGAGATTGGGCAAATTGGGGCTGTTTTCCTTAGAAAGGCGGAGAATGAGGGGAGATCTTATAGAGGTGTATAAGATTATGAAGGGTATAGATAGAGTGAACAGTGGGTTTTCCTAGGTTGGATATAACAATTACGAAAGGCCACGGGCCTAGGGTGACGGGGGGGTGAGGTATAATTCAGATGTTAGAGGGAGGTTTTTCACAGAGGGTGGATGCACTGCCAAGTAGGGTGGTAGAGGTCGGCATGCTAGAGTTGTTTAAGGCTTACTTAGATAGGCACATGAGCGGACTAGAGATGGAGAGATACAGGAGACTTTTCTAAATAAAAATCAAGAGCCTTGGGACATCCCTGGGAATCAACTGATTCCTATGGACCTTCCAACATATTTCGTGGCTCACTTGCTTCACTTCTGGGGATTCTGTAAATGTAAATGTCTAAGCTGTGAATGTTTATTGATGTCTTTTCTTTTACTTCACGGGTGATTCAGTCCGCCTTGTTGACCAACAAGGGGCATACACGCGGTGGGTCATGCGAGGGCTGCTCTTGGATGTTGCTTCAAGAGTTCCTAGGTTTTTCACTCAGAGGGTGGTGAGTGAATGGAACCGACTGCCGTCGGAGGTTGTTGAGGCAAACTCACTGGGGTCTTTTAAAAGACTTCTGGATGAGTATATGGAAAAGAATAGGATAGGGGGTTATAGATAGGTCTGTGGATTGGTAGATGTGATCGGCCCAACTCGTGGGCCGAAGGGCCTGTTTGTGTGTATTGTTCTATGTTCTATGCTTCACATCGTTAGTGTACACTTAAATTGGACCATCTGATGGGCAACATGACAGCTCAATGACTATCACTGTTTGCTGTGCAGATACATGGATTTGGGCTCCTGTCTGCGGGAGTTTGCACATTCTCCCCGTGATTGCGTGGGTTTTCTCTGGATGCTCGGTTTCCTCCCACACCCCAAAAACGTACTCTTAGGCTGATTGTGTAACAAATTGTCCATAAATTTGTCTTCCTTCAATCTTCCCCAATAGGTGTAGACAAAGATCATAGGTAAAGGAGGGCACTCATAATGTTAAAATGGCGGCGCAGGCTCGTTGGGCCGAAGGGCCTGTTTCCCGTGCTGTATTGTTCTTTGTTCTATGAGTGACTCCTGTTTATTGACTACAGCTCAACCTTCAACACCAATATTCCTATGAACCTCATCTCCAAACTCTGTGGCCTGGGCCTTGGCCCCTTCCTATGCAACTGGATCCTGAATTGCTTAAACCACAAAGCACAATCAGTAAGTAGAGGCAACCAATACCTCCTCCATGATCATCCTCAGTACCACTGCCCCACAAGGCTGTGTTCTCAGCCTTCTACTATACTTATACACCTGTGATTGTATGTCCAAATACCCTCCGATTTGATTTTCAAGTTTGCTGACGACACAACCGTACTGGGTAGGATCTCAAACAATGATGAGACAGAGTGAGAGGAATGAGATAGAGAATCTGGTGAATTGATGCAGTGAGAATAATTTCTGCCTCAATGTCAACAAAATGAAGGAGATTGTCATCAACTTCAGGAAGCATAGAGGACAACATGCCCCTGTCGACATCAACAGACTGAAGTAGAAAAGATCAAGAGTTTTAAGTTTTTAGGTATCCAAATCATCAACAATCTGTCCTGGTCCTATTATGCCAATGTTATAGTTAAGAAAGCTACCAATGACTCTACTTTTTCAGAAGATAAGGAAATTTGTCAGCTATGACTCTTTCTGGTTGTACTACAACTTGGTATTGCTCCTGGTCTGTCCAAGCAAGAAACTACAAAAGATTATGAAAGCAGTCCAATCTATCATGCAAACCAGCCTCCTATCCATTGACTCTGTCAACATTTCCTGCAGCCTCGGCAAAGCAGCCAGCATAATTAAGGACCACACGCACCCCAGACATTTTCTCTTCCATCTTTTCCATCAGGAAAAAGATACAAAAGCCTGAGATCGCACACTAACCAACTCAAGAACAGCTTCTTCCCTCCTCCTATCAGGCTTTTGAATGGAGAAATCGCTGAAAAATCTCAGCATCTGTCAAAGCTTTGAGAAAGGGTCATCTGGATTCAAAACGTCAGCTCTTTTCTCTCCTTACAAATGCTGCCAGACCTGCTGAGATTTTCCAGTGTTTTATCTTTTGGTTTCAGATTCCAACATCTGCAGCAATTTGCTTTTATCCAGCCTTTTGAATGAATATACCTTGTATTAAGTTGACCTTTCTCTACACCCTAGCTACAACTGTAACCCTACATTCTGCACTCTCTCATTTCCTTCGCTATGAAGGTATGCCTTATATAGCGCACAAGAAACAATACTTTTCATTATATGCTAATACATGTGACAATAATAAATCAAATCAAACTATGCCACTGTCTCCTTACATTGGTGATGAATTCAAAGTCTGAACAACAGTATCTGTTATCAATAATTTGAGATATATTGGAGTGTAGTCCCAATGTCAACAGATTTAAGCAACTCAGAAAAATTAAAGCAAGAGATGCCTGGATAGAATTTCTCCAAAGAATCCCCAATCTTTCGCCATAGCTTTGATGGGATTCCTGCAGAAACAGTATAAGTGGATTTTTCTACCAATTTCCACCTAAAGTTTATTTATTAGTCACAAATAAGGTTTACATTGACACTGCAATGCAGTCACTGTGGAAGTTGCCACAGTCCGGTTCTGCACCTAACCAGCACATCTTTCAGAATAGAACATAGAACATAGAACATTACAGCACAGAACAGGACCTTCGGCCTTCAATGTTGTGCCGACCAAAATAAAAAGCAATGCCCCTCCAAACTAAACCATTCCCTTCTCTTCCATATACTTATCAATTAACCTCTTAAACGCCACCAAACTTGGCGCATCTACAACAGCTGCAGGCAGGGCATTCCACTCCCTAATCACTCTTGAGTAAAGAACCTACCTCTGATATCCGTCCTATAACTCATACCCCTTAATTTAAAGCTGTGTCCCCTCGTGCTAGCTATCTCCATCCTAGGAAAAATGTGGGAAGAAACTGGAGCACTCAGAGGAATCCACGGGGAGAATGTGCAAATTCCGCACAGACAGTGACCCAAGCCAGGCCCTGGCACTGGGAAGCAGCAGTGCTACCAAACTACCCCTCTAAATTACAGGAGATCAGGAATACAGGTTTTAATAAATTAAGAACCAGCCCAGATTTATAAAATGCAGATCATGCTTGATTAATCTAATTGAATTATGTTGATAAAGTAACAGCATAACTCCACTGATTCCTCAGGTGTCTACATAAACTGCTACCTACAATAGAGCGATTTACACCTAGAGTCATAGAATCTTTAAAGTGCAGAAACAGATGATTTGATCCATTGGTTCTGCACTGACTAATACCCAGGCTTACTCTGTAACACTACAAATTTACCCTGTTAATCCCGCTAATTTATAAATCTTGGGACACTAAGGGGCAATTTAGCATGGCCAATCAAGCCAACTTGGTCTATCTAGGTGCCTGCCAATCTTGTTACTGGGAAAATCACATCTTTTGAATGCTGGGTACTGCTGATACTGGCAGATCACATACCTTCATGTTTTGTTAAATTTTTATTACTGCTGTTAATAGGCAGGTCCATGACAATACTCTTCTTGGAACATAGACCGTTGGTGGTAGTAAATTATCTATGTGCTATACAACTGGCTGCACAGTGGCATGATGTTTAGCAGTGCTGCCTCTCACAGCACCAGGAACCAGGTTCAATTCCAGCCTTGGGTGACTGTCTGTGTGGAGTCTGCACATTCTCTGAGTCTGTGTGGGTTTCTTTCCAATGCTCCTGTTTCCTTCCATTCTCCAAAAAGGGAGATGGACTGTCCATGCTAAATTGCCCCTTAGTGTCCCAAGATGTATGTAAGTTAGATGGGTTAGTAAGTGTTTGGAATATGGAGAGAGGACCTGGATAAGGCACTCTATCAGAGGCCCAGTGCAGACTCAATAGGTGAAATGGCCCCTTTTAAGGGCAGCATGGAGGCGCAGTGACTGGTTAGCACCGCTGCCTCACAACATTATAGACCCAAGTTTAAATATGGCATTGGGTCACTGTCTTCGCGAAGTTTGCACATTTTATCCAAGTCTGTGTACGTTTCCTCTGGATGCTCTGCTTTCTTCCTACAAGCCATAGATATGTAGGTTAAGTTAATTGGCCATGCTAACCTATCCCTTGGTGTCAGGAGTATACTGGTTGGTATAAACATAAAAGAGGAAAGTGATCAGCAAGTTTGCAGATGATACAAGACGGCTGGACTTGTGGATAGTGAGGAGCATTGTCAGGTGATACAGCAGGACATAGATAGGCTGGTAGCTTGGGCAGATAGATGGCAGATGGAATTCAATCCTGATAAATGTAAGGTGATGCATTTCAGGAGAAAGAATGTAGGGGGAGGTATATGATAAAGGGTAGACCTATTAAGAGTATAGAAACACAGAGGAACCTGGGGGTGCAGGTGCACGAGTCTCTGAAGGTGGCAGAGCAGGTGGAGAAGGTTGTGAAGAAAGCATATGGTATGCTAGCCTTTATAGGAAGGGGTATAGAGTACAAGAGCTGGCCTTTAATGTTGCAGTTGTATAAACGTTGGTAAGACCTCATTTGGAATACTGCGTCCAGTTCTGATCGCCTTACTACCGGAAGGACGTGGAGACTCTGGAGAGAGTGCAGAGGAGGTTACCAGGATGCTGCCTGGTATGGAAGGTCTGAGTTACAAGGAGAGGTTAGGCAAATTGGGACTGTTTTCCTTAGAAAGACGTAAACTTAGAGGAGATCTAATAGAGGTGTACAAGATTATGAGGGGTATAGATAGAGTAAACAGGGTTAAGCTTTTTCCTAGGATGGACTCGAATAGCACGAAGGGTCACGGGCTTAGGGTGAGGGGGGTAAGGTATAATTTGGATGCTAGAGGGAATTTTTTCATACAGAGGGTGGTAGGGGTATGGAATGCGCTGCCAAGTAAAGTGGTGGAGGCAGGCACTCTGGAGTTATTTAAGGAATACTTAGATGGGCACATGAACAGAATGGGAGTAAAAAACTGATTTAAAATAGGGATCATGAGCCTTGTAAGTCCCTGGGAAGTGTGTAAATAGATGATGATATTGATGTACTTGTTTTTATCCTACAAGTGCTTTGGTCCACTTGTTGTCTAACAAGGGGCATACACGCGATGGGTCGTGAGAGGGCTGCTCTTGGATTTTTTTTCAAGAGTATCCTAGTGCTTCACGGCGTTAGTGTACACTTGATCTGGACCATTTGATGGGCAACACAACGGCTCAGTGACTATCGCTGTGCTGTGCAGATACATGGATTTGGGCCTGTGTCTGTGGGAGTTTGCACATGCTCCCCATGCTTGCGTGGGTTTTCTCCGGGAGCTCCGGTTTCCTCCCACATCTCAAAGATGTGCTCTTAGGCTAATTGGCAAAACAAATTCTCCCTAAATTGTCTCAAATTTGGTTTTTAATCCATAGATATATAAACATGGACAGGGATCATGGGTAGAATGAGTAGAATGGGTAGAATGTTAAGAATAGAAGATTGGTTAGGGCAAGATTAGGGCCAGTCATAGACAGCAGTGGGAAGTTGTGCGTGGAGCCTGAGGAGATTGGAGAGGTACTGAATAAATCTTTCTCTTCGGTATTCACGCAGGGTGATGTAAATGTAGTTATGGAGAACACTGAGGTACAGGGTAGCAAACTGGAAAGTATTGAAGTAGATAGGTAGGATGTGCTAGATATTCTCGAGGGTTTGAAGTTGGATAAGTCCCCTGGGCCGGACGGGATTTACCTAGGATTCTCTGGGAGGCAAGAGAGGAGATTGCAGAGCCTCTGGCTCTGATCTTCAGGTCGTCGTTGGTTACGGGTGTGGTTCCGGAGGACTGGAGGCTAGCGAATGTGGTCCCGTTGTTCAAGAAGGGGAAGAGAGACCTTCCAGGGAATTATAGGCCAGTGAGTCCTACTTCTGTGGTGGGCAAAGTATTGGAGAGAATAATTAGGGATAGGATTTATAGTTATTTAGAGAGTAATGAATTGATTGGAGATAGTCAGCATGGTTTTGTGAAGGGTAGGTCGTGCTTACTAACCTCATTGAGTTTTTTGGAAAAGTGACTAAGGAGGTGGATGGGGGTAAGGCGGTTGATGTGGTATATATGGACTTTAGTAAGGCGTTTGATAAGGTGGCCCATGAAGACTTCTGCAGAAAATGCAGATGTATGGGATAGAGGGTGATTTAGCTAATTGGGTTAGGAATTGGCTAGCAGATAGAAGACAGAGGGTGGTGGTTGATGGGAGATATTCATCGTGGAGTTTGGTAACAAGTGGTGTACCTCAGGGGTCTGTTTTGGGGCCCCTGCTGTTTGTAATTTTATAAATGATCTGGATGAGGGTATTGAAGGATGGATTAGTAAATTTGCAGATGACACTAAAGTCGGTGGAGTGGTAGATAGTGAAGAGGGGTGTTATAGTTTGCAGAGGGACTTCGACAAGTTGCAGAGCTGGGCCGAGAGGTGGCAAATGGAGTTTAATGTGGAAAGTGTGAGGTAATGCACTTTGGCAGGAACAATAAATGTGTAGAGTATAGGGCTAATGGTAGGGCTCTTAATAGTGTTGAGGAACAGAAGGATCTTGGTGTATGTGTCAATAGATCCCTTAAAGTAGGCAGTCAAGTGGATAAAGTTGTTAAGAAGGCATATGGAGTCTTAGCTTTTATTGGTAGGGGGATTGAATTTCGGAGCCGCAACGTCATGTTGCAACTGTACAAACCTCTAGTGCGGCCGCACTTGGAGTATTGTGTGCAGTTCTGGTCCCCGCATTATAAGAAAGATGTGGAGGCTTTGGAGAGGTACAGAGGAGGTTTACCAGGATGTTGCCTGGTATGGAGGGCATGTCTTATGAGGAGAGGCTGAGGGATTTGAGGTTGTTTTCGTTAGAAAGGAGGAGGCTAAGAGGGGAACTGATCGAAACATATAAGATGATTAGAGGTTTAGATAGGGTGGACAGTGATAGCCTTTTTCCTAGGAGGGAAAAAGCTAGCACGAGGGGACACAGCTTTAAATTAAGGGGTGATAGTTATAGGACGGATATCAGAGGTAGGTTCTTTACCCAAAGGGTGGTTCGGGAGTGGAATGCCCTGCCTGCAGCAGTTGTAGATGCGCCAAGTTGGTGGCGTTTAAGAGGTTAGTTGATAAGTATATGGAAGAGAAGGGAATGGTTTAGTTTGGAGGGGCATTGCTTTTTATATTGGTCGGCGCAACATCGAAGGCCGAAGGGCCTGTCCTGTGCTGTAATGTTCTATGTTCTAGAGGTGGGAACATCGGGGTGACGGCACAGGCTCGTTGGGCAGAAAGGCTTGTTTCCCGTGCTATTTTATTCTTTGTTCTTGTTTGTTCTTTGAAAGGTGGTCCATCAATTGCTTACAAAAGAAATCAGGGGTAATATTAAATCCAATGAGGAGACATATAAAACTGCCAGAAAAAGCAGCAAGCCTGAGGACTTGAAGCATTTTTGAATTCAGCAAAACAGCAAAAACGGGGAAAATAAGAGTACGAGAATTGCAGGGAATATACAAACTGACCATAAAAGCTTGTATAAATAAGTGAAGAGAAAAACGTTAGTATAGGCAAATGCAGGTGCCTTACAGTGGGAAGATGGGGAAATTATAATGGGGAGAAAAGAAATGGCTGAAGAATTGAATTAAAAAGGGCACAAATAATCTCCCAAAAATGTTGGGGAACTAAAGGGCTGGTGAGCGGAGGGAATTGAAGGTTGTGATTAAATTGTGCTGAGGAAATCATTTGGAAATTACAAAGCCTTGATAATCTACATCCCAGAGTATTAAAGAAAATGGCCCTGGAAATATTGGATGCATTGATAGTCATCTTCAAAAATTCAATAGACATTGGAGCAGTATCTGCAGATTGCAGGGTGGCAGATGTAACCCCACTAGAGAAAAAAGGAAGGAGAGAAAAAAGGAAGGAGAGAAAAAAGGAAGGAGAGAAAAAAGGAAGGAGAGAAAAAAGGAAGGAGAGAAAAAAGGAAGGAGAGAAAAAAGGAAGGAGAGAAAAAAGGAAGGAGAGAAAAAAGGAAGGAGAGAAAAAAGGAAGGAGAGAAAAAAGGAAGGAGAGAAAAAAGGAAGGAGAGAAAAAAAGGAAGGAGAGAAAAAAAGGAAGGATTACTGATCAGTTAGCCTGACATCAGTAGGGAAGATGCTTGAGTCTATTAAAGATATGATAACAGAACATTTGGAAAGCATTAAAGAGATTGCATTAAGCCAATATGGGTTCATGAAAGGCAAATGTTACTTAACAAATTTAATAGAGTTTTTTTGAGGATGTAACTAGTAGAGTAAATAATGGAGAACCAGTGGATGTAGTGTATCTGGACTTTCAGAACGCTTCCCTCACAAGAGATTAGTGGACAAAATTAAAGCATATGGGATGGGAGTAATGTATTGGCATGGATTGAGAATTGACTGACAGACAGGAAACAGCAAGTCTGAATAAATGTGGCTTTTTCCAAATAGCAGGCAGTGGCTAGTGGGGTACTACAGGGATCGGCACTTGGCCCCAGCTGTTCATATAAATGACTTGGATGAGGGAACCAAATGTAAGATTTCCAGGTTTGCTGACAACACAAAACTGGAATTGTGAGTTGTGAGATGAGTGCGATGAGGCTTCAAGATGATTTAGACAAGTTGAATGAGTAGACAAACCCATAGCAGATGCAGTACAACGTGGTTAAGGTGAAGTTATACATATCAGTGTGAAAAACAGAGAGGAAGAGTATTATTTAAATAGTGATATATTGGGAAGTGATATATTGGATGTACAGAGATTGCACTATTACTTAATAATAAGAAAATCTCACCACTGATTGGTTTCAAATCTAGCCGAAGGAAGATGGCTACAGTCATTAGAGATTAATCATCTTAGTCCCAGGACATCGCTGCAGAAGTTCTTCACAGTAGACTCCTAGGCCCAACCATCTTCAGCTGTTATATGAATGTCCTTCTCTCCACCATGAAGTCAGAAGTGTAGATATTCACCAATGGTTGCGCAATGTCAGAACAATTTCAACTCCTTAGATATGGAAATAGACCATGTCATTTGCAGCAAGGCCTGAACAACATTCAGCCTTGGACTGGTAAGTAACAAGTAACATCTATGCCACATAATGTCAGATAACGGTCCATCTCCAACAAAAAGATTTTAACCATCGCCTTTTGACATTCATTGGCATTACTAATATTGAATCCCCTGCTATCAATGTGCTAGGGTCACCACTGACCAGAAATTCATCTGGACTAACCATATAAAGCTGAAGCTACAAGAACAAGTGACAAGTGGCAAGTGGTGACAAGTGGTGTGCCTCAGGGGTCTGTTTTGGGGCCCCTGCTGTTTGTAATTTTTATAAATGATCTGGATGAGGGTATTGAAGGATGGATTAGTAAATTTGCAGATGACACTAAAGTCGGTGGAGTGGTAGATAGTGAAGAGGGGTGTTATAGTTTGCAGAGTGACTTGGACAAGTTGCAGAGCTGGGCCGAGAGGTGGCAAATGGAGTTTAATGTGGAAAAGTGTGAGGTAATGCACTATGGCAGGAATAATAAATGTGTAGAGTATAGGGCTAATGGTAGGATTCTTAATAGTGTTGATGAACAGAGGGATCTTGGTGTGTGTGTGCATAGATCCCTGAAAGTAGGCAGTCAAGTCGATAAGGTTGTTAAGAAGGCATATGGAGTCTTAGCTTTTATTGGTAGGGGGATTGAATTTCGGAGCCGCAACGTCATGTTGCAACTGTACAAAACTCTAGTGCGGCCGCACTTGGAGTATTGTGTGCAGTTCTGGTCCCCACATTATAAGAAAGATGTGGAGGCATTGGAGAGGGTACAGAGGAGGTTTACCAGGATGTTGCCTGGTATGGAGGGCAGGTCCTATGAAGAGAGGTTGAAGGATTTGAGGTTGTTTTCGTTAGAAAGGAGGCGGCTAAGAGGGGATCTTATTGAAACATATAAGATGATTAGAGGTTTAGATAGGGTGGACAGTGATAGCCTTTTTCCTAGGATGGAGAAAGCTAGCACGAGGGGACACAGCTTTAAATTAAGGGTATGAGTTATAGGACGGATATCAGAGGTAGGTTCTTTACTCAAAGAGTGATTAGGGAGTGGAATGCCCTGCCTGCAGCTGTTGTAGATGCGCCAAGTTTGGTGGCGTTTAAGAGGTTAGTTGATAAGTATATGGAAGAGAAGGGAATGGTTTAGTTTGGAGGGGCATTGCTTTTTATTTTGGTCGGCACAACATCGAAGGCCAAAGGGCCTGTTCTGTGCTGTAATGTTCTATGTTCTATGTAACAGGGCAGGGGCTCAAAATTTTGCAGTGAGTAGCTCGTCTCCTAAATCTTCAAAGCTTATCTATTTATCTAAATAAGTGTTTCTCCATCAAGACTTAAGAAAGTTCAACATCATCCAAGTCCAACCAGCCTATTTCATTGGTACCATATGCACAACCTTCAACATTCACTCCATCCATCACTGATGTACAGTGATATTAAGTATCAATCTACAAGAAGCACAGCAGCAACTCATCCTAGCTTTTTCAACTGTATCTCCAAAACACATTTTTTTTTATCACCTAAAAGCTGAAGGAAAGCAGGTGCATAGGAATATCACCATCTACAAATTTCCTCTAAGTCACACACCATCGTGATTTGGAACCATTTTGCTGCTCCTTCACTGTTGTTGAATCAAACTCCTGGAACTCCCTTCCTAATAACACTGTAGGTGTACATGCATCACAAGGACTGTGCCAGTACAAAAAAGCAGCTTACTATTGCCTTCTTAAGGGTCATTACGGATGGGCAATAAATTTTCATCCAACAATGAATAGAAAAAAATTGAGATGTTCACATTCATTAGTATAGAAATGGAATTGTGGCTTTGTCCATGATTACAAACTGAATATTCTTTTTGTAAATTAACTGGCTTTCTCTAAATATTTTTTGCCGTTTTAATTATACCAATTTAAGGTTTTTGATCCAAAAATAGAAAATGCTGGAAAAACTCAGCAAGTCTGATAGCATCTGTGGATGACTCTATTCTCTCTCCATAGATGCTATCAGAGTTGCTGAGATTTTCCAGTTTTTTCTGTTTTTGTTTCAGATTCCGACATTCACAGTAATTTGCTTTTATATTAAGGGGTTTTCATCTTTGCTTTTTTAAAAAGAACCTGTAACTAGCTGAAATGCTACTAGTCTCTGATTTTTGGATTGCGACATATGGAGCTAAAGGACATTTAAGTTTCAGTTCAATGATTTTGCATTTCCAGTTCAACATATGGGAGAAAACCAAATGGTTTTTAAGATGGGAGAAAACCAATTTCCTCTCACATTCCAAAGATGTGCAGGTTAGGTGGATTGGCCAGTGCAAACTGCCTCCTCATGTCAGAGAGTCCAGCTGGGGTAAAATACATGGGGTTACGGGGCATTGTGGTTGGTGCAGGTCTGATAAGCTAAAAGGCCTCCTTCTGCACTATTGGGATTCTATGATTTTGATAAAGGCTGCTAAAGGATTTGAAAAATTGATTACACTGAGTTTAAAGAGTGTGAATATTCCCTTACCCTGACTCACTTCCTGTGAAAGAAAACAAGCAATCAGATGCTGCTGTGAGCATCATGCCAGGCAGTGAGACACTTTCCAATTGGCTGCCAGCTCTGACACTGACTTAGGGAGTGAAGGAAGGATAGGCCGCGCCTGCCGACTCCTCATCCACCCCGCCGGGCCCCCCCTCACCCACCCCGCCGGGTCCCCCCCTCACCCACCCCGCCGGGTCCCCCCTCCCACCGCGCCCGGTCCCCCCCTCACCCACCGCGCCGTCCCCCCCTCACCCACCGCGCCCGGTCCCCTCCTCACCCACCGCGCCCGGTTCCCCCCCTCACCCACCCCGCCGGGTCCCCCCCTCACCCACCCCGCCGGGTCCCCCCCTCACCCACCCCGCCGGGTCCCCTTACACTGCCTGAGAGGAAATAAAGCGCAGTTTCCCCCTGAGCCCCGCAAACCCAGCCGAATATTCTCACCGATCGGGGTTCTGGCAGCAGAGACAATAACAACATCCTCATCCGGATTCATGGTGATGGAAGTGAGTGTCCGGCAGACAGCGGGGCGGGGACTATGTTCAACCCCTCCCACATTCACCTCACATTCATTTCCTTGAGCCCAGAAAGAAGACATTTATTTTAATCATTTTCTTACATTCAGCATTCTTTTCAAAATGAATACGGACTCCACTTAGTGTAATCTATGGATATTATAGAACATAGAACACTACAGCACAAACAGGCCCTTCGGCCCATGAGTTGCACCAATCACATCTATACCTACCAAGCCACAGACCTATCTATAACCCCCTATCCCATTAGTTCCCATGTACTCATCCAGAAGTCTTTTAAAAGACCCCAGCGAGTTTGCCTCTATCACCTCCAATGGCAGCCGATTCCATTCACTCACCACCCTCTGAGTAAAAAACTTACCCTTAACATCTCCTCTTTACTTGCTTCCCTGCACCTTAAATCTGTGCCCTCTCGTAGCAACCATTTCAGCCTGGGCAAATAGCCTCTGAGAATCCACCCTATCTATTCCTCTCAACATTTTATAAACTTCTATCAGGTTGCCTCTCAATCTTTGTCTCTCCAGGGAGAAGAGTCCTAGCTCCCTCAACCTATCCTCATAACGCATGCCTCCCAATCCAGGCAACATCCTTGTAATTCTCCTCTGCACCCTTTCAATAGCTTCCACATCTTTCCTATAGTGAGGCGACCAGGACTGCACACAATACTCCAAGTGGGGTCTGACAAATAATCTGATATTTCATATTGAGTTCATAAAATTTTAACAGCATGGAATGCCATTCAGTCATATCTACGCTGATTCTCAATAAAAATAACTCGTCTAATTTCGATCCACGTCTTTTGCTGGTAGTCCTGCATTGATTTTCTTCTTCGGATGTTACCTGGTCACGTTTGAGTCTGACTACATTACAGTTAGGCAGCGCACTCCAGTTCTCAACTAAAATGTCTTCTTTTCCACTCTTCTTTTGCCAAAAACCTTAAATCAATGTTCTCTGGTTCTTGATCCTCCCGTAAACAGAAACATTTTCTCCTTCCATATTCTGTCCAATCCTTCATGGTTTTGAACATCTGTCAGTTCTAATTCATTTCAGTTTGTGGTTATAGATAAGATTAGATTCCTATTTGATTCAGGATTTTCTTACTGCTACAAATCAAACACCACTCCATGAAGACCAATGCATAATCAAAATTTAGAGCAATGTGTCAAAAGTGTCATATGTTAACAAGCAAATAAACATTTCAGTTAATGGGGATATGAAAGGTCCCCCATGTCCTTTTGTTTTTGTCCAGGAAGTTCTAGTTTTCTTTCTAACCCTCTTTGGAATATTGGCCAAACTTTTACAGCCCCAGCCACAACAGGCATCTGAGAAAATGGAAATGTCTTAACTTCTGGCAGGATTTTACAGTTTTGGAGAGAGTAAGACCATAAAATCCCACCATATCTGTCTGTGCTTTATCCAAACTATCTCCTCTTTGAAAACCTCCCATTGTTCAATTCCTAGTTTGATCACCAAATTTTAAATCTATAAATTATTTCTTGAATTGAGTTCTTCTTGGAAAAAGCTTGAAACCTGTTGATTTTGCTGTTAATTGGAAGAAAATAGCAGATCGACCAACAGAGGGCCTGGGTAAGATATTCTGCAGAGAGTTGGTGCATTTGATGGCCTTTTGCATTATAGGGACTCTATGAAACACAGCTACATGAATGTTATGTTCCTGAGAGAATTACGAGCCCTGACAGAGGCATCACTCTAAGTACTTGTGACCAAAAAGATAGTGATTAGTGCCTGTCCTTAAAGTACGTAATTATAAGCATGCACAGTACCAGCAAGATCCCTGTAAGGCAGAGAGACAGATAGATATTAATAACAGTAATCTGGGATTAACTACGGTAGAAGGAAGACCCTGAGTCTGGGACTCGGAAACATTGAAACAAAATCCATCAGCAGGGAATCTGATCACTTTGTCTCATCACAGTTAATGGACGTGATTTTATGGCCTCACTCGTCCTGAAACCATAAATCCCACCCGAGTCAATGGACCTCTCCCCTCACCTGCTCTGATTCCCGCAGCGGATAGGACAATAAGATTCATGCCAGTATTTCTAAATCCAAGTCATGTGTTTGGATATTTTGTGAAGTTATGACATGTTCCAAATACACGTGTAAAATAGAGTAAGTCAGAGGCTAGTTATGTTTTGCATAACAAAATAATTCAGAGACCAGTTGCTTTGTGTATAATGAAGTTTGATTCCTGGTATAATTTTATTGGTAATTTGGTACAGTATAGAAAAGGAGATTTGTTGTACAATAATTCAAGAATTTGAGTGTCTTTGCTTTCGCTGTCAGTTGACCCAAGTTAAAGGGCAACACTTGAAAAGAATGGTGTAGATTCAGTAGGCTATATAGTTTTACGTTGTACTACTCTATGGTCTTATTCTGAAAGTTTAAAAGAATTGCTAAAATAAGAACTCAAATACCAATGGTAATAAATAATGTTCAAAAACAAAGAGAAATCTTAAAAGGTAACTATGAAAATAGGCCATTCATCTAATTGAAGCTCTTTGGTACCAAACTAGCTAAGTTTTTCTACAGTGCTTATTTGGCCCAGTTACTAGCATGTTGAATTGGAAGGTTGCAGCTTCAAGATTATTACCAACATATAATCTAGGCTGGCATTTCAGTCTGAGGGAGTATTGTAATCTTAGTTGGGATATTAAACTCAGGATGACAGTAAAGATCCCATGGTGTTAGAATCATGGAATTATACAGTGCAGAAGCCCATTGATCCTTCATCCCTTTGAATCTGCATCTACACCTGACATTCCACCTAATCCATTTACCAGCACTTGGCTCATAGCCTTGAAACTTATGACATGCCAAGTGCTCATCCAGGTACATCTTAAAGATATGAGGTAATTCTACCAGCACATTCCTGACCATCATCACCCTCTGGGTAAAAGATTTTTCCTCACATCCCTTTTAAACCTTCTTCCCTGATCTTGAAATTGTGTTCCCTCATGACTGAACCTTCAACCAAAGAGAACATCTGCTCCTTATCCAGTCTGTCCATGCCCTTTGTAATCTTACAACACTCCAATCAGGTCACCTGTCAGTCTTTTCTGCTCCAGTAAAAACAACCCAAGCCAATCCAACCTCTTTTCATAATTTAAGTGTTTCAGGCAGCATCCTGCTGAATGTCTTCTACATCCCCTGTAGTGCAATCACATTCTTCTTATAATACGGTGATCGCAAATACCTACAGTACTCTAGCTGTGGCTTCACCAAAGTTCTATACAACTCTAACATGACTTCCTACTTCCTACTTTTGTAATCTATGTCTCGACTGATAAAAACAAGATCAAAATCATGTTACCTCTAATAATCATTAATACATCCATCCATCCTTTCTCCATTTACCTGAATTCATCTTGTGGTAAATTAAGTATTTTTTTGTCCTCCTCCACTTTCAAACTGTTTCAACAAACAATTCCTCTTTAACTCTCTTTCTTGCTGGCTATGATCACCTTGAAGAGAATCTTAAGTTAGTTTATCTATTGTTTTTTCTCAAAAAAGTATTTTCTTATTCTTTAGGCCACCTTAATCATTTCATATAAAATGAGTCTCTGAGTCTAGATCTTAAATGTACCAAAAGTTCTGAGAGAAACATGTTTAATGAGGAGCTGAAGGAAATCAGTATTAGTAGAGAAACTATTTGGAGGAAATTGATATAATTGAAGGTCAATAAATCTCTTGGGTCTGATAATTTGCATTTCAGAATACGCAAGTGGCCTGTAAATAATAGATCCTTTGGTGATCATTTTCAAAAATTCTTTAGACACTGGAATAGTTTGTACAGATTGGAGGGTAGCTGATGAAGTCCACTATTCAAAAGGGAGATAGAGACAAAACAAGGAACTTTCAGCCAGTGAGCCAACTGGGGAAGTTGCTAGTGTCCATTGTCAAAGATTTCTTATCTCAGCATTTGGAAAGCAGTGGTATAATCAGACAAAGTCAACATTGATTTGCAAAGGGGAAATCATGCTCAATGAATCCATTGGAGTTGAGAACGTAACTAGTAGTTGATCGAAGAGAACCTGTAGATGTGGTTTACTTAGACTTTCAACTAGGTCTCACAGACTACTATGTAAAAGTTAAAGTGCATGGGATTGTAGGTAGATGGATAGAAAGCAGATTAGCAGATAGGAAGCAAAGAGTTGGCATAAATGCGTCTTTTTCCAACTAACAGGCAGTGACTAATGGGATATGTCAGAGATCTGTGCTATGACCTCAACTGTTCATGTTATGTATTGTTTTGGAAGATTATCTCCATATTTGCAGAAGACACAAAGTTGAGTGGGAGGCTGAACTATGAGCAGGATGGGAGTGGCAAGCACTGCTGCCTCACAACATCAGAGACCTCGGTTCAATTCTAGCCTCAGGTAAGTGTGAGTGAAGTTTGCACATTTTTCCTGTGTCTGTATGGATTTCCTCCTACATTCTAAACATATGTGGGTTAGGAAAATTAGCCACCCTAAATTGCCCCTTAGTGTCAAGGGATTAGCAGGGTAAATATGTGGGAAACAGTGATAGGGCCTGGATGGGATTGTTTTCAGTGCAGGCCTGTTGGGCCTCCTTCTGTATTGTAGAAGATCTATGAATTCAATGGATAGAAATGCTTCAGTGTGAAGTGGATAAATGTGACGTTATCCACTCAGTAGAAATAATAGGAAGACAAATTATTCGAATGGGTGTAAATTGAGAGAAGTGAATACTCACTGAGACATAAGAACATAAGAAATAGGAGCAGGAGTAGACCATCTTGCCCCTCGAGCCTGCTCCATTATTCAATAAGATCATGGCTGATCTGAAGTGGATCAGTTCCACTTACCCACCTGCTCCCCATAACCTTAATTCCCTTATCGATCAGAAATCTATCTACCCATAACTTAAACATTTTCAACGAGGTAGCTTCCACCTCTTCAAAGGGCAAGATAATTCCAGAGATTCACTATCCTCAGTAGTTCCTCCTCAACTGTTCTAAACTGACCCCCTCCCCCTTATTTTGAGGCTGTGCCCTCTAGTTCCTTTTTAAGAAACCTTGGTGTTCTCATACACAAGTCACTAAAAGTAAGCACACAGTATAGCAAGCAATAAAGGCAGCAGATGATATGTTGCCCATCAAGAGCATTTTGAGCATAGGAATAGGATTTTAAATGTAGGTTAGACCACATCTGGAGTATTACATACAATATGGTATCCTTATCTGAGGAAAGATGTCCTTGCTATAAAGAATGCAGTAAACATTTACCAGGCTGATTACTGGGATGGTAAGTTTATCAAATGAGGAGACACTAACTTGATTAGAATTGTACTAATTAGATTTTAGAAGTGAAGGGGGACAGAACAGATTCAGAAAGAATGTTTCTGATGGCCAGAATGCAAAACTATGGGTCACAGTTTGAAGAAACCTTTCAGAATTGAGGTAAGGCAAATTTCTTCACCCAGAGAATGACAAATGTGGAATTGGAATCAAGGCCTACTTGGGGAACCCTTGGTCTAGATTCAACTGTTGATTGATTTCCTACACACTAAGTTGCATTAAGCAACACAATATTTTAAGAAATCCACAGCCTCAAGCTTACATGAGCAACAACTAATGTTGGAGCCAAAAAGCAGCACCTCCTTCTCTCAAAGCATCAAGTCTTATCTTTGCATTTTATCCAAAATGTAGGGTGCTAATAATTCCATGTATTAGCAAATATTTTGTTTTATGCACTTTGAGCCATATTTGTTCAAGTGTTCATTCACCTTTCAACACACAGGAATTAGCTGTTTACATAACCACTTACAACTGATGGACAGTCAACTGATTTGCAACTCTTATAGTTTTAAAGTTCCAAGTTAAATTCAGAAGATTAAATTGTTACTGTTTCAGTTACAGTACTCTCACCAGCATTACTTAGAGTTGCACCTGTATCAGATTTACAACACGAGTATTTTGTGATCGTACTGACCACATATTAAAACTCATCTGAAACCAAAGCCAGAGATTTTAATGCACAGCTAATAACCTCTTGCTGAAATAGTAAACATGGTAAATATGTCTTTCATTAAGTTCCACCAATTATTCAGAATTATAATTACATTAAATTCCCTGTTACTGCCCAATCGAACACCGAGACAGAAACCAACATTTACAGAAACAGGATTAGCCATTGGACCATCATGATTGCGCCAGCTCCCATAAGACCAATCCAGCTAGTGCTATTATCCTGCCCCATCTCCTTATAATGTAGAGATGCTGGTGTTGGACTGGGGTAAACACAGTAAGAAGTCTAACAACACCAGGTTTAACTCCAACTGATTTATTTATTTCACCTCATTCACCTGACAAAGAGGACAGCCTCAAAAGCTTGTGAATTTACTATCAAATAAATCGGTTGGACTTAGACCTGGTGTTGTCAGACTTCTTACCATCTCCTGATAGTCATAGCGGTTTACAGCATAGAAATGGGCTCTTCAACCCAACTCGTCCACACCACCCAGTTTTTACTATTAAGCTATTTCCAATTGCCCAAGTTTAGCCTATATCCCTCTATACCGATCTTACCAATGTAATTGTCTAAATGATTTTGTAAAATCTAAGAACAGCGAGAGGCCTTTTGGCCCAAACTTGTCTATGCCATCAAAATGCCCATCTAAGCTAACCCCATTTGCGTACATTTGGTCCATATCCCTCTAAACTCTTTCAGTCTATATAATCTGTCCCAATGCCTTTTAAATGTTGTCAATGTCCATCTCAACCAATTCCTCTGGCAACTTACTCCACATATGTACCATCCTGTGTGTAAAAAAATTGTTCCTCAGATTCCCATTAATTCTTTCCTCTCTCACCTTTAAACCTCATACCCTCTAGTTTTAGACTCCTATCATTGGGAAAAGATGTTGACTTTCCACTTTATCTATGCCCTTCATTATTTTATAGACCTCTAAGCTTTTAAATTTATCACTTTCAAATATGTATCTAGTTCTCTTTTGAAAGCTATGGAATCCACTCTCCCAAGCATTGCATTCAAAATCCCAACAATTTGAGTAGTTTCTCTTCATTTTACTCCTAGTGCTTTTGCTGACCATCTTGAAATTGTGACCTCTAGTCACTGACATACCAACAAGTGATATCATATTGGCCCAAATTTTCCTTCCTTAGTCGTGGTCAAGACAGTAGTAACTTCTGATCAAATTAACTTTTGTGAAATCCGTAAGTTACAGTGCACCTGAATGGGCTCCCATTGTTCTGATCCTATCATTCTTATAGTGGCAGAACCATTATCATTCAAAGTGATTGTCCATTTGCCCTCAACGTTCATGAATTATTCTGTGCAAAAATATTATGACTGATCACAAGGGTAAATTGAGATTCTGCTACAAATGCTTACATTCCCTTCCTTAAAATAAAGATAGTTGCTAAGCAATTAAAAATTTTTTCATGATTCCCCTTGCTCCCCCACTAGCAACCCTTGGCCATACCTCCCCATCCCTAGTTTTCAGTCCAGTTAATATCAGAAACACTTTTGAGGAAGAAATTCATTCTGACATTAGCAATGACAAAGCAATAGGAAAGCCAGAATAGAGTTGGTTGGGGGTAGAGGCAGGAGTAAAGGAGCCAGTATACCAGAGACAAGAGGAGCCAGTGGGGAGCGTGATGTTAGAAAGAAGGCAGGGGTGTCCAGGAAAATGGAGTCAAGGATTCCAGAGCAAGAAGAAATGGAGATGGCTGGTGGGAGCAATGCTGAGGGGTTACCCTGGAAAACAACTTACTAAAGTTTAAAAGTTAATTTCAAGAAGTTCTGACTTTAAGTCATTAAAAAAAGTTGACTTCAGCTCAATGTCAAAAGCTTCACCTGCAATGCACCATACCTAGAAGCCCCCAGTGTTTGTCCCAATAAACCTTAGTGCAGAAAATGGTTATGTCCATTGCAGCCTATGGACAAGGTAAATATAGATTTTTGGACAATCAGTAGCTTTGCTGCTCAGAAAACATAGGCCATTATTAATTTATGGAACAAAAAATGTATTTGAAGAGGTCATAGAATAAGTTTTAAGTAGGAAAAAGTAAGTACAATCTGTGTGCAAGTTTTTATTATGTAGCTGGGATTTCAGCTGAACGTTCAGTAGCACAAGTGTTCATAGCTGAGGCAGATAAGCCATTGGTTGGGCAATGCCATATATATAAAAAAATTACTTCCATGCTCCCTATAACCAAACCAGAAAGAGATTTGATTTTGTATTAGACAACATTGTGGATAAAGGTAAACTTCACAAATACGTGACTAGAAGGAAATAGGTTTAGTAGACAGTTTCATCTAAAAGCAGAGACAAAAGGCCAAAAAATTCATGTATTGAATAATCCTTAGATTCTATGACAGAAGTCTGCATAAACCATCAATTCGAGATAAGACAAGGTAATTTACATGCGCAATGATACAGTTTGTGGGTTTGAATCTCAAACTGCTCAGATTCTCACTCAAGCTTTGCTGTTATACAGGGACAAGGAAACCTAATATGTCCTCCAACTCTTTTTGGCTGCTACCTCAAATATGGTACAGATATCTTAGTCTGTCTTTTTGTATGGGAAGTTATGAGGCGAGATGGAAGAGACATTTTAGTATAAAGTACTGTATATCACAACGAATCACAGTAAAATTCAAAGTATAGGATATTAAAAGACTTTATTAAGTTTGGTCAGTACAGGTGAGGGATTTCACAGAATATGCATTACACAGGAAATAACTCTTGCCTAGAAACTGGGTAACAATATACACTAATTATTTAACACAATCTTTTTCACTGGGGAAACTGTACACATATGCATGGTGGAAAAAAAAATCTCTGTAGTTAAACTACACAGACTTCCCAAACCTGAATATGGCAAGTACAACATCCAAACTCCTTTAGGAAAAGGAACTACTGCAATTGGCAAGCTTACATAATCACACATTTCTGGTGCAACCTTTACTTGTTGCAGGACTGTACAACACAGTTGTGGTAATACGCCAATAGCTTTTCACTGGAGTCTTAGATGCACATGAGAGTCCAAGTTTTATACAACTTTTCTCCCCAATGTTAAAGTTGTAGTAATACATTTTATTCGGATGAAATCATATAAAAATAGCTGAGGTCTACATGTATCAACATCCTTTCAGCAATAGCCAATGCAATATGATGCTTTTTAAAAAATTTAAACAGTAGCAACAGTTTTACAAGAAAGCAAAAACACAAAAGGCTGAATTTTAACCAAAATTACACACTAGCTTCAACAGTCACTGGACAGCCATCAGCCAAATGAAATGACACTATATAAAAAAGACTGCAGACAATGCCCATTAAGTGTTACAAAACCGACCCCTGTGTGCTGACCGAGTCCAACCCATTCTGAATGTGACGGGAACCCATAGTTCTGGTACCTTTCACAACAAATGGTTTATCTTCCTGAGGGTCATTGATGGAGTCTGTGTCATTTGAGTGCTGAGTAAGAGAGTTCTCGCTACCAGTGGGGGAATCTACACTCTCATATCCAGCACCTAGCTGATACATGTTACTGCTGGTTGCTCGGTCCAGCCTCTCTTCACTGTGGTTTGAAAGTTTATTCCCACTGCCAGGAGATGATGGGAAATCATCCTCTGTGCTGCTTAATTCTCTGTAAAGGTTAGTCTTGTCTTGAAAGGTAGCTGCTGTTCTCCCTTGTGGGGATGCATCACCATTGGTTGGTCCATTCACTAGTCGGTTGCAGTCTTTAGCAATGCTTTCCCGTTGCACAGAAGGCTCAGGAGCTGGAGTCCTATTGGTGCCAGAGAGTAACACCTGATGATGCTGCTGTCCTTGAAGTTGAGCCAACTGCTGGCGTGCCTCCTTCAGCTGCTGTTGCAGAACCATAATAGTACTTTGCATCCCTTCCACCTCCTCATCAAGCTGGATAATGAAATCATTCAGCTCTACACAAAAATATAAAAATTAATTAAGTGGTAATCGAGAAGCTTTAGCAATCCGATAAATGTATTAGACCACAATACTTACTGCAGAAAACCTGAAAGTGTTAAAATGTTAAAAATGTCAAGTTAATTTAAACGAAAATAAAATGGCAATGATTTTGTTAGAATGCAATGTCAACACTTCTAACAATTAAATATTCAAGTTGAGATCTTCCAAAAAGAATCTTCAATTTACAAGGTTTCTAGTAATATTTTCTTCAAAAATTATATTTTTCAAAATTATTACAAGCAATAATGTTTCTACATATTCCAGCTGTGAATGGCTAAAACAATATAATTAACCATGAATACTGCATTGCAATGATTATTCCACATACCTACTAAAATACTGAAGTCTGTGTTTAAAAAAAAAGAATTGCAGTAAGGACCCCAGGATGCCATGCTAACTCAAAGTTTTCATTAATTGTATGTATCCCAATCAGCTGATACGAGCAGATCTGATTTAAAATTGCTCTACCAAAAGAGGCAGTGGCTACTTCCATATCTCCAGAATTCAAATAAGGCAAAGTACATGGTTCATAGTGGGAGATATAGGAGGGATATCCGAGGTAGATTCTTTATTCAGAGTGGTTGGGGTGTGGAACGCACTGCCTACTGTGAAAGTGGAGTTGGACTCTTTAGGAACCTTCAAGTGGTTATTGGATAAGCACATGGAGCACACCAGAACAATAGGGAGTGGGTTCAGACATACCTCGGCAAAACATCGAGGACCCAAAGGGCCTCTACTGTGGTGTTCTATGTACTATGTACAAATACAATCAAGCTTCCTGACCTGAATTTGCAGAGCCTTGGACCATGCATCTTAGTTGTAGTTTTGTTCTTTTAGTAAAAAACTCTCTTTCAGGGATCGCAATGTATGGGGAAGCATCAGTATTAGCCTTCTTTCATCATGTAACATGATATCTATTCAAGCAACACCTGCCTCATTGAAAATTACTCAAATTCCAAACAATAGCTGAGCTAATCTGCAACATCAAGAATTGCACTTCTTGATATAATTAGTAGGAATTACTTTGCATTATTTATATTTTTTTTTTCTACAATTACTTATGATAAGAAATTTTACTTTCCTACTTTTCTCAATTAGGATATTTAAATAATACTGAACAGCTTGTGCTGAGTTTGAATTAAAAGGAGCAACATGTTCAAACAACCCAGAATGTT
Organism: Sphyrna mokarran; assembly: GCA_024679065.1. Lineage (NCBI taxonomy): Eukaryota > Metazoa > Chordata > Chondrichthyes > Carcharhiniformes > Carcharhinidae > Sphyrna > Sphyrna mokarran. The sequence continues at coordinate 30,814,490 of JAGIQG010000012.1, read as the reverse complement.
TTGGAACTGGCAAAGAGCTCAGTAAGGTAATGTGGCCAGCAATGGCAGTGGTAACTCAAGTGTACACTGCAGAACATCCTTCTGCAAAGCAAAAAATGAAATTTCATTGGTTCTAACAAAAATAGATGCTGACTGTGCAACAAAGGAGGCGGCTCAGAAAGGATGCATCTTCAGATGCTGAAGAAAGACACAAGCTGCACAAGCTCCAGCCATAATTGCAAACGTCATTTAAAATGGACAGGTGAAAATCTGATTAACTATAGGCCAGTCAGTTCAATGTCAGTGGTGGGTAAATGTTTATGTTAATCTGGAGCAAAGTTAATAGGCACTTGGAAAAATGAGAATTATTAAATGAACACCAACATGGATTTGTTAAAGGGAATTAAAGTTTAGTGCCTTAAATTGGACATAATACTTCACCTAGTCTAGCAATCATTGCTTTTATATTCTATGCTTTTATTTACAAAACCAAAGATTCTACGTCATAACAGCCTTCTCAACTCGTTCTACCTTTTTTAAAAATTCCTCTTTGCTGGGAGGAGAACTTTCACATTCCTATTTGCTGTCCTTGTACTTTTAGATGACAGAGTCCCAGGTTTGGCAGAAGCTTACAATGCGTCATAATATATATACTGTTGGCACTGTGCATCAATGATGGAAGAAGCGAATATTTAAAAAGTGGTGAATGGGGTACTAATGAGATCACTTTGTTCTGGAAGATGTTTGAGCTTTAACTATTTTTGGAGTTGCATTCATCCAAGCAACTCCAGAGCTTTCCATCATTCATCTTACTTCTGCCTTATATATTAGGTAGTGGACAGACTTTGGGCTAGATAGGTCGTGCTGCAGAATTGCTATAGTATACACCCGGCCCAGTTCAGTTTTAGGTCAGTGGTAACCTTCAGGATATTAGCTGTGGATGATTCAATGATGGTAATGCCATCCACTGTCAATGGGTTAGATTCCCCCTTATTGGGTATGGCTGTTGCCTAGTACTTCTGTGGCACAAGTGTTGCTTGTCACATACCAATCCAAGCCTGAATGATGCCCAGGCCTTACTGTTTATGGAAATAGCCTGTTCTCATATCCAAAGATTTATGAATGGTATTGAAGGTTATGCAATCATCTTGCTTTGGAACTTATGATGGATGCACAGTCACTGGTGAAGTAGCTGAGCCTAGAAATGACCAACGAACTCCCGCAGTGATGTCTTTGCACTAAGATGATTAGTCTCTGACAACCACAAATCAATCATTTTCCTTCGTGCTAGGTATGATTACAACCGCAAATATTTATATACATCCCAAGGTTTCTCCTTTCCTCGCTTCCTTTAAAATTTTACCATTGTCTCTCTGCATTCCACTTGCCAAAATAAATCCATTCACAGATCATCCAATTTATTGTCTAGGTTGGCAATGCCTCATTAGTCTGACTTCAATTTTGCTAACACCTGACATTTCACCAGTACTTCAAGAAAACTCAATTTTTACAAAACTGCATACCTTAAAATCTTTTCCTCATTTAATTGAAAAATTCAATCAACTTGGTCCAACATGATTTTCCTTTAACAAATCAATGCTGATTGTCATTTATTTGTATGCTCCTTTGTAATAATTAATTTTGCTCTGCACTATGGTTACAAGATGTTGCCCCAAATCCACATGAGGCTGACTGCGCTGTCATTAGCTGGTTTGTCACTTCCTTGTTTTGAACAAAGTGCAACATTAAAATGTTTGTCCTTCAGTACCTCATTTCCATGAAAAACTGCTGAAAAATCCTCCATTATTTCCACCCTCCCCTCAGCAATCTTGGATGCTACAACATATACATGCTATCTGAATTGGATGGCTTTTCTACCAGAAATACTGAAAATGATTTAAAAAATTATCCCAACAATTTTTGGGATATTGTTCCCAAAAATAATTATAATTAAAAAATTATCCCAACAATTTTTTAAATCCTTCCTCCTCTTCAGCAAGATGGGCAGTATTCCTTTCTCTATTGGGATTCATGATATTTAATCTGATATCAGTCATGTCCCTTGCTCTCTTCTCAGGTCCTTAATATGCCCTACCTTTCCTTCTGATTATATCTTTATTCTCAAGTTCATAAAAATATCAACAGATAGAAACATAGAAAATAGAAAGAGACAACTATTTGGCCCCTCAAGCCAGCTCCACTAAACTAGATCATGAATAACTTTCTTCCTCAATGCCATTTTCATATATTGTTCCTTCATCAAGTGCAGTTAAAATGCAGAGGATTGAGGGCAATATACTTTGATTTCATTTATTATTGTCACATGCATTACTTTACAGTGAAAATTTCTTCTGCTCCATAGACAAAGCACACTGTTCATAGGGAAGGAGAGAGTGCAGAATGTGTTACAGTCATAGCTGGGGTGTAGAGAAAGATCAAAGAACAACAGCACCAGAAATAGGCCCTTCGGCCCAACCAGCCCGTGCTGCCGTCCTAACATCTTAATGACATATAGGGACCAATCAGCCTAAGAGCACACTTTTGGGATGTGGGAGGAAACCGGAGCACCTGGAGAAAACCCACACAACCACAGGGAGAACGCGCAAACTCCCGCAGAGACAGGCCCAAATCCATGTGTCTGCACAGTAATAGCGATAGTCCCTGAGCTGTCATGGTGCCCATCAGATGGTCCAGTTTAAGCATACACTAACGACATGAAGCACTAGGCCACTCCTGAAGCAACATCCAAGAGCAGCTCTCACACGACCTGCCGCATGCATGCCCTTGTTGGTCAACAAGGTGGACCAAACATCCTGTGGAAACAAATAGGATATTTAAACAGTCCTATTATATCCCTCTATCTGCAGACCGCTCATGTGGCTGTCCAAGAGACCCTTAAACAACCCTAGCATGCCTGCTCCCACCACTTTACTCGGTAGTGCATTCCACACCCCCACTACCCTTTGTGTGAAAAACTGCCCTCTAATATTTGTCTCATACATAGCCCCCCTCACCCTAAGGCTGTGACCTCTCGTTCTATCCTTTTCTAATGGTGGAAAAAGCTTACCAACATTTACTCTATCAGCTCTCGCGATCAGCTCGAGAGGTAGGTATATTGAAAAGTCTGATGACAGCTGGGAAGAAGCTGTTTTTTGATCAGTTGGTATGTGACCCCAGACATTTGTATCTTTGTCCCCCCATGGAAAAAAAAATGGAAGAGAGCACGTCCAGGGTGCATAGGGTCCTTGATTATGCTGGCTGCTTTTTTGAGGCAGCAGGAAGTGTAGACAGTGTCAATGAGTGGGAGGCTGGTGGATTGGGCTTCATTCACCACCCTTTGTGATCTCTTGCGATCTTGGACAGAGCTGTCATACAATCAGAAAGAATGCTTTCTACGGTATATCGTAGAAACTGGAGAGAGTTGTAGTGAACATGCCAAATTTCCTTAATTGCCTGAGAAAATAGATGCTTTCTTAACTAAAGTGTTGCTTGGAAGGTCCAGGACAGGTTGTTAGTGATCTGGACACCTAAAAACCTGAAGCTCGCAACCATTCCTACCTTATCCCCATTGATGTAGACAGGGGCATGCACTTCACTATGCTTCCTAAGTCAATGACTGTCTCCTTTGTTTTGTTTACATACTAGATGTGGATTCAGAATTTGAAAGCACACAGGAAACAGAATGTAGGAATAACTAAGTCTTTCATGAAGTGGTAGGCAGTGACTACTGGAGTCCTACAGGGATTGGGCCTTGGTCCCCAGTAATCACAATGATTTGGATGACAAAACCAAATGTAATATTTTCAAGTTTTCTGACAATACAAAACTTGATGGGAACCTGAATGGTAAGGAAGACGTTAAACAAGCTTCAAGGCAATTTAGATAAATCAAGTCAGAATCAAACATAGGTCCTTGGTTCTGAGAGGCAGTAGTGTTAACCACATGCTGCCCTGAGGAGGCAAAACCATAGCATGCATTTGAGGAGCCCCTTCCCTCCACCATCCCCTCACTATCTCTCCCCGCCTCACCATCTCATCTCCCCTCTTTAATTTCCTGCTCAAAAGGTACTTGGCTCAAAGACTGTAAAAGTACATCAGACTTTCTCAGTATTAAGTTGGTTAACAAACTTAAGTGAGGCTACACTGTACATAGAGACAAGAGAGCATGTGGAAACCCAAAGGACCTGCTTTTACAAACAGGACAAGATGGTAAACAGGCCACAAGTGCAAAATGTTTATTCATTCACTCTGCTTTGTTTTCTGAAATTCTAACTTGGATATTATTGTGTCTCAACAACACTGGAGAAAGAATACTTAATAATCAGAAAAAACATTCATTCATTCTTCCATAATGATACAGTCTGTAGCTTGTATATGTAATTGATTTGAACAGAAACAATACATCTTCTCAAAACCATAAGTAATTTTCAAAACCCTCAAAGATATGCGGGTTAGGCTGATGTTAAGTTTTCTCTTAATCCTTTAATGTTGCTTCCTAATTGTAACTTCTCTCACGTGATGATTTTTCTCAAGCCTTTCCACGAATTTAATCTCCAATAGCCTCTGTACATACTGTTACACTGAACGAAGGAACTACTTCCTTTTTTAACTATTATGATGTTAGGTCAAAGCAGCTGGGAAATGGAGAGAGCATTGGAGGGACGTAGAGAGAGTAGGAGGGAGCTCAAAACGGGGAGTTAGAAGGGCAAAAAAGGGGGCATGAAATTGTTTTGGCGGATAGGATTAAGGAAAAACCAAAGGCTTTTTAACTCCTATGTTAGGAATAAAAGGGTGGTGAGAGGAAAAAAAAAAAAATCAGACCTCTTAGGGTCAGAGGAAGGGAACTGTGCTTAGAGCCCTGGGGAATGGGGGAGATCCTGAATGAATGCTTTGTGCTGGTATTCACGAAGGAGAGGGGCTTGTTGACCGGTCCGGTCTCTGAGGGAGCTGTGGACCAGTTGAGGGAAATATCCATACCGAGGGAGGAAGTGTTAGAGCTTCTAGGTAGCATTAAAACTGATAAATCTCTGGGGCCTGATGACCTTTATCCCAGGCTGTGTAGGGAGGTGCGAGGTGAAATTGCTGGGCCTCTGACGCAAACCTTTGTCTCTTCTTTGGACACAGGTGAGGTCCCAGAGGACTGGAGAATAGCTAATAGAACATAGAACAATACAGCACAGAACAGGCCCTTCGGCCTTCGATGTTGTGCCGACCAAAATAAAAAGCAATGCCCCTCCTAACTAAACCATTCCCTTCTCATCCATATACTTATCAACTAACCTCTTAAACGCCACCAAATGTTGTACCGTTGTTTAAAAAGGGTAGTAGGGATAACCCTGGAAATTATAGGCCGGTAAGTTTGACGTCAGTAGTAGGGAAGCTGTTGGAGGGGATTATTAGAGATAGGATGTATAGGCACTTAGTGCATTGCAATCTGATTAGGGATACGCAACATGGCTTTGTTAAAGGGAGATCATGCCTTATGAATCTGGTAGAATTTTGAGGAGGTGACGAAAACGGTTGACGAAGGGCAAGCCGTTGATGTCATTTATGTGGATTTCAATAAGGCATTTGACAAAGTCCCTCATGGGAGGTTAGTTGAAAAGGTCAAGGCTAATGGGATACAATGACAGGTAGGTAGATGGAAAACTAACTGGCTTGGTAATAGGAGACAGAGTAATAGTGGAAGGCTGTTTTTCTAGCTGGAGATCGGTCACTACTGGTGTACCGCAGGGCTCGGTACCGAGACCTCTTCTATTTGTAATATATATAAATGACTTGGAAGAGGGAGTAAGTGGAGTGATCAGCAAGTTTGCAGACGACACAAAGATGGCTAGACTTCAGATAATGAGGAGCATTGTCAGGCGATACAGCTGGACATAGTTAGGCTGATAGCTTGGGCAGATAGATGGCAGATGGAATTCAATCCTGATAAATGCAAGGTGATGCATTGCAGGAGAAAGAATGTAGGGGGGAGGTATATGATAAAAAATAGACTTATTAAGATATAGAAACACAGAGGGACCTGGGGATGCAGGTGCATAAGTCTCTGAAGGTGGCAGAGCAGATGGAGGAGGTTGTGAAGAAAGCATATGGTATGCTAACCTTTATAGGAAGGAGTATAGAGTACAAGAGCTGGCCTTTAATGTTGCAAATTGTATAAAATGTTGGTTAGACCTCATTTGGAATACTGTGTCCAGTTCTGGTCGTCTTCCTACTGGAAGGACGTGGAGACTCCGGACAGAGCGCAGAGGAGGTTTACCAGGATGCTGCCTGGTATGGAAGGTCCAAGTTACGGGGAGAGGTTAGGCAAATTGGGGCTGTTTTCCTTAGAAAGACAGACTTATAGGAGATCTAATAGAGGCGTACAAGATTATGAGGGGTATAGATAGAGTAAACAGGATTAAGCTTTTTCCTAGGATGGGCTCAAATAGCACGAGGGATCATGAGCTTAGGGTGAGGGGGGTAAGATATAATTTGGATCTAGAGGGAGTTTTTTCACACAGAGGGTGGTGGGGTATGGAACATGCTGCCAAGCAAAGTGGTGGGGGCAGGCACTCTGGAGTTATTTAAGAGATACTTAGATAGTCACATGAACAGAATGGGAATGGAGGGATATAGAAAACTGATTTAAAATAGGGATCATGAGCCTTGGGAGTCCCTGGGAAGTGTGCAAATAGTCGATGTTATTGATGTATTTGTTTTTATCCTACAGGTACTTTGGTCCGCCTTGTTGTTTAACAAGGGGCATAACTCGATGGATCATGAGAGGGCTGCTCTTGGATTTTTTTTTCCTGAGAGTATCCTAGTGCTTTATATCGTTAGTGTATGCTTGACCTGGACCATTTGATGGGCAACACGACAGCTCAGTGACTATTGCTGTGCTGTGCAGATACATGGATTTGGGCCTGTGTCTGTGGGAGTTTGCGCATTCTCCGGGTGCTCTTGTTTCCTCCCACATCCCAAAGATGTGCTCTTAGGCTAACTGGCAGAACAAATTCTCCCTAAAATTTGGTTTCAATCCATAGATCTATAAACATAGACAGGGATCACAGGTAGAAGTGGGAACATTGAGGTAGCGGCGCGGGCTCGTTGGGCCGAAGGGCCTGTTTCCCGTGCTGTTTTGTTCTTTTCAACTGTGGCCTAACACGTGCTGAACAAATACATCACTTCCTTGGTTTTATATTCAAAGGTCCTTTATAAAACTGAATTTGCTTTCTTGCATGACCTATCATCCCTGTACATGGTATTTATCTGCCCACTCGCTAACTTGCATCATCTGTAAATTTTGATGATATGTCTTTTATGTCTATATCAGTCAGTCATTCATAGAAGTAGAACACAAGAATTTCTACCCTGGGGGAAAAAAAAAAGATTGATCATCCACTCTATCCATGCCCCTCAATTTTGTAAACTCTCATCAGGTCACCCTTTCAATCTTCAATGTTCAAGTGAAAACAAACCAAGTTTGTCCAATCTCTCCTCATAGCAAATATTCTCCAAACCTGGGAATATCCTAGTAAATGTTTTCTGTACCCTTTCCAAAATCTCCACATCTATCTGGTAATGTGGCGATCAGTAATGCATGCAATGTTTCAAGTGTGGCCTGAAATTCAGTACAGCTATAACATGACTTGCCAATTTTTGTACTCTATACCCTGCCCCAAGCATGCCATAACCCTTCTGACCATCTTATTCACTTGTGTTGCCACTTTCAGGGAACTCTGGACCTGTACGCTTAGATCTATGTTAAAGCTTCTAAAAGTTCTGCCATTTTCTGTATACTTCTGTCCTGCATTAGACTTTTCAAAATGCATCATTTTACATTTGTCTCGATTAAATTCCATCTACCATTCTGCGGCCCACGTTTCCAAACTGTCTATACTTTGCTATATTCTCTCGCCATCTTCCTGGCATCTACAATTCCCTCAATCTTTGTGTTGACCACAAATTTAGTAATCAGATCTCCAAATTGTTTATATGAATTACAAACATCATAAGTCTTAGCACTGATCCCTGCGGAACACCTTTGATTGCATATCTACAGTCAGGAAAACACTCTTCCAGTGCTACTGCATGACGAAGCCAGCACTGGATCCACCTTGCCAGCTCATTGCAGATCCTGTGTGGCTTCACCTTCAGCATCAGCCTGCCAAGAGGACCTTATTAAGGTCATGTTAAAGTCCATGAAGAAAAGATCCACTGCCCTCAATCACCTTTGTTGCTTCCTTAAAAAAAAACCTCCATCAAGTTTGTGAGACATGACCTCTCCTGCACAAAGCCATGCTCCCTATCATATTAAACTTGAAACATTAACTCTGGTTTCTCCTTTCACAGTTGCTGCGAGACAAAATAAGAAAATTACTGCACAGAAACAGGTCCTTCAACCCTCCAAGCCCACACCAAGCATGCTGCCCGATTGAATAAAACCCCTAACCCTTCTGGGGACCATAATTCCTCCATTCCCATCGTATTCATGAATTTGTCAAGATACCCTTAAAAGTCACTGTCATATCCATTCCCACCATCTCCCCCAGCAGCGAGTTCCAGGCACCCAACACTCTGTAAAAATCCTGCCTCGTACATCTCCTTTAAAACCTTGCTCCTTATGCCTTAAACCTATGCCCTCTAGTAATTGACTCTTCCACCCTGGGGAAAAAAGCTTCTGACTATCCACTCAGTCCATGCTTTTCAATCTTGTAGACTTCTATCAGGTTGCCCCTCAACCTCTGTTGTTCCAGTGAAAACAAACCAAGTTTCTCCAACCTCTCCTCATAGCTGATGCCTTCCATACCAGGCAACATCCTTGTACATCTTCTGTACTCTTCCAAAGCCTCCACATCCTTCCATTAGTGTGGTGACCAGAATTGAACACTATATTCCAAATATGGCCTAACTGAAGTTCTATAAAGCATGACATGCCAATTTTTAAACTCAGTGCCCCAGCCAATGAAGGCAAGCATGCCATATGCCGTCTTGATTACCTTCTCCACCTGCACTGCCACTTTCAGTGACTTAAGTATTTCCAGCATTTGCGATTCTTCTGTTTTTATTTATTCACTTACTCCCTACTTTCTATCCCATAACAATCTTCCAAATTATTCAGTTAGTGTCTAGGTATAGTGCCTTTATATTGGCATTTTTGTAACATTTAAGCCCTTTTTAAACTAAATTTATAACTTTCATGTTTTCTTCCTCTAACCAATGTAGTAAAAATAGTCAAGTCTCTTATAAATCTAATCTACACCTTCCCCTAATTGAACATGGCTATAATTCCATTCTGATCTTTAATCAGTTAAAGATAAGAGCATCCCCAGAGAAACACACTCAAGTGAATAAACTAGAGCAACAGTGTTTATGATTGACTGAGGAACTATGAGACTTGCACTATTTTTGGTATGCCATTTTGGCAGAACATAATAGCAGTCAAATTTCTCTTTAAATTAATATAATGGACTTAAAATGCATGATAGTGTAATGTCTTTAAAATAGCATGTTAGCATAATAAAAACATTTTAAGAAACACTCCTTCAAGTTTGCATTATGAAGTGGGTGATGGCCCAGTGGCAAGCATTGCTGATTCACAATGCCAGAGACCTGGGTTCAAATTCGGCAGCATGGTGGCAAGCACTGCTGCCTCCCAGCACAAGGCACCCAGGTTCCATTGCGACCTTGGGTCCCAATGTATGGAGTTTACACATTCTCCCAGTGCCTGTGTGGGTTTCCTCCAGGTGTTCTGGTCTCCAAAGATGTGTGGGTTAGGTTGATTGGCCATGCTAAAATTGACCATAGTGTCAAAGGATTAGCAGGGTAAGTGCGTGGGGATACAGGAATAGGACCTGGATGGGAATGTGGTCGGTACAGACTTGATGAGCCAAATGGCCTCTTTCTATACTGTAGGGATTCTAGGACTCTATGCAATATTTGCTGACCAGATATAACAGGCTGGACAACTGTTTCCCGTTTGAGAAAATGCTGATCTTCAGCTCAATACATCACATTTTCTCAAGATAAAGAATTCACTACATACGCAAGCTCTGCTCTTGCCTTTGTCTAGCTTCACTGAAGACAAATTTTAAAATCTTGTATTTTCTGTAAAAGCACAAATGTAATGTTCATTCTATTCCAAGTTCTGCAAATAGCAACTGGATAAAGGGAGAGACATCGACTTTCTGCTGTCCTTTCAATGGAACCATACAATCTTTCACATCTAACTTAGAATGCATAACGCCTTAAGCTATGTTAACAATACAGCATTTCCATAGCATTGGATTAAGTGCTCAAATCTTGAAATGGACTTGAATTCTGACTCAGAGGGGAGTGTTATGAAATTAGTCAAGCTGCAGTACAATTTGTTGCAAGCAAATTTTTTTTAAGAAAATTGGAACTAAATTTCAAACAACTTGTATTCCTATAGCAACTTGAATGTGCACTAGATAAGTGCATTATATCCAGTTGCATTAGGCAATAATTAAGTCAGATTAACAAAACCTCGATTTAGACTTCTGGATGAGTATATGGAAGAGAATAGGATAGGGGGTTATAGATAGGTCTGTGGATTGGTAGATGTGATCGGCACAACTCGTGGGCCGAAGGGCCTGTTTGTGCTGTATTGTTCTATGTTAAGAGATAGGTATTGAGTGTTTTAATGAAAGAAAGCAAGGCAGAGAGGTGAAGACATGTGGGAATGATACTCCAGGGCTTGGGGCCTAGTGAACTGCAAGCAGGCCCACAGCTGTAGGCAGCACAGTGGTTAGCACTGCTGCCTCACAGCGCCTGGGATCTGGGTTCAATTATAGCCTCAGGTCACTGTCTGTGTGGGTTTCCTCAATGCTTCAGTTTCCTCCCACACTCCAAAGATGAGCAGGTTGGGTTGATTGGCTATGCTAAATTGACCCCATCAGGGTCCAGCAAGGCAAATAGATGGGGTTATCATTGGTGCAGGCTTAATAAGCTGAATGACCTCCTTCTACATTGTAGGAATTCTATGATTCTTTAATAGATGGAGCAATTAAAATTAGGCTCAACAGTCTAAAACAGGAGCATTGTGGGGCAAGAAAAGATTCCCCGGGTAAGGATGGGTGAAGCCATGAAGGGATTTAAAAATACAGATGAAAATTTTAAAAATCAAGATATTGCTTGACCTGAGTCAATGTCCATCAGTGAGCATAGGGCTGACAGTGTCTTCCCATTTAATGTGACAAACTTTCTGCTCATCCAGTTCTGGAAATTGCATAAACAGTCTGTAGTTCTGCAACAGCAGAGAAATCGAGAAAAGTAGATGTCAATGTATAAAGAGCTCAACTTGTGTTTTATGCAATGCACATCAATCCCATTGGTGGATACTATAACACATTACAGACCAAGAAGTGTTACCATCAACAAAGACACTTGAGAACTCAGGACTAAACTCTACTCACCATCTTGACTGCTTTTGAGCTCCTCACTGTATTTCTTCTGCAAAGCTAATTCAGCTTCCAGCTGGGCAATGCGTCCCTGGGACAGCTGTCTTCCCAGTTCCTGGTTTTCCTGAATTAACATCCGACACTTGGCCATCAGCTTTTTTCCCGTTTGGCTGTAAAGACAGACACTTACCATCACACAGGGAAACGACAGTTCTTCATAAAGTGGAGATCACCACACATGATCACATGCTATTAAAGCCCAACATTTCTAGCCCATTGCATTTCAAGCCACTGTGGCTCAGGTACTTCCATTTTAAATACATGATTTTTCCAAATCAAGAGATAAAAGTTCCTAATTAAGCACTTTTCATAATTTTTTTTTTAAAATAATGATGATATTCTGGAAGAAAATGTCAGCCATTCCAGCAGGATTTTTGGTTGCAATGTTGAACACCTATATGGAATTAAAAATACCCAGAAATTTTCATTATAGTATAAACTTAACAAATGGATAATTAACAAAAAATGCAAGCTTACAGCAATGAGACTCTGGTCTCAAGGAAGGTAAATATCAGAGAAGCATCACTGTAGAAAAGGGTCTCAACTCAATTTATACTTAGTCAAAGCTCACATATTTGGTGGGATATGGTAGGTAGTCAAGCCAGCAGATCCCAAGTTTGACCCATGGCTACACTAATCTAGCTGATTTTAGCCTAGGAATCAGCAGGTTATTAAAAGTAGGCCTAATGTCTCAGTGTTTTGGAAGACAGCCTTGGGAAGAGACAGAAATCAGCCCCGATCTTCAGTCACATACAGAGTGAATCCTGCTGAAATGGGCCAGTATGTACACTGGTGGATGGGTGGGGATGGGGGAAGAGAAGGACAGCAAATTTAAACTTGGCTATGATGCTTTCAATGGTCAAATCGCCTACCAACATACAGGAAGAACAAAACTTCAACCCAAGTGACCAGAGAACTGCTAGTGCATCTGAACTGCACTACACGCAAAAGTTAGGAAATTTAAAGAAGGGAGAAAAACAGAATGTAATATAATTATTAGATGACTCAATATAGATTTGATATTTTAAAACTGATCGTTCAAAAGTAGATTTAACACAAAAGGAAGCATTGAGAAAGTAAAATACCAAAAATAATGATGAAATGTCTGAAATTTGTCAATCAAATTTGACAGACGACCAGGAACGGCACACATTATAGAACAGTGGTAACAGCCTTTACGGCTTCAAAATTGGACTCACTTTGAATCCATGCAAGTACATCTCAAAACCATAAAGGTTAAGACAGGAACCAAACTCAGTGTTGACAATTTTGGAAGCACAAGAATTGGACTCATAGCAATCAATGATAGGTCATTGCATAGAAATGTAAAATAGAATGAGGATAGCCAATGCATATAATGCAACTCTATTATCTCCTTTCCCTGTACCTCCAAGAAAAATAAAAGCACAACCATGCCCTCAAAGCTCGTGTGCACCAGAAGCAGTGCCTGGGCCTAAATTTAAATGTTAAATTAAATTCAACACAAATATATAAAAGTCATACTGGTGTATGCTTTGTCACTCAGGACTTTAAAACTTTAAGACTTTAATTGAATTGTAAATGCTTCTATCATCCTTAGCAATGCCATTTTTAAAGAAACAGATAAACTGTCGAAATCATATCCATTGCCTTTTAATAGTCCTTCCAAAATACTTAGATACAGAATGATTTACATCATGATCTGAACTTGTCTGTTGCAGGTTCTCTTCTATATTTAGAAATGGTATGCACCATTAACAACTGATGCATAATGACAAACAGTCATATATAGCTACACAATTCTTATTTTACAAGGCTCAATGGAACTGCAACACAAGAAATGACAACTTAAAAAAATTGGAAGTATTACAAATTCATAAAATTCTGAACACTTTTGTGGTCAGAATTTAAGACATACCCATCTCTGCAAGGCCCAGATGAGATTCCCCACATGATCAATCAGAAATCATCTGAAAACTGGGGTCAAACTTCATGGCACTTCAGCATGTGTATTTAAATAATACAATTATTTTTTCCCACTAGAAGAGTATGGCTTGTGCTTTTAATCAATGGAGGTTCAAAGGAAAACCAAAGATCACCTATGTTGTGATGAACTTAAATTAAAATGTTTATTTCACTGACTTGAATAAGTCTCTACCAGTTTGATCTTTCAACTTTACTGGTAGACAATTATTCTGATGCAACATATAACATTTCATTAAACAAGAAACTTAGTTTTGCAGTTTTAAAGTAGGTTAACCTTTCTTTTTTTTTTACTGAGACAGGTAGGTCATCTTGCAGTATTAAAATAAACTATACAGAATACTATACAATAAAAATTGAATATGTCCCACAATATGAAAATAGGGTTAGATGTTTATCAGCAAATTGCACTGTGAACTTTACAATAAAACACTTGAAGAAACATCAAGATACAAAAAAAAACTACATATTTGGGGCTTCAGTAAATATTTTCTCCCTCCCTGTCAGTCACCAGATGGTTTGAATTGCACAGCATTAAAAATTCTCATCCAGTCATCGTTACATCTCATCGCCTGGAGCAGCTTCATTATCTGAAAAACATTACCACCTAAATTTTGCTTCTGAAGCAAAATATTCAGAATTATTGCCATTGAGTGGTTTTTATTTACGGAACAGAGCACTCCCAAACTGGTTCAGAAAAAAAATTAAATAAACTGGTGTGCTGCAAATACTTAGCATCCCATTTCCATAAGTAAAAGCAAAAAACATCCCAAACTTGGCATTCTTCGTAAAGATATGAAGGGTTGAACTAAAGATTTAATGAACAATTGATGTCATGATTAAAATCAGAACTAGTTCTATTTTCATATTGTTCCCAATTAGTCTGTTTAGATCACAACAGCTAGGGTAAGCAACTGAATTTGATAAAGCACTATAAAAAAGAAACAGCAGAATATGATTTTAAACCTGCTTGTAATATATTGATTACAGTTACATACCAGACAGATTTTCTGAAATGCATATGAAGGATGTCAATTGGATAAGTTCTCTCATTCAACTGGAAGGGCACGATATCACCTTTCAGCTCCAGACGTGTTTTAATATTTCTCCAATGGTAAAAGGTCTTTCAAATTTTCCCAAAGTAACATTTTATCTAGTGTAAACCTTTAGATGTTACAATAATCACTTGCAAATCCTAGAATAAAACTAAATTTCAATACACTTGGGTTCTACAACTGCACAGTTGTGTTTCCAGACAAGTCACTGATGGCAACACTTCAGAAATCAAATGCCCAGTACAAAAATGGCAAGTTAAAAAAAAACATTACCTCCAATAGTTAAGTTAGCCAGTGGAAGGGTTTAAATTTCACTGACAAAGAAACTAACCAAACAGTTAGATTTCAACTTTTCCTCTTACATTTATAAGACTGCTCCACAGTTTGGTACATACAAGTTGGTTAGTTAATGAAGTTAAATAAACCATAATCACAGCAGAGGGAATGTTGCTTCAGAATGAACCAATATGAAAATATGGCTTTGTAAATTCAACTCTACACAAGAGTTGATGGCCAGTTCAAAAAATTGAAAGCTTTGACTGTGCTCTAAAGTCACTTCAATGTTTTTTCAACTCTTGACAGTTCACCATGAACAAGCAGGAAGTCTTCAGTCTTACACCAAATTGACTTCCAGTGTCTATTAGTCGCTAGCGCAACGTTTGGAGTGCAGGGCATTCGACTAAACGAATTTACACGAACAACTCAATTCAGGCTCAGTGTCTGAGATGAGAAAAGCTACGTTCTCTCCTCCAAACTCAGACTGCAAACTCAGCCACCAGAAACAGGGTGCAGCAGACTTTACACTCCCTTTTTGCAGAAAAGTGACTTCTTTTCTTTTCCTCCCTTTATTTTCTTCTATAAAAACCAAATTTCAAGTGTCTAAACTGGGCAAGAATTTTTTTGGTCGGATGAAGGCCCACTCTTCAGAACAGTCCGACTCCTGCAGGCCTCTGAAGTAGAAGGGGGAAAAAGCTGAAACAGAACGTTCATCTGACAATGTTTTACATTAAGCATAACAAGCTGAGTAGTAAATGAATCTGGATTTTTTTTTGCTCAAAAGGCTGAGGCTGTCTTGCTCTGTTAAGAGAGTACTTGGCCATCCCACCATACATTCTTGCAGTGGGACTGTCAGGGAGGTCTTGACTGGGGAGTATTTTGTTTGTTTACCTATCAGGTGTAAACTTCCAGGCACTCAGTTCATTTTGGGCTTGTTCCAGTTTGTCTTTAGTCTGTTCCAGTTCAGTCTTCATTTTAAGGAAAAACAAGTTAATAGCAGGGTCAACCAAGGTGGATCGGAGTTGAGCAGCACTGGGCAGTTGAACTTGTTTGAGGTACTGGATCTGGTTCTGTTAGAAGCAAAAGTTATATGGTCACCAAAGAGTTATCATCTTAATGCACATAAATCACTACTACGAATAAACAGGATGCTAATATCATTCCTTTTATCTCTCCAATGCCATCTTATACAAATTGAGTGCGCCTCTGACAAAGTTTTATTCACCACCCACCCCCCGGCTAAAATTATTGTTCCTTCTCTTTGCAGCAATAATAATTATTATAACTTATAATAATTATAAATAATAATTTATTAACCTTAATAAATTAAATGTTTTGCAGTAGTGGCCATGCTTTACCATTCAACAATTGAACATATCTTGGAAAACTGAAAGATTTTGGGGGGGGGGGGGGGGGGGGGGGGTGGTGGCAGAAGAGCAGCAGAGCTTGGCCCAGTCCTGCAGAACTTCACATCAAAGTTTATTTATTAGTGTCACAAGTAGGTTTAGATTAACACTGCAATTAAAAATTACTTTCAAAATCTCCTAGTTGCTACACTCCGGTTCTTGTTTGGGTAAACGAAGGGAGAATTTGGCATGGTAAATGCATCTAACCGTCACGTCTTTTGGACTATGGGAGGAAACCCACGCAGACATGGGGAGAATGTGCAGACATTGCACAGACAGTGACTCAAATCGGAAATTAAACCTAAGTCTCTGGCACTGTGAGGTAGCCAGAGTGCTAATCTTTGTGCCACTCATGGTACAGAGTTTCCCCCACGGGCTCCAATTTGTAAAGTATGATACATTTCACATTTTCCCACTGAACTATTGTAAGCCCTCAAAATGTTTACCTTGGATCAATAACTGAAACTAACACATTAGTAGGAGTTAAATGGCTGCAAAGGTCAAAAACATAAGACAGAGTTAGAGATGCTCAAATAACATATATAGTTACTAGGAAGTCAGTATTTTTTTTCCTAAGAAGTGGTTTCAGTTCAGCCAATAAACACAAAATAAATCTGAGGTACTGGGTGTTGACAGTTCTTGATTGGCTGAGAATAGTAAACCAGATAGCGAGACAGATTTTGTGGCATACATGCACTATACTTGCACACAACCGTCTGATGTACATACCTCTCAGAACTAAATCAACAGCGCGGAGACAGGCTCTTCAGCCTAAACTGACCAAAATGCCCATCTACGGTAACCGCATTTGCCTGCATTTGGCCCACAGCCTTCTAAACCTTTCCTATCCATGTATCTGTCCGAATACCTTTTGAACATGGTCAACATCCCTGCCTCAACCACTTCCTCTAGCAGCTCATTCTATATATATAACCAGCCTCCATATGAAAAATATTGCTCCTTGGGTTCCTATTAATTCTTTCCCCACTAAACTTAAACCTATAGCCTCTAGTTCTCGATTCCTCAACCGTAGGAAAAAGACTGAATGCATTCACCCTATCCATACCACTCATGATATTATGCACCTCGATAAGATCACCAGTCTCCTACGCTCCAAAAAAGAAAAGTCCTAACCAATCTCTCCCTATAACTCAGTGTATTAAATTGTAATTCAGTGTATTAAATGTATTAATTCAATGTATTAAACAAATGGAAATGGAATATTAAAAATACAATAAATAATTATGGGAACATAGCAAGAGCTTTGCTTGATCTTGTACTAATGCAGAGTTTTATCTTGGATTCCACATAATAGACACACAGCTTTAAGTCCAATTTTTATTTCACTTTAATTTTACAGCAATAAAGGCAAGGTACATCCTCTGAAATTTAAGTCTCACTAGCCACAAGTTAGAAAAATGCTTCGGATAACAATTTGACTTGTTCATTGCTGGCTCAATTTATCAAACCATTGTTCTGCAAATGGCTTTTGACTCTCACTAATGGGAGTCTTAACTGACATCAAGCAGGAAGTAATGCATGTCAAAAGACTGTGAAGTCATATGTATTGTCTGTAATTTTTGATCAGAACACAGAATCATCTGCTGTTTTACATTGTCATACACCTACTTCATTATTTGCTCCTTCATTTCAGTGGCCATCTTCTGAAACTATTTTTTTCTATGAGCATTCTTCCAAATAGATCTTTTCACTCACTACTCAGCAAAGTTGCACGTGGGTTTAATTTGGGTCAATTCCCAAGACAAAACACAATGCTGACTTCAAAAAAAGAAAAAAGTTTACACTTTGTTCAGCAGTACGATCCTGCTGCCAGTACAAATATTGCTAGCAATAGGTCAAAGTCTTGCCTAAATTCAAAGCAATGATAGTTGAAATACTTAATGTCATTGGCACTCGAGCAGTTTGTTGCATTGTCCATGCCTATTTCTAAAGCACCAATCGTTGCTCCTAAACAATGTTTTATTAGTCCAGTATCCAACATAAAAAACCCAGAAACCTTTTATTTCACCATTTAACTTATTGATATTACCATGCCAGATATCAAACAAAGTAGCTGTATGACAATGTAAAACAGCAGATAATTGTGTTCCGATCAAAAATTACAGACAATACATATGACTTCACAATCTTTTAACATAACTGACATCAAGCAGGAAGTAATGTAAGGCTTCCATTAGTGAGAGTCAAAAGCCATTTGCAAAACAATGTTTGATAAATTGAGCCA
Organism: Sphyrna mokarran; assembly: GCA_024679065.1. NCBI lineage: Eukaryota > Metazoa > Chordata > Chondrichthyes > Carcharhiniformes > Carcharhinidae > Sphyrna > Sphyrna mokarran. Next base: position 30,796,103 of record JAGIQG010000012.1, on the reverse strand, counting down.
GCAATGAACAAGTCAACTTGTTGCCCAAAACATTTTTCTAACTTGTGGCTAGCGAGACTTAAATTTCAGAGGCAGTACCTTATACCTTCAATTAAATTGCAATAGAACATAGAACATTACAGCGCAGAACAGGCCCTTCGGCCTTCGATGTTGCACCGACCAATTAAGAAAAAGCAACGACCCTCTAACCTAAACCATTCCCTTTTCATCCATAAACTTATCTACTAACCTCTTAAACGCCACCAAACTTGGCGCATCTACAACTGCAGCAGGCAGGGCATTCCATACCCTTACCACCCTCTGGGTAAAGAACCTCTGACATCCGTCCTATAACTACCACCCCTTAATTTAAAGCTATGTCTCCTCGTGCTAGCTTTCTCCATCCTAGGAAAAAGGCTATCACTGTCCACCCAATAGGATAGTACCAAAGGAACAAACTACATGGCATGACAGTTCAATTTTTAGCAAGTCAGTTATATTTTCACAATCCTACTGTATCAAAACATCTATACTAAAAATGAGAAAATATATTGCAGAGGAAAAAAACAAAAAGACAGTATTTCCAAAACAGGAATTAGTTCACAAATCACCATAATCATTCAGGCCACCTGGCCCATAGAGTCTGCACGGATTCTGACATCTTAACCAAGTGCTAGCCTCTGCCCAATCCCTGTAATATCATACCAATGGGTAACTTAGCATGGCCAATCCACCTATAGGGAGAACAGGATAATTAAAATTGATCCGATTACTCTAAACACCTGGCACTGATTCGATACGTTCAGTGCTGCAATACAACCATTAGAAATTTGGCATCTGAACAATATACCATCAGTGTAACACAAAGCAATACCTAGCAGGCACTTAACAACACATTCCTGCTGTTGTGTTCAAAGTGTGCCAAGAGATGGTCTGCACTTCCTTTTTACAAGGTGTACGTGAAATGCATTCAACTATATTGTACACTGTGATACAATATAATTTGCCAAACGTCAAGAATGCAAAAATAGGACTCAAGGAGAACAGAGGATTAATGAAGGCACATCTCCAGCTAGTGATTGCAGTACAATAACTGCATTTACAGTATTAACTACCATTTTTATTACAGGAGAATACTGGAAGCAAGGTGCACCTTGTATAATCCCTCAAGTCATGCTGACTTCAATCAGCACATACAATTATGTCAAACGCTATCCAGTATGCATTGGCTTAAAAAAAATCACGCAGCTTATAAACAGCAAGATCAGATAGATGTATAATTTATTCCATACATTTTCACTGAACCAACAAGAGATGTTGGATGACAAAGTGAGCCATGCATTCTGCTTCTCTCTAGCAATGCTCCTTTTCAAATAGTGTATTGCATTACTTATTTGCAGATGAGAGAGAACAGTCTAACAGCCCAATAACAGAAATTTTATCATCAAGTCAGCATCCTCACATTATAACCAATGGGTTATAAGAACTGTACTCACTTTTAATATTGAAATTGTGCTGCAATACAGCACAGGCAGCAACTGCAAGAGTCTAAAAATAGTTCATGCACAACTGGATGAATCTCTTTATTCTGTAGTCTTGAAAGACTACTACAAAGGCTGACTTCAAATTCGTCCTTTCCTCAATACATGATTATTCATTTTAATAGCCAGAAGGGGTGTAGCTAAGGTAAAGAACCTTGATTCGCTGATCAAACTCAGTTTAAAATGAATGGTCAACAGAAAAATCTACCTCAAATTTTAAGAGTTCTTAAGCAGTATGTGAAAATTCCACAAAGTCAGATGATTAGTAATTTCATTTGTCACAGTCAGCATCAACAAGAATGAAATATACTAACCAATTAATCTGAAGCATTCCAAATTGCTTAAAATAGGTTCATTAGTGTTAACCCAATTATCTTCAATAAGCAGATAACAAAATTGTTGGAAATACAAACTGCAATGTTAGTAGGGTACATTCAGATGAAATCATATAAAGTTCAAGCACTTTAGAATGAAAAGTGAAATGTAAACTATGTCAAAGAATACAATTTTAAAAGGGTGATGCCTGAGGAGAGAAATCTATTCGTGTTTACAAACCTGTAAAGGCAGTACACATTAGAAAGTTTGTAAATTTTTGGGTGTAGCTAATAATCAAGAAGAGAATTGTAAACTGCATGAAATTAACTTGGGCAGGCAGCAGAAAAGCGGACTCCAATTGCGTGAAGTAATGCATTTAGGAAGAACTAACAAGGAAAGAGCATACAAAATAAATGATAGGATACTGAGAAGCAGAGAAGAGCACACGTCCATAGGTCCATCCTCAAAAGTGAGAGATAGCACATAGAAACTTTTTTTTTCAAATGGCATAGAAAATAATAGCAGGAAACTTGTAGAACAGAACAAAGCAATACTTAGACCACAGCAAGAATACTGCATGCAGTTCTGGCCACTGCATTGTACAAGAATGTGATCACACTAATGGGTACAAAGAAGAATGTTGTTGGGAATTTTGTTCTGTGAAAAACATTAAATAGGCTGAGCTTGTTTTCTTTGCAACAGAAGCAGTTGAGGACAGATTTAAATTAAGTCATAAAAATAAGGGATTTAAAGAGAGTGACTAGAAGGATGTTTTTTTTTCTTACCGGAGGGCTAATAACAAAGGGGCACAGATTTAAAATACAGTACATATTGTAGAGAATTTTTTCAATCAGTCTGGAATTTACTGCCAGAAAGGAAGAAACTTTAACTGTAATAAAAAGAATACAAGTGCAGAAAGCTACAAGGATACAGACCAAGAGTTGGAAAGAGAGTGATTCACTTTTTGATCAGCTCTGACCTTACAATGGGCCAAAAGGCCACCTCAAATACCATAATTTTTTTATGCATCTAAGTTGATGATTATCTTAAAAATACACAGAATCTGTGTCTTTAATCTGTGTTCAAAGTTAAACTTTTATAAACCACTATTTTGGTCTCAGTCGCAAGCACATTAAGATGGACATTAAAGCCTTGGAGGCTTCAAAAGAGATTTAATGGCATCAGGATGAGGACTTCAATTTTGTGAAGAGAGAAGCTGCAATAATTTTCTCTGTTTTAAAGGAAAACAGTGACAAGATTTAACAGATATTCAAAAATATGAGATGTTATAAGAGGGTAGGTTAAAAATCAGAAAATATAGATTAAACATTGATGGTTAAAAAAAATTCAGAGGTGGTGAGAGTTTTTCTTTTCCAAACATAGCAAGTTGTGATGATCTGGAATGCACTGCCTGAAAAGGCTGGTGGAAGTAGATTTTAAAAAGGGAATTGGAGTCACCAAAAGGGGAAATTTGCAGGTTGGGGAAAGAGGATTGGTGGAAAGTTCTTTCAAATGGCCAGCACGGGTACAGTATGCTAAATAGTCTCAATCTTTACTGTATGATGGCTGGATAATAACACTGGCTACAGAAATGTAACACTCCGAATCTATTGCAAGTTATATAAAATCAAGGTTTATACAAGTTGTATTGATATATTTGAAATTGACCAACTGATACAGGTGAGGGGTAGTTGTTGCTGTTGACCACATTTTCAAAGAGTTATATTATATAACTAATTTGTCAATGAAATCAGGATTTTTGGGATAATCTTAAAATACTTGCCAGTACTCAAATTTTCACAACAGTCCCTCACCACCCTAGCCCTGAACTGGAGTTGTTATTTATTTGTTCTTAGGACGTGGGGGTTTGGGAGGTGCTGTTGAAGTGCAACTTACGGAGTTGCTGCTGGTGCTGCCATTATGGTGAAGGGAGTAAATTTTTATGGTCGTGGATATATTGCCACCAAATAAGGTGCCTTGCTTGGTATGGTATTGACCATTAGGTGGAGAGCATTCAGAACTTGTGTCACATAGATGGGAGGCAGGCTTTGGGAGTCAGGTATATAACTTGCTGCAGAATTCATTGTCGCTATTCTTGTAATGATGTAGAGATGCCAGCGTTGGACTGGGGTAGTAAGAACTCAGTAAGAACCTAGCAACACCAATTTTAAGTCCAACCGATTTATTTGATAGTAAATTAGCGAGCTTTCGACTTTTCGTCTTCGTCAGACAAATGCAGTGTTCTGGTCTGCATTAGCACACATCAGCACAGACAGTCACAGATTGCTGATTAGAATGCAAATCCTTACATCTAACCTGCTGTTCAAGTGTTAAAGTGGCTAACAATGTGTGTGAAGGGAATCCTGAGCACTGGTTAGAGAATTGTGTATTTTCTCCAGACAGCACAGTAAGTGAGGTTTTTTGCTAACCCAGGCAAGTCATGAGGGTTACGGATAGTGTGACATGAAGCCAAGATCCCTGTTAAAACCGTCCTCGTGTGCGGAACTTGGCTATCAGTCTCTGCTCAGCGACTCTGCGCTTTGTGTCATGAAGGCCCCCTTGAAGAACATTTACCCGAAGGTCGGAGGCCAAATGCCTGTGACTGCTGAAGTGTTCGCCCACAGGAAGGGAACTGTTTTGCCTGGTGATTGTTGAGCAATGCTCATTCATCCGCTGTCGTAGTGTCTGCATAGTCTCCCCAATGTACCATGCTTCGGGACATCCTTTCTTGCAACGTAGACAACGTTGGCCGAGTTGCAAGAGTATGTACCGTGTACCTGGTGAATGGTATCCTCACGTTTGATGATGTCGTCCATGTCTATGATCTGGCATGTCTTGCAGAGGTTGCTGTGGCAGGGTTGTGTGGTATTGTGGTCACTGTTCTCCTGAAGGTTGGGTAGTTTGCTGCGAACAATGATCTGTTTGAGGTTGTGCGGTTGTCTGAAAGCAAGAAGTGGGGGGGGTGGGGATGGCCCTAGCGAGATGTTCATCGTCAATGATATGTTGAAGACTCCGGAGAAGATGTCGTAGCTTCTCCGCTCCAGGGAAGTACTGGACAACAAAGGGTACTCTGTCCACCGTGTCCAGTGTTCGTCTTCTGAGGAGGTCAGTGCAGTTTATCGCAGTGGCACGTCGGAACTGTCGATTGATGAGTCGAGCGCTATATCCTGTTCTCACGAGGGCATCTTTCAGTGTCTGGAGGTGTCTGTCACGATCCTCCTCATCTGAGCAAATTCTGTGTATACGGAAGGCTTGTCCATAGGGAATGGCTTCTTTAACGTGTCTAGGATGGAAGCTGGAGAAGTGGAGCATTGTGAGGTTGTCTGTTGGTTTGCGGTATAGTGAGGTGCTGTGGTGACCGTCCTTGATGGAGATGTGTGTGTCCAAGAATGCAACTGATTCTGGAGAATAGTCCATGGTGAGTCTGATGGTGGGATGGAACTTGTTGATATCATCATACAGTTGTTTCAATGATTGTTCACCATGAGTCCAAAGGAAAAAGATGTCATCAATGTATCTAGTATATAGCCTTGGTTGAAGATGCAGACACTACAACAGCAGATGAATGAGCATCGCTCAACAATCACCAGGTAAAACAGTTCCCTTCCTGTGGGCGAACACTTCAGCAGTCACAGGCATTCGGCCTCCGACCTCCGAGTAAATGTTCTTCAAGGGGGCCTTCATGACACATGACAGCACAGAGTCGCTGAGCAGAGATTGATAGCCAAGTTCCGCACACGAGGACGGTCTTAATAGGGATCTTGGCTTCATGTCACACTATCTGTAACCCCGCGACTTGCCTGGGTTAGCAAAAAAACCTCACTTACTGTGCTGTCTGGAGAAAATACACAATTCTCTAACCAATGCTCAGGATTCCCTTCATACACATTGTTAGCCACTTTAACACTTGAATAGCAGGTTAGATGTAAGGATTCGCATTCTAATCAGCGATCTGTGACTGTCTGTGCTAATGCAGACCAGAACACTGCATTTGCCTTACGAAGACGAAAAGGTCGAAAGCTCGCGAATTTACTATCAAATGAATCGGTTGGATTTAAAATTGGTGTTGCTAGATTCTTACTGCTATTCTTGTAGACACAGTATTTATATTGGCAGTCCAGTTAAGTTTCTGGTCAATAATAATCCCAAGAATAGCAATGTTGGGGATATAACAACATCCCTGGTCTGTTGCATCCCAAATCCGTTCCCATTTTTCTCCATCAACTCCATGACCGAATCCCTTTAAGTAGATTTTTGACCTGCCACAGGATCAGAACAACTCATTATCAACTACCCCTTCTCATCCTGTCTGTAGCCCTCGCCACAGCTCATAACACCAATCTACTCCAACATATCTCCACCAATATCCACCTGACCAGGATGTAATTTGTCTCGTTTCACTTCCAATCCTATCCATCCAATTGCAGTTAGAGCATCACTTCTAACCTTCCTCACTTCTGGAGTTCCCAAGAATCTATTCTTGGCCTCTTCTATTTCTCACTGACAACATTATCCAAAAAGCATGTCAAGTTCCATATATACAATGATAACTCTTAACTTAGCATTGCTTTCAACCTCTCCACCATCTCATATGTCAGACTGCTTGTCAAACACCCAGTACTCCATGAGCTCAGTTGGCTGGATGGTGGGTTAAGGATGCAGAGCAAAGCCAACAACGTGGGTTTAATTCTTATACCAGCTGAGGTTATTCATTAAGGCCTGCCTTCTCAATCTTGCCCCTTGCCTGAGGTGTGGTGATCCTTGGGTTAAAATCACACCAGTCAGCTCTCCCCTCAAAAAGTCTATGGTAATCTGGGACTATGGCAACTTTACCTTTAAATCCATTATCAAGCATTAGCTGAACTACTGGGAAAACTGACAGCATTGTCTTTGATACCCATCATAAAATCTGTCAGTCAATCTAATCCACTAATTCTATACTCATGTCTGGCATTCATCTGAGGCTCAATGAGACTGTTTACATTCTTGTTTTCTTCGGAGAGGATCTTCCAATAACATGTTATTGGAAGACAGCTTAGTTCCATCTCCATAACACTACTCAACGTCACCCCATCACATCTTAGTTCAAATGCTGCAGAGAACCTCATCCCTTTGTTACCTCCCGACTTACCTACTTCAATGTATTCCTGACCTGTCTCAAAGTTTTACTCAAAGTCAACTTAAAACTCATCCAAAGTTTCACTGTCTAGGCCTAAACTTGCATCAAGTCCTGTTCATCCACCTTGATAACCACTGATGCTCATCCTGGTTTTCAAAGTTCACCAAAACCTTGTCTTTTCCTAACCCTTGCAGCCTTAAAACTGTCTGAATTAGCTGCCCTCCCCAAAATCAGACTTCAAATTATTCAAATTCTAATTGCTCTACCACTGGCAGCCATGCCTTCACAGCTGCCAACGCAAAACTATTTCGATATTTTGCTTTTTTTTTTAAAAAAAACACTTCTTAAAATTCTACTTCTTGGTTATCTGACCTATTTCAGCATGAATTTTTATTTGCTATTGCTTAAGAGATGCATCTTGGCATATTACAAATATTAAGACATACCAGCAGTTACTGAGCAACCAGGATAGTGCACAATATTTACTCCTTCTGCCATGTGAAGAGCAAAGGATTAGATGGAGATGATCACTGATGTTAAAAAGAAAATTGGATGCGTACTTGAGGAAAAACAAGCTTGCAGTTTAACAGGATAGAGCAGGGAAATGGGACTGACCAGATGGGCTTGTGATGCCAAATAGCTTCTCTATCACAATGACATTTATTGTTCTTACAGGGAATGTGAGTATCATTAGCAATTGTAGCCCATTCCTAATTACTCTGGTGTAAGTGAAGTCTTCTTAAACTGCTGCAGTCTATTTGGTGTGGATGCTGCTAAGAAAAGGGAGTTTTCTTGTGTGCTGTCTTCATCTTTGCAGGTTTGACACAGTGTCATAGTCTATCTTGTACACGGCACACACTGTTGCTAAGATCCATTGGTGGTAGAGGGGATGAATACTTAAGGTGATGGATGGTGTGCAAATTGCTTTTCATGGTTGGTATTGAGCTTGTGTGTTATTGGAGCTGCACTCACCCGGGCAATTAAATTTCGGATTCATATATTGTAGATAGAGGATATGCGTTGAATCAGGAGATTAATTACTCACTGCAGAATCCATAGTCTCCAACCAGAGACATCATAGAACATAGAACACTACAGCATAAACAGGCCCTTCAGCCCACAAGTTGTGCCAATCATATCCATACCTACCAGGTCTATAACTCCCAATCTCATTAAATCCCTTGTACTCATCCAGAAGTCTCTTCAAAGACCCTCGCGAGTTCACCTCCACTACCACCGAACACAGCCTCTCACTCACCACCCTCTGAAAGAAAAACTTATTCCTAACGTCTCCTCTGTACCTGCTCCCCAGCACCTTAAACCTGTAACCTCTCACAGTGAGCATTTCAGCCCTGGAAATAGCCTCCGAGAATCCACCCTATCTATACCTCTAACAAGTCGCCTCTCAACCTTCGTCTCTCCAGACAGAAGAGGCCTAGCTCTCTCAACTTATAAAACATTCCTTCCAATCCAGGTAACATCCTTGTAAATCTCTGCACCCTCTCAATAGCATACACATACTTCCTATAGTGAGGCGACCAGAACTGCGCACAGTACTCCAAGTGGAGTCTGACAAAAGGTCTTATAAAGTTGCAGCTTTACCTCCCGATTCCTAAACTCAATCTCTCGATTAATGAAGGCCAGTACACCATATGCCTTCTTGACCACATCCTCCACTTGCAAAGCTGATTTAAGAATCTTATGGACCCAGATCCCAAGGTCCTTCTGCTCCTCAACACTGCTAAGACTCCTACCCTTGATATTGTACTTCTTCATCCCATTTGACCTGCCAAAATGGATCACTACACATTTATCAGCGTTGAAATCCAATTGCCTCTTCTCCACCAGGCTTGCATCCTATCTACGTCATGTTGCAACTTCTGAAATCCCTCCAGAAGATCCACAACACCTTTAATCTTCATATCATCAGCGAACTTACTAATCCATCACTCCACTTCTTCATCTGGGTCATTTATGAAAATGACAAATAGTACAGATCCTAGAACAGATCCCTGGGGCACTTCATTGGTGACTGACGCCCATGCAGAAAAAGACCCATCCACAACCACTCTCTGCTTCTGCCTGCAAGAGAGTTTTTGGATCCACAAGGCAACAGCCCCTTGGATCCCATGCCCTCTCACCTTCTCAAGAAGTCTTGCTTGGGGGACCTTATCAAACGCCTTGCTGACGTCCACATAAACCACATCCATTGCTCTTCCTGTGTCAATGTGTTCAGTCACAATTTCAAAGAATTCAACTAGGCTCGTAAGTCATGACTTGCCCTTCACAAAGCCGTACTGACTATTTCTGATCATACTAATGCCTACTTGAGTTCTTCGAAAATGTGACTGAACACATTGACGAAGGAAGGGCTGTGGACGTAATGTACATGGACTTTAGCAAGGCGTTTGATAAGGTCCCCCATGCAAGGCTTCTGGAGAAGGTGAGAGGGCATGGGATCCAAGGGGGTTTGGCCTCGTGGATCCAGAACTGGCTTGCCGGCAGAAGGCAGAGAGTGGTTGTGGATGGGTCTTGTTCTGCATGGAGGTCGGTAGCCAGTGGAGTGCCCTAGGATCTATTCTGGGACCCCTGCTGTTTGTAATTTTCATAAATACCTGGATGAGGAAGTGGAGGGATGGGTTAGTAAGTTCGCTGACGATACAAAGGTTAATGGTGTTGTGGATGATCTGGAGGGATGTCAAAAGTTGCAGCGGGACATAGACAGGATGCAAGACTGGGCGGAGAAGTGGCAGATGGACTTCAACGCAGATAAGTGTGTAGTGGTCCATTTTGGCAGGAATAATGGGATAAAGGAGTACAACATAAGGGGTAGGAGTCTTAGCTGTGTGTTGTAGAGCAGAAGGATCTTGGGGTCCGGGTCCATAGGACTCTTAAATCGGCCTCACAGGTGGAGGAAGTGGTCAAGAAGGCATACAGTGTACTGGCCTTCATTAATCGAGGAAGAGAGTTTAGGATCAGGAGATAATGATGCAGCTCTATAAGACTCTTTTCAGACCCCACTTGAAATATGATGCGCAGTTCTGGTCTCCTCACCATAGGAAGGAAGTAGAGGCTATTGAGAGAGTGCAGAGGAGATTTACAAGGATGCTGCCTGGATTGGGAGGCAGGCCTTATGAAGATAGGTTGAGGGAGCTGGGACTCTTCTCACTGGAGAGACGTAGGTTGAGAGGCGACCTGATAGAGGTTTATAAAATGTTGAGAGGAATAGATAGGGTGGACTCTCAGAGACTATTTCCCCGAGCTGAAATGGTCACTATGAGAGGACACAGATTTAAGGTGCAGGGAAGCAAATACAAAGGAGATGTCAGGGGTAGGTTTTTCACTCAGAGGGTGGTGAATGAATGGAACCGACTGCCGGAGTTGTTGAGGCAAACTCACTGGGGTCTTTTAAGATACTTCTGGATGAGTATATGGAAAAGAATAGGATAGGGGGTTGTAGATAGGTCTGTGGATTGGTAGATGTGATCAGCGCAACCCGTGGGCCGAAGAGCCTGTTTGTGCTGTATTGTTCTATGTTCTATGTACTAAACTTCTCTAAACGCTCAAATCCTGTCCCTCAGAATCCTCTCCTCAGAATCATAATTTAAATTACTAGTTCAGTTAAGTTTCTGGTCACTGATAACCCACAAGATATTAATAAGTCTATGACTTCAAGGCATGAGAACATGAATATATACATTTAAAATATGTACTGGTGTATTAGAACTATGCTTTTAAGAAAGATGGTGTTATAAGAATATGCCACTGAGTAGGTCAAATGTAATCTGATTCCCTTTTGAGTTTGTACTTTCAGCATAGGAGGGCATGCCTCTTACATAGAAAGAAATTGAGCTGTTAAAAGATAATCCGAGGATGAGGAGAGTTTGGGAGGAGCAAATAAAACCAAAACAGCCCGTGGACATGGCTTCACAATGATAGCCCAAGATTAATCTCATCTAAGTGTGTCACATCAAACACTGAACAGTTTCCAGAATAAAACAATTAGAAATTTCCTTAAAAAAAAATCAGTGCTTTGTTAACAGATACATGAATGTAAGTACAAAATTAGTGAAAAACAAACATTCAAGTTCAGATGGGTTACGAAACAAATGGTCTAACTTTAAAATATACCAATTTTCAAAACAAGGCCTGGATGCAAGGAAAGATCACTTGCAAGTCTAAAGAATTTCCCAGCATCAGCTAAATTATTGGGGCAAGACCAATTTAGCTTTTGGTTAGCAAAGTGTGTTCCACATCTATATACAGGGGAACAAGATAGAAGAGACACAAAAATCTGAAATTGTTTACTGTATCTGAAAATTTATTCAGCCAAGGTGTGTTTATCCAGCAATATTCAGATACTCCATTAGTAGCACTACACAACACAAAACAATTCTTGCAAATTCTATAGGTATAAATTCTAAATTATTCTCCCAATTAAGAAAAAAAACCAAGAGCAAGCTGTAGGAGTTGAAAGACTATTCCAATTCCTATGAATGGTTATCAAAATAAGGCCACTGACCAAATCTTAGAAAAATCAAATTCTCAAGCTAACGGCTTTTTAAAAGTTGGAACAAAAAAGTTTCTGAAATGGAGTCATGAAAGAGAAATATTACAGTTCCCTTTATTGGTTGTTAGTTTCCTTTCAATATTACATTACAAGAACACAATAAATGATAGTATACTTCATTCATTCACATCAATGTGCAATAGTAAATGTAAAAATGTCCAGTGCAATAGAAAATACTTACAGTACACTCTTGCATTTCCTGTTCCTTAGTGGCTAGCCTCATAACAAGAATGTTCTCCCTCCGAGCAGACTCATGTTGTTGTTGTTTCAGCTTCTCTTCAGATTCTCTTAATCCACTCACATCATTTGCTGTCATAACATGGAAGTATAAAAAAACACCACATCAATAAATCTTTGCTTGGGAAATAGTTCTCCTTTGTTTAAGTAGCAACAATAATTGAGTGGAATATCAGAGGTTTTTTCCAAGGACTGAAATGGCTGCCACAAGAGGACACAAGTTTAAAGGTACTGGAGAGTAGGTACAGAAGAGATGTCAGGGCTAAGTTTTTCACTCAGAAGGTGGTCGGTGAGTGGAATCGGCTGCTGTTGGTGGTGGTGGGGGCAAATTCAATAGGGTCTTTTAAGAAAGACTTCTGAATGAATACATGGGACTTAGTAAGATAGAGAGTTATAGGCAAGCCTAATAGGAACAGATACGATTGGTACAACTGGGCTGAAGGGCCTGTTTGTGCTGTAGTTTTTTTTCTGATTCTATATGTCTGGTTTGTTCTGAGCTTGAATTTAAAGTCAGTTTCTGAAAGCAGCATCTCCAGTTTAGATTTATTTTATCATAAAAGTCATGCGTACACCAATTTTCATGCAGCTTTTATGCTTTAAAAGTCCAAGGCATAGATTTAATTTGCATTATTCAATGTCAATATGATTCAATGTATCGTTGCGGCAAGGAAAAGAAGAGGTTCATTTGGGTTGAAGAATGAAAATGACTAAATGTAACAATCAAATTCAGCTTCGATACTAACATAAAGGTGATCAAATAGAAAAATAATAATTGCTCATTCCTCAAAATCACCTCTTACTGCTAATGCAAAAAAAGTCTGAAAAATATAAAATTAAATGGAACATGGAGATTAGAACTTTCACCAAATGTGGCCTAATCTTCATATTATGATCCTTCATTAAAGCCGGTGTTCGCTCTTTCTTCACAGACTGTCAGACTTTTCTGTTTTTATTTAACATAACTCCACTGCTTTTGAATTCTATTTCTCTAGAATAAACACTTTGTTTCCATTTTCATGGTTTAGTTAACTTGACTGGTTGGTACTTTTAATGATTTGTGAATCTGAATTCTAGATCCCTTTGCTCCACCATCCGAGTATGTTTATATTTTCCAAGGAATAAGTGGGCTTTATCCCTGTCAAATGCATCACCATATATTTGGCACTTCAGGAATCGTGATCATATGATTCATATCATACGTATGATTTAGATCATTTATATCTATAATGAAAACATTTAATGAAGAAGGGATAATTTCAGTGAATTGAGGGGAGATCTGGCTCATGAAAATTGGAGTCAAAGATTCGCAGCAGAAATCTAATTGAATAACACGTAGACTTTACGGTTTAGGTACAGTCAATGCATTCCCAAACAAGGGGGCAAGTGATTGAGGTTAACTCTAATGCAAGGAAGAAGCAGGTTGAATAAAAAGGTTGAGAAGTGAGAAAGGCAATTAAAAGGACGAAAAGAGAGTAAGACAAAGTGGTAACTAAATATATTAAAAAACTGAGGTTTGCTATAGGCACGTTAACAGCAAAACATTTATGATTGAGGACCAGAAGCACGGCTGAAATACATGCAATCACTTATCAAGATACAGGATTTGGCCGAAAATGCTAAATGATAAGATTGCTGGGAGCACTTGGTGAGATAAATATATTAGAGATGGTAAAGACTGGCAGTACTTACAATGGATAAGTCAGTCAGTTCAAATGGGATGCAGCCCCATACAAGAGAAATTACAAATTGCCACTATTGTTTAATCCTCATCAGATACAAATGCCAAAAGAACAAGGATTGCAAATGTGATAACCTTGTTCAAAATAGGGGAGAAAGATAAATCTGGCAATTACAGGGAAATTAGCTTAATGCTGGTAGCTGGGACGCTTTTAATCAATGTGGACTAATAAAAGACAGTTTTAATGACAAATTGTATTTGACTTACTTGGTTGAGCTTTAAAACGTGGTAAAGAGGGTAAACGAGCACAGTGCATTTGATTCTATGCACTTTCAAAAGTGCAACATACTAGATTTGTTATTAAAGTTGAAGCTTATGGGATAAATGAAGCAGTAGCAAGGATAAAAACATGGTTAAGTGACTAAAACAGTAGATTTCTGAAGATTGCTCTTTTCAGACTGGAGCAGCAATGTCTCCAAGGTTCAGCTGTTTTTGGTAAATAAATCACAAAAGGCACAATTTCAAAATTTGAACTGATATGGAAACTGGAAATAAGTGGGAAAAATAATATAGAATCATAAAATCCTACAGTGCAGAAAGAGGCCCTTCAGCCCATTGAATCTGCACTGACCACAATCCCACCCAGGCCCTACTCCCATATCCCTACATACTTTATTTGCTAATCGTTCTAACCTAAGCATCCCAGTACACTAACAGGCAATTTTAACATGCCCAATTAACCTAACCCGCACATCTTTGGGCTGTGGGAGGAAACCGAGGAAATCCATGCACACACAAGGAGAATGTGCAAACTTCACAGACAGCGATCCGAACTGGGAATCAAGCCCAGGTCCCTGGAGCTATGGAGCAACTGTGCTACCATGCTGCCCAATGTACTTCAAGAGAACAGACGGGTGGATGGAATGGGCAGACATATGATATTCGATGCAGAAATACATAAGGCAAAGTGAGATAACACATGCTAAATTCTAGAATTTTAAAGGACGTGTAAAAACAAGATGTTTTTACACAATCATTTAAAGTGGCAAGAGGTTGCAAACATATGTATATGGAGCAGACATAGGCCACTTAGCCCTTTGAGTCTGCTCTGATATTAAAAACTAAGGTGGATCTGATTGTAACCTCAACTCTATATTCCCATCTAATCTTGATAACCTATCAAGAATCTATCCACCTCTGCCTTAAAAATATTTAACAATTCGGCAACCACCTGAATACAATTAACCCCCCAATGGATATACGAAGGGTCAAATGACCTCTCAAGAGAGAATTCATGATTCCATTATTGGATTTACACATCTGGTTGGAAAATTTTTAAATCAAAATGTGCTTTCGAAACCGCTTATTTTGTTGTGTTGGCAAGCACCAGAGGACTCTCCACAAGGACATATGGTGAAGATTTGAGGAGGCAGTGACACAGTGATAGTGGTCACTGGACTATTAATTCAGCGATTCAGGGTAACGCTCTGGGGACCCAGGTTCAAATTCCACCATAGCAGATGGTGAAATCTGAATTCAATAAAAATCTGGAATTAGAAGTGTAATGACCACAAAATTATTGTCAATCATCATAAAAACCCATCTGGTTTACTAATGTCCTTTAGGGAAAGAAAGCTGCCATCGAATACATTCAGGAAGGAAGGCATATGTAAAGACATTTTGGATAGGTGCAGAAAGAACAGAGTGGTTATAGTGGGAGATTTTAAATCTCCCTAGGATGGATTGGAAGGTACCTAGAGCTGGGGGTTTGGACGGGCAGGAATTTGTAAAATGTGTACCGGAAGGATCATTGGAGCAGTATGTGGCTAGCCCGACTAGAGGAGGGGCTATATTGGATTTAGTTCTGAGTAATGAGCTAGGGCAGGTGGTTGATGTTGTAGTAGGGGAACATGTGGCTAACAATGACCACAATTCTGCCTACTTTAGGATGCAGATGGAAAAGGATGCTTGTTGCCCTAGGGGCAGGGTGCTGAATTGGGGGAAGGCTAACTACGGTCGGATTAGGCAGGAACTTATGGAAACTGATTGGGAACGGTTGTTCAAGGGTAAGTCCACGCTAGGCATGTGGGACTCTTTCAAGGGAATACTGAAAGTGTTGCAAGATAGATATGTGCCGGCTAAGAGGAACAAAGAACAAAACAGCACGGGAAACGGGCCCTTCAGCCCAACGCCGCCACCCCGATGTTCCCACCTCTACCCGTGATCCCTGTCTACATTTATAGATCTCTGGATTAAAAACCAAATTTAAGACAATTTAGGGGGAATTTTTTTGCCAATTAGCCTAAGAGCACATCTTTGGGATGTGGGAGGAAACCAGAGCACCTGGAGAAAACCACGCAAGCACAGGGAGAATGCGCAAACTCCCACAGACACAGGCCCAAATCCATGTATCTGCGCAGCACAGCGATAGTCACTGAGCTGTCGTGTTGCCCATCAAATAGTCAGATGGAAAGATGGGAAAGGTAAGATTAGAGAGCCATGAATTACTTATTCCATCGACTGGAATATCCCAAAGGTAAGGGGTTTGGATGGTGTGGAGTTTGTTAGGTGTGTTCAGGAAGGTTTCCTGACACAGTACGTGGAAAAGCCTACGAAAGGAGAGGCTGTACTTGACCTGGTGCTTACTAATGAGCCAGGGCAGGTGTCGAATCTCACAGTAGGTGAGCATCTTGGGAATGGAGATCATAATTCTATCTCTTTCACGATAGCGATGGAAAGAGATAGGGATCAGGCAGGCTAGGAAGGTGTATGTCTGGAGTACGGGGAAATATGTAGGACGCGGGAACCGTGGTGCACGAAGGTTGTGGTGAACCTAGTTAGGAAGAAAAAAAGGTATATAAAAGGTTCAGAGAGCTAGGGGATGTTAGGGATCTAGAGGAGTATAAGGTGTGTAGAAGGGAACTTAAAAAGGAAATTAGGAGAGCCAGAAGAGCCAGAAGGCCTTGGCAGGTAAGATTAAGGAGAATCCCAAGGCCTTCTACAAATATGTGAAAAGTAAAAGGATGAGGAGAAGGGATAGGGCCTATAGAAGGTGAAGGGGGAAAAGTCCGTGAATCCGGAAGAAATGGCAGAGCTGCTTAACGAGTACTTTGCCTCGGTATTCATGGTGGAAAGTGAACTGGGAGATTGCACTGCAGGTTTGAGGCATACGGAAAAGATTGAGTACGTGGATGTTAGGAAAGAGGATGTGTTAGACCTGTTAAATTCTATCAAGATAGACAAGTCGCAGGGACCTGATGGGATGTACCCCAGGTTATTGTGGGAGGTGAGGGGAGTGGTTGTAGAGCCCCTGGCGATGATATTTGCGTCGTCCATGGAAACGGGAGAGGTTCCGGAGGATTGCGGATGTGGTTCCTATCTTTAAGAAAGGGAACAGGGATAGTCCAGGAAATTATCGACCGGTGAGTTTGACTTCAGTGGTTGGTAAGCTGATGGAGAGGCTTCTGAGGGATAAGATTTACGAACATTTGGAGAAGTTTGGACTGATTAGAAATAGTCAGCATGGTTTTGTCAAGGGCAGGTTATGCCTTACGAGCCTAGCTGAGTTCTTCGAAAATGTGACTGAACACGTTGACGAAGGAAGGGCGGTGGACGTAGTGTACATGGACTTTAGCAAGGCGTTTGATAAGGTCTCCCATGCAAGGCTTCTGGAGAAGATGAGAGGGCATGGGATCCAAGGGGCTTTGGCCTCGTGGATCCAGAACTGGCTTGCCGGCAGAAGGCAGAGAGTGGTTGTGGATGGGTCTTGTTCTGCATGGAGGTCGGTAACCAGTGGAGTGCCCCAGGGATCTGTTCTGGGACCCCTGCTGTTTGTCATTTTCATAAATGACCTGGATGAGGAAGTGGAGGGATGGGTTAGTAAGTTCGCCGACAATACAAAGGTCGGTGGTGTTGTGGATGGTCTGGAGGGATGCCAAAAGTTGCAGCGGGACATAGACAGGATGCAAGACTGGGCGGAGAAGTGGCAGATGGACTTCAACGCAGATAAATGTGTAGTGGTCCATTTTGGCAGGAATAATGGGATGAAGGAGTACAATATAAAGGGTAGGAGAATTAGCTGCGTTATACAGCAGCAAGATCTCAGGGTCCAGGTCCGGGTCCATAGGACTCTTAAATTGGCCTCGCAGGTGGAGGAAGTGGTCAAGAATGCACACGGTGTACTAGCCTTCATTAATCGAGGAATAGAGTTTAGGAGTCAGAAGGTAATAATGCAGCTCTATAAGACTCTTGTCAGGGCCCACTTGGAGTATTGTGCGCAGTTCTGGTCGCCTCACTATAGGAAGGATGTAGAGGCTATTGAGAGAGTGCAGAGGAGATTTACAAGGATGCTGCCTGGATTGGGAGGCAGGCCTTATGAAGATAGGTTGAGGGAAGATGGGACTCTTCTCACTGGAGAGACGTAGGTTGAGAGGCGACCTGATAGAGGTTTATAAAATGTTGAGAGGAATAGATAGTCTCAGAGTCCACCCGATTTCCCCCGAGCTGAAATGGTCAATACGAGAAGACACAGATTTAAGGCGCAGGGAAGCAAATACAAAGGAGATGTCAGGGATAAGTTTTTCACTCAGAGGGTGGTGAGTGAATGGAACCGACTGCCGTTGGGAGGTTGTTGAGGCAAACTCACTGGGGGTCTTTTAAAAGACTTCTGGATGAGTAAGTGAAAAAGAATAGGATAGGGGGTTAAAGATAGGTCTGTGGATTGGTGGATGTGATCAGCGCAACTCGTGGGCCAAAGAGCCTGTTTGTGCTGTATTGTTCTATGTTCTACTAGGGATATTGAGGACTTGGTTAGGAAGAGAGGCGTACGATAGATCAAAGCAACTGGGAACGGAGACAGCGTTGGAGGAATACTGAGAGAATAGGAGGGAGCTCAAATGAGGAGTTAGAAGGGCAAAAAGGGGGCATGAAATGATTTTGGCGGATAGGATTAAGGAAAATCCAAAGGCTTTTTACTCTTATGTTAGGAATAAAAGGGTGGTTAAAGGAAAAATCGGACCTCTTAGGGGAACTGTGCTTAGAGCCCGAGGGAATGGCAGAGATCCTGAATGAATACTTTGCGCCGGTATTCACGAAAGAGAGGGGCTTGTTGACCGGTCCGGTCTCTGAGGGAGCTGTGGACCAGTTGAGGGAAATATCCATACCGAGGGAGGAAGTGTTAGAGCTTCTAGGTAGCATTAAAACTGATAAATCTCTGCGGCCTGATGGCATTTATCCCAGGCTGTTTAGGGAGGTGCGAGGTGAAATTACTGGGCCTCTGACGCAAATCTTTGTCTCTTCTTTGAACACAGGTGAGGTCCCAGAAGACTGGAGAATAGCTAATGTTGTACGTTGTTTAAAAAGGGTAGTAGGGATAACCCTGAATAACTAGGGATATCCCCAGTGAGTCTGATGTCAGTGGTAGGGAAGCCGTTGGAGGGGATTATTAGAGATAGGATGCATAGGCACTTAGAGCATTGCGATTTGATAAGGGATACGCACTATGGCTTTGTTAAGGGGAGGTCGTGCCTTACGAATCTGGTAGAGGAGGTGACGAAAACGGTCGACGAAGAGGGAGCTGTTGATGTTGTCTATGTGGATTTCAGTAAGGTGTTTGACAAAGTCCCTCACGGGAGGTTAGTTGAGAAGGTCAAGGCTCATGGGATATAAGGACATGAGCTATATGGATAACTAACTGGCTTGGTAATAGGAGACAGACAGTAATAGCAGAAGGGTGTTTTTCTAGCTGGAGGTTGGTCACTAGTGGTGGGCTGCAAGCCTGGTACTAGGACCTCTTCTATTTGTAATATATATAAATGACTTGGAAGAGGGAGTAAGTGGAGTGATCAGCAAGTTTGCAGACAATACAAAGATGGCTGGTCTTGTGGATAGTGAGGAGCATTGTCAGACATAGATAGGCTGGTAGCTTGGGCAGACAGATGGCAGATGGAATTCAATCCTGATATATGTGAGGTGATGCATTTTTGGAGGAAGAATGTAGGAGGGAGGTATATGATAAAGGGTAGACCTATTAAGAGTATAGAAACGCAGAGGGACCTGGGGGTGCAGGTGCACAAGTGTCTGAAGGTGGAAGAGCAAGTGGAGCAGGTTGTGAAGAAAGAATATGGTATGCTAGCCTTTATAGGAAGGGGTATAGAGTACAAGAGCTGGCCTTTAACGTTGCAGTTATATAAAACGTTGGTTAGACCTCATATGGAATACTGTGTCCAGTTCTGGTCGCCTTACTACCGGAAGTACGTGGAGACTCTGGAGAGAGTGCAGAGGAGGTTTACCAGGATGCTGCCTGGTATGGAAGGTCTGAGTTACGAAGAGAGGTTAGGCAAATTGGGACTGTTTTCCTTAGAAAGATGTAGACTTAGAGGAGATCTATTAGAGGTGTACAAGATTATGAGGTGTATAGATAAACAGGGTTAAGCTTTTTCCTAGGATGGACCTGAATAGCACGAGGGGTCATGGGCTTACTGTGAGGGGGGGTAAGGTATAATTTGGATGCTAGAGGGAGTTTTTTCCACACAGAGTGGTGGGAGTATGAAATGCGCTGCCAAGTAAAGTGGTGGAGGGAGGCACTCTGGAGTTATTTAAGAAATACTTAGATGGGCACATGAACAGAATGGAAATGGAGGGATATAGAAAACTGATTTAAAATATGGATCATGAACCTTGGGAGTCCCTGGGAAGTGTGTAAATAGATGATGATATTGATGTACTTGTTTTTATCCTACAGGTGCTTTGGTCCACCTTGTCTAACGAGGGGCATACACGAGATGGGTCATGAGAGGGCTGCTCTTGGATTTTTTGAGTATCCTAGTGCTTCACATTGTTAGTGTACGCTTGACCTGGACCATTTGATGGGCAACAAGACAACTCAACAACACAGCTGTGCTGTGCAGATACATGGATTTGGACCTGTCTCTGTGGGAGTTTGCACATTCTCCCCGTGCTTGTGTGGTTTTTTTCCAGGTGCTCTGGTTTCCTCCCACATCTCAAAGACGTGCTCTTAGGCTAATTGGCAAAACAAATTCCCCCTAAATTGTCTCAAAATTTGGTTTTTAATCCATAGGTCTATAAACATAGATAGGGATCATGGGTAGAGGTGGCAACATCGGGGTGGCGGCACGGGCTTGTTGGGCCGACGGGCCTGTTTTGTTCTTTGAAATGGATAGATTTCTACATCATAAAGATATCTATCAGTGGATATGGGGAGAGCATGAGAGTAATGGCATTGAGGTAGCAAATCAGCCATGATCATATTGAACAGTAGAGTAGGATCAAATGACCTACTCCTTTTTTTATGTTTCTATATTTTTCTTGCTCATTTACCAACAACTGGATTATCTGAAAGCTCAAGGTACAAGTTTTCTAACATGCTATTGTGTTGCCATGCTGACTTCCAGACAACAAAAAACTGCATCCAACAGGTTTTGCAGCTGACTTGACAAAATGGAAAAGACTGCTCAAAGTATACAAGTGCCACTTAATCAAGAACCAAAACTCCAGAATTTATCCTCATTGCACAAGTGAAACAAATCTCCAAGTTTATGCAACTGGTGACATGACCCAATACCAATCTGCTGTAACTATTTTGATTTAAATAGATATTTTTGTTGTTAGTTACAAGCAAAATAAGTTAACTTACAGCTGAGCTCTGAACACTTGGTCTCTAACGCATGCACATAGACTTCTTGCTGTTTCCATCTAGAGGAAGGAAGGAAGGTAGCCATATGTTAAGATACTTAACCATTTCCTTGGCAAATGCAAGTGAAAACCAAAGTAGTTACATTAACACATACAATCCAATTTGAACATGGGAACAAAAGCAATGTCATTCACCCTCTTGAGCTTCTACACCACATAAGTAAATATGGTGGATATGCAATTTAAATTTACAAAACTTGATTGGTTGATTTTTATTACATAAAATTCACAATCTCAGATTTTAAACTTCAAATTGAGTTAGTGTCAACAGTCTTTGGCAGAAGAGCGTGGAATTTCCACTATTAATTGTGCTCCTGACGTTGATAAGCAAAAAAGTTATGATCAAGTATTGATCAACTAATAGCATGAGAAACAGAGTGACAAATCTGCACAGAAAGGAAGATATTTTCACAAGCAGCAGAAACTAGGGATAAATAGGCCTTTACCAGGTTGGCAAGTTGCAACAAATGGAGCACCACAGGGATCAGTGCTGGGGCTTCAACTATTTTTAATCTACATCAGCAATTTGGACAAGGGGACTAAATGTTTGGTTATTGGTGATAATAACCAGAATAGGTAGGAAAACAAGTTATCAAGGTGTGGTCCAGTATCTATCGAGGGATATGGACAGATTAAATGAGTAGCCAGAAATTTAGCAGAGGATACGTAATGTGAGAAAATACAAATTTGCCCACTTTGGCTGCAATAGAAGAAATGGATAGCTATTGCAGAACCCAGTGATAGGGAATCCAGATGTCAGGGTACATGAATCAGAATATATTATGCAGGCACAGCATGCAATTAGGAAGACATATGGAATGTTGGCATTTATTGCAAGAGGAATGGAATATAAAAGTAGTGAAGTTTTACTGCAGCTGTACAATACTTCGTGAGGTCGAATCTGGAATACGATGTACAGTTTTGGTTTCCTTTGAAAAAAAATGGTACAATTGCATCATCAGTTGAGAAAGTTTACTTAACTCATTCCTGGGATGAGGGACTTATTTTATGAAAGAAGATTGAAAGGTAAGGCCTATACCCTTTGGAGTTTAGAAGACTGAAAGATGATCTTATTGAACCATAAAATCCTATGGAGATTTAATATGGTAGATACCAGAGGAGACAGTTTAAGAATAGAGATTCAAATAGAGGTGAGCAGAATTTTTTCTCTTAAAAAAGAATTATTAGTATGTGAAATTGATGTTGCGTTTATTCAAGAAAGTGTTGGACAGATTTGTAATAGACAAAGGAGCACAGGGTTGTCTCCTTGAGTTCTAGTTTCTCTCAGTAATGGAAACACCCTCTCTACATCCACACTATTTTGGCCTCTTAGTATTCTGTCAGTTTCAATTAGTTCCCCCTTCATCCTTCTAAAGTCCATTGAGTACAGGCCCAGACTCCTCCACGCTCCTCATATGGCAGCAAAGTTGAGACGAGATACAAATCAAGTCAGCAATGATCTTAATGGTTGGTGAAGCAGATTCAACGGACTAAATGGTCTACACTTGCTCTCAATCCTAAACCACAGAAATGCAAGAACTATTGTGTTATCGAATTGTGGTATGGGGATTTAGAATGACAGTCAACATAAAAAAAGAAACCCAAATATCTTTTACTGACATGTAACTATTTTCCCACCTGGAAAAGGTCAATTGGGTCTTATTAGGGACACTGAATGAAGAACAGGACAAAGCTAGAATGCATAATGTACACATTGTATTAGCATTTACTGAGGCGTATTCTGACAACAGATCATATTTCCTAAATGTGGAGAAACATGTCAGAGAACTGGAGTGTGGCAAATGTGACATCCATATTTGGTGTGGGAACAGTGCTAGCAACCAGAAATCAGTTAGTTTATCAATAGCGGATGGGATTTTAGAAATGATAAGAGGGAAAGAGAGATAATCAGAGATTGGATGAATTTTAAGTTAAATACCGACAGCAGGATTTGTAAAAGTCAGACCTTGCTTGACTAATTCAACTGAATTTTGATCAAATAACTAGGGAAATTGATGAATGTACACAGATTTTAAGAAAGCATTTGACAAAGAACCACATAAATGGCAGGCAAACAAAACTGAGGGCCATGCTACAGCAGAGTTAGTATTGAATTGGATAAAATATTAGCTAAAGGAAAAAATACTGCAAGTCATGGTATTATTCAGACTGGCAGATAGTAGGTAGTGGTGTGACCAAAGGTTGAGGACTAGATGCACTGCTTTGTTATATATAAATTCCTGTTTAAGGGAGGGAGGCAGAAGATGGGAAATTATAAACCAGTTAGCCTGACTTGTTGTGGTCAAGATCTTGGGAGTCCATTATTAAGGATGAAATTGCAGAATACTTGGAAATGCCTGGTAAAATAAGGTGACTCAGCATGGCTTTGTCAAAGGAGGTCACGTCTGACAAATGTTAGTATCCTTCAAGGAGGTAACAAAAAAGTTAGGCAAAGCAGAGCCAGTTGACATGATTTATTTGGATTTCCAAAAAAAAAAAGCCTTTGACAAGGTGCCTTACAGGAGGCTGCAAAGAGGCAATGGTGTTAGAGGCAAGGTACTGGCAAAGACAGAAGATTGGCTGACTATTGGATTCAATGACAGAGAGAAGCAGAGAGAGTGAGGATAAGGGGGTTCTTTTCAGGATGGCAACCAGTGACTAGCGGTATTCCACATGATGAGTGTTGGGACCTTAACTTTTCACTATACACGTTAATGATCTGGAAGATAGAATGGAGGGCATGGTTGCTAAATTTGCGGATGACACGATGATATGTAGAGGGACAGATAATGTTGAGAAAGTGAGGAGGCTGCAGAATGGCTGCTTAGGCTCTGGTCAGACCCCATTTGGAATACTGTGAGCAGTTTTGGGCCCCATGCCCAAGGAAATTGACTTTCTTTGGAGGAGGTTCAAAAGAATGATTCCAGGAATTAACTGGGCTACATATGCACCAAATCTTGTCATATGAGGAATGTGGAGGAATCTGGGCCTCTACTCAATGGACTTTAGAAGGATAAAGGGGGATCCAGTTGAAACTTACAGCATACTAAGAGGCCAAGGTAGTATGGAAGTAGAGAGAGTGTTTCCATTAGTGGGAGAAACGAGAACTCGAGAGGACAACCTCAGTGAAAGGATGTTCCTTAAAAACTGAAATAAGGAGGAATTTCTTCACCCAGCAGATGGTAAATCTGTAGAACTCATTGCCACAGAAGGCCAAGTCAATAAGTATCTTTAAGACAGGGATATATAGGTCCTTGATCGATAAGGGGATCAAGGATTATAGGGAGAAGGCAGAAGAATGGGGATGAGAATCACATCAGCATGATTGAATGGCAGAGCAGACTTGATGGGCCAAATGGCTTAATTGTGCTCCTATATCTTATGGATATTTGACTACAGTAGTATTTAAAAATTTACCAATGATACCAAAGTTTGGAGGAACAGAAAGTAAGGATGATACAAATTACAACATGATAAAAAGGCTACTGAATGGTCAAGCAAGTTGCAGATGTGATGATGCAAAGCATTTTGGCAGAGGGTCGAGGAAGAAGCAATCCAGATTTAATGTCCGTTTTAAAAGAGTATGCCGGAACAAAGGGAACTGGGCTACACATGTATCAAATCTTTGAAAATGACAGAATATACAAGTTCTTCAGGATCTTGGATTTCACAAATCAAGAACAAAAGCAGGCAAGTTATGCTGAACCTTTTTAAAGCTCTGGTTTGTTCCAGCTGGAACCTGTGTGTCCAGTTCTGCTCACCATACTTTAGGATGGATGTGAGGAGAGGGTGCAGAGATTTACCAGAATAGTCCCAAGGAGGGACTTACTTAAATGGTTTTCTAACTTGGTTAGAAAAATGGGATTAATCTCCTTGGATTAAAGGGGATGAAGAGGAAATTTGACTGAGGTATACAAGATTTTGACAGGTTTGGATAAGGTAAACAAAATCAGGAAAATCATGTCCTTCTAGCCAATGCTACAAGAACTACAGGATATAGCAGAAATGGAAACTAATTAATTATTCCAAAGGGAAACAGGATGAGCACTTGGGGGTTACATCTGTAAGCTTGACACCACTGACCACTCCTGGGGGTGAAGGAAGAGAATGACCCAGAAAAATGAAGTTAGCTGTCAATCAAGCAGGCAGCTTTTCTTTGGATGGCATCAAGTTTCTTGAGTGCTGTTGGAGTGACACTCATCCAGGCAAATGGTCAGTATTTCATCACAACTCTATTGTGTCTGTAAACAGTAGACATTGCTTTGGATAATTTGGGTAGAGATAATCATCTGGCCAGATGATTCTCAACCTCTGACTTGCTCTTGTCGTCACAGTATTTGTAGGGCTGGCCCATTTTAGTTTCTGCTCAATGACGGCTCCCAGGATTTTGATGGAGAAGAGATGTTTTGACTCTCCAAACATTACTTGCCACTTAACAGCTCAAGGCCCTGCTGTATATGAACACAAACTGCAATATCTAAGTTATACTGAATGCAACTGAACATTGCACACTCTCACTTTATGACAGTAGGAATGTCACTGATGAAGAAGCTGAACATGATTGGGCCTAGGACGCTACCCTGAGGAACTCCTTCAGCAATGTTTAAAAGCA
Organism: Sphyrna mokarran; assembly: GCA_024679065.1. Lineage (NCBI taxonomy): Eukaryota > Metazoa > Chordata > Chondrichthyes > Carcharhiniformes > Carcharhinidae > Sphyrna > Sphyrna mokarran. The sequence continues at coordinate 30,770,339 of JAGIQG010000012.1, read as the reverse complement.
AATACTGTGGATGCTCAAATTTGAAACAAACTGCTGGAAAATCTAAGCCAGTATCTGTGGAAAGAGAGCTGGAGAATAGTTAGGAGAGTCATCCTGACTCAAAATGTTGGCTCTATTCTCTCCCCACTGGTGCTATTAGATATGCCGAGATTCTCCAGCAGTGATGTTCTGAGACAACTGCCATTTTCAACCACAACAACCAGAAGTGACTTCCTCCTGTGGTCTCGTGAGAAAGGTCACTGAGCTGGTAAACCACTGGAGTATTGCTCTGGGGTTTCAGATTCAAATTTCGTCTCAATATACGGTTAAATTTGAATTCTGAAATAAACATCTTCCTGTGACTCACCTGATTAATCTCCAGATTTCAATTTTCACTCAATTTCATCCTTAACTTTAAAAGGATGATCTACTGAAGTTGTTTATTCCTGCTGACACAAGAGTGGTAAAGGAACTGTGGCCAAACCATAGATTACAAGGGAAATTAGAGATTGTTTTTGCTTCTTCTTTGAATCTAATACTATAAGGATTGGGAGGAGTTTAAAATTCAGCAAAGGAGGACCAAGGGACTGATTAAGAGGGAAAGTACAGTATGAAAGCAAGCTAGTAGGAACATAAAAAAACTGACTGGAAAGGTTTGATTAGGTAAAGAGAAAAAGATTGACAAAAACAAAATGTAGGCCCCTTAGTCAGATATAGAAAAAAAATCGTAATGGGGAACAATGAAATGGCGGAGGGCCTAAATTTGTACTGTGTCTTCAAAAAAGACAACCCGAATAATGTACCATAAGTTATGAGGGAAACAAGTTTTAGTGAAGAGCTGAAGAAAATCATATTAGTAGAGAAATTGTTTTGTGGAAATTGAAGGTCAATAAATCCCCAGGACCTGATAATCTTCAACACAGAGTATTTAAGGAAGTAGCCCTGAAAATAATAAATCCATTAGTGGTTATTTTCCATAATTCTCTGGACTAGCTCCTACAGATTAGAGGATAACTAATGTAACGCCTGTTATTCAAAAAGAGAGGTAGCGAGAAAACAAGGCATTAAAGACCAATGAGCCTAACATCAGTTTTGAGGAAGTTGCTGGAATCCACCATCAAATGATTTCACTGTTCAGCATTAGACAAAGTCAGCATGGATTTACAAAGTGGAAATCCATGCTGGACAACATCTTCAAATTCTTTGAAGTAACTAATAGGGATTACCAAGGAGAACTAGTGGATTTGGTTTATTCAGACTTTCAAAAGTCTTTTAAAAACATTTCACATAGCAGAGTACTGAGTTAGAGCACATGGGATTGTGGGTAGAGTCTTGAGCAGGCAAAAAGCTGGTTAGCAGACAGGAAGCAGAGAGCTGACATAAATGGGTTTTTTCAGAATGGTAGGCAGTGATTAATAGGGTACTGCAGGTATTTGTGCTAGAATCCTTACTGTTCAGTTTAACCTCCCAAATACTAATATACAATGGAAGATGAAACTAATATTTTAATCACAAAATTTGCATATGAAACAAAATTGGCTGGGGTGAGCTGTGAGCAAGCTGCTTCAGTGTGATTTGGATAGGCATACGCAAGTCAGATGCAGTATAATGTGGATAAATGCAAGGTTATCTACTTCGGTAGCAATGATTGGAAGACAGATTGTTATTTGAATGGTATAAATTGAAAGGTGGATCAGCAAGATCTGGTGGCACTGTGGTTAGCACCACTGCCTCACAACACCAGGAACCAAAATTCCAGCTTGGGTCAATGCCTGTGTGGAGACTGTATGTTCTCCCCATGTCTGCCTGGGTTTCCTCCAGGTGCTCCAGTTTCCTCCCACAGTCCAAAAGACATGGTTAGGTGCACTGGCTTTGCTAAATTCTCCCTCAGTTATCAATTAGGCACCAGAGTGTGGAAACTAGGGGATTTTCATATTAACTTTAATGCACTGTTAATGCTAGCCAATTTGTAACAAATAGATAAACTTTAAACCCTTGGTGTCCTCATGCACAAGTTACTGAAATTAAGCACATAAGTACAGCAGGCAGTAAAAAAAAAGTAAACAAAGTTAGCCTTCATTGCAAGAGGATTTGAGTAGAGGAATAGGGATGTTTTATTGCAATTGTACAAACAGGGTGAGGCCTTGAGTATTGGAGAGTTTTGCTGTCCTTATCTGAGAAAGCATGTCCTTGCTACAGAGGTAGTGTAACAAAGACCTGCCATCCCAAAAATCAGCCTGGTAAACCTCAGCAGAGACTAAGTTAGTTAGGATTATATCCTCTGAACTTTAGAGGAACAAGAGGGGATCTTTTACAAACTTAAAATTCTAACAGGATTAGAAAGGGTTGGTTTAAGAAAGTGTTCTCAGTAGTGGGGAGGGGTTCAGTTTGAGGATAAGGGGCAAATCTTTTAGGACTAAGGTGAGAAGAAATTTCTTCCCCTATGAGTGAGTAGTGAACCTGAGAAATTCACCACAGAAAGTAGTGAGGCTAAAACATTGTGCAATTTCAAGAAGAAATTAGATATGAATATGATGTGGCTCTTTGGATAAAGGGATCAAGGGATATTAAAGGAAGACAGGATCAGGATGCTGAATTTGATGATCAAAATGAATGGCAGAGCAGGGTTCAAGGTCCCAATCTTGCTTCTGGTTCCTTTGTGCTATGTATGACCAGTTTGCTTCTGCCCCCTGCCCTCACCCCTCACCTTGTGACCTCATTGAGAACACAGTCAAATGTCCTAAGGCAGCCACTTTCAAGAGTTGAGCTCTTTTATCAACATCTGGACCAAAACTGATGTGCTCCAGAGACAAATGGTAGGTCATTAAGCAAGTAAATACTGCTTGATATCACCAGTGACCACTTCGCTGACAACTGAGCGCGTAGGCCGATAAGCCGATTTTGTTGACAGGACACACCAAGTCAATTTTCCACACTGCAGTGTCGATGCCAGCATTGTAGTTGTACAAGAACGGTTTAGGGATATGATTAGTTCTGGTGCACAAGTCTTTTTATTACCATTGCTGGAATGTTGTCAGGGAACAAAGCTTTTGAAATCAATGTAGTATCTAATGTTTTTAGTTCATAGAATCCCTACAGAGCAGAATGAAGCATCTGGCCTATCAAGTGTGCACCAATCACAATATGCCTTATCCTCATAAATCCCCATAACTCTTGCTAATCCCCGATACTAAGGGGCAATTTAGCATGGCCAATCCACCTAACCCCCACAATCTTTGGACTGCAGGGGAAAACCCACGCAAATACACGGAGAATATGCAGACTCCACATAGTGAAGCAATCTGGGAATTGAATCCAGGGCCTTGGTGCCACGTGGCAGGAGTGCTAACCACCAAGAGTGAATGAAATTGGCTGAAGACTGGCATCTGAAATGTTGGGGATCTCAGGTGGACTTAGCACATGGCTTGGCATCAAGTATTTCAGCCTCGTCTTTTGCATTGTTGTGCTGAGCATTCCAATCAGTAAGGGTGAGATATCGTGAAGGCTCCTTCTCTTCCCGTCAGTTGTTTACTGGCGAACATCATTTTGGATTAGAACTGACAGGACTGTAGAGCTTCAATTGGTTGTAGGATCATAAACTTGATATCTAATTTTTAAGTATGCCTGAACCATAGAAACCCTACAGTGCAGAGAGAGGCCATTTGGCTCACTGAGTCTGCACTGACCATAATTTCACCCATGCCCTACTCCCATATCCCTACATATTTCCCTACTAATCCCTCTAACCTACACATCTCAGGACACTAAAGGCAATTTTAGCATGGCCAATCTAACCTGCACATCTTTGGACTCTGGGAGAAAACTGGACACCCGGAGAAAATCCACAAAGACACGAGGAGAACATGTGAACTCCACACAGATAGTGACCCAAGCCAGGAATCAAACCCAGATCCCTGGAGTTGTGAAACAGCAGTGCTAATCACTATGCTACCGTGCCGCCCACAGCCTGCTGCTACTCCTAAAGTGCTTTCCTGCACTCTTCATTGAGTCAGTGTTGATCCTCTGGCTTGATGATAATGGTGATGAGGGATTTTCTGATCCGTGAGGTTACAGACTGTGGTCAAATACTGTTCTGCTATGGCAGGTGATCCACAGTGCCCCACGGATGCCCAGTTGAGTTGCTATACCTATTTGCAATCATGTTATTTAGCACAGTACCATGCAATGTGAATGAGAGCATTCTTAATATCATCACAAGGACTGTGCGATGTTTGTTCTTACCAATGCTGTCATGGACTGCTGCTACATTTTTGACAGGCAGATTCTCCGACAAGGGGAAAACACCCTCTCCACATCCACTCTGGCTGTATTGCTCAGAATCTTAAAGGTTTCAAATAATCAGTTCTTGTTCCTCTAAACTCTAATGGACACAAATCTTTCCTCAAAGACAACCTGCCTGTTTTGTATATTAATCTAATAAACGTTCTCTAAATTGTTTCTGAATAAACTTACATTTTTTTTTAAAATGAGTAGACCAATACTACACATACTACTCCAAATGTGGTCTCACCATTGCCTTGCCTATACAGCTGAAGCATAACAATTGCAATCAATGCCCCTCACAATAAATGATGCCATGCTATAAGTAAATAAAGGTGACAAAAATGTCTTATGTATATTCAACAATTACTCCCAGTCAAATTTTATTTTTGCAAAGCAGTACCTGGAACACAAGTCATCTCGGGATAGGGTTTTGAAATCTGATTCACTTAAGCGAACCTATTGTGAAACAAGATATTTGATTAGTTATTGCTAACCATAAGTAATGGGGTACAATATATTTATAGTTATTTTCTGAGCTTACCTTCTTTGGGAGAGGTTCTTCATTAGTCATTCTGCTATCTGAAAGAAAGTTCATAAAGATTATAATCTACACCATCACAGAATTGTTACAGCACATAAGGAAACCATTTGACCCATTGCATCTGCATCAGCTCTCTGAATGAGCACCTCACCAATGCAGAATTGTTACAGCACAAAAGGAAACCATTTGGCCCACTGTATCTGTGTCTAAACCAACTCTCTGAACAAGCATCACACTTTGTATCGTTCCCTGTAACCTGCACTTTCTTCCTTTTCAGGTCCAGTTCTCCTCTGAATGCCTACACCACACTCTCTAGGCTGAGCATTCGAAATCCTAACCACCTGTCTTGAGAAAAACATTTCATATGACTTTTACTTCCTTTGCTAATTACAGATCCAAGCCCTCTTTATTCTTGGATAGAAAAATTTTCTTTCCACATACACTCACAGGCCCTGAATGATTTTGAATAAATTTTTCCAACCTTTGGCAAAGCATTCTAGTTATGTAAAATATTAAATATACATTTGGAAAAACGCATCCAATTCTGGTCACTATACTACCAAGAGGACATGGGGGCTTTGGACGGAGTACAGAAAAGGTTTGACCAGGATGTTGTCTGATACAGAGGGTATTGGCTATGAGGAGAGGTTGAAGAAACTTGGTCAATACTCACTGGAACCATGGAGGTTGAAGGTGACCTGATAGAAGTCTACAAGATGAGTGGCACGGACAGAGGGGATAGTCAGAAGCTTTTTCCCAGGTGCAAGAGTCAATTACTAAGGGGCATAGGTTTAAGGTGCAAGAGGCAACGTTTAAAGGAGATGCACAAGGCAAGTTTTATTTTAAAAACACAGAAGGTGGTGGATGCCTGAAACTTGCTGCCGGGGAGGCAGTGAAGCAGATATGATAGTGAGTTTTAAGGGCCATCTAGACAAATACGTGAATAGAGAAATACGGTTCCCGGAAGGGTAGTGAGTTTTAGTTTAGTCAGGCAGCATGGTTCATGCAGACTTGGAGGGCCAAGGAGCCTGTGCTGTAATTTTCTTTGTTCTTTGAGAGATTGAATAAACTGAGATTGTTCTCTCTGGAAAGACAGAGGCTGAGGGGCAACCTGATAGAAGTTTATAAAATTAGGAGGGGAATAGATTGGTGGGGGACTGGAATGCATGCCAAGTGGTTGAGGCAAACATGTTAATGACATTTAAGACTTATCTGGATAAACACATGAACAAGCAGGAATAGAGGGATACAAGCAGTTGGTCTACTTAGGAAAATATGATCATTGCAGGCTTGGTGGGCCAAAGGGCATGTTCCTGTATTGTTTCCTTTTGCTTTTTGTTCTTTTCTCTAAAGAAACAGTCCTAACTGCTCTAATCTACCTTAAATGAAGTTCATCAACCCTGGAACCATTAGGAACCTTCCTGCAACCCCTCTAATGCCATCATATCCTTCCTAAAGTTCAGTAGACAGAACTGGATGCAGAATTCTGGCCAACATTTTTGCTTTAATCACTGTTGACTCAACCTGCCCTGCCATCTTCCATGACTCCAATCTTTCTAGTCCTCCACCCCTCATGGATCTCACTTTGGATCCAACACTGAATTAAACCTATTCCATCACGTGACCCACTATTTTCACCAATCTGTCTACACTCTTTTGGAATTTTACATTATGCTCTTTGCTGTTTACAACGTTTTCAAATTTTGTACCATTCACAATGTTTGAAATTGTGCCCTGTACACCAAGTCACTAGGTCATTAATATGCATCAAGAAAAAGTCTCTGGGGAACTCAAATACAATTATTCCTCCAATAGGGAAAAAAATCGCTACTGTTTCCCTTCATTCAAACAATATAGTATCCTTGTTACTACTATTCCTTTTAATTCCAACAGTTTTGTAATTTTGCTCGCAGGTCTATTGACGCAAATGGGTATCAATAACTTATCTGTCAACCTTCTCTTTTACCTCTTCAAAAAACTCCAGCAAGTTAGTTGAATATGATTTCCAGAGGAAATCATGAATCCCTACCGCACAGGAGGCCATTTGGCCCATCCAGCCTGCACCGACAATGATCCCACTCAAACCCTATCCCCACAACCCCATATATTTATCCTGCTAATTCCCCCTGACACTAACAGACAATTTAGCACAGCCAAACCATCTAGCCCACATATCTTTGTATTGTAGGAAGAAACTGCAGCATACAGAGAAAGCCCAAACAGACACAGGGAGAATACGCAGACTCCCTGCAGACAGTGATCCAGGCCTCTGACACTATGAGGCAGCAGTGCTGATCACTGTGCCATCATGCCACAGGCTGGGTTCCCTTATTTAATACATATTTGTCCATGACTTAATTTTGTCCCAAATCATTGAGATGGTTCCCCACCAAAGTTAAACTGACTGGCCTGTGGTTACTAGGTTTTTCTACACACTTCTTTGTGTAAGAATGTAACATTTGCAATTTTCTAGTCCTCTGGGACCACTCCAGTCCAAGGGGGGACTGAATAATTAGGATCAGTGACTGCAATTTCCACTCATTTCCCTCTGGATGCATCTCATCTGGTGTCAGTAACTTATCAACTTTTAAATAGAGATAATTTATACAAAATCACCTTTGTAATCTTAAATCCATCTAGTATACGAATTGCCTCATCTTTTACCACGTTCTGGGTGTCATCTTTGTTAAAGAAAAATGCAAAGTATTAATTTGTACCTAAGCTACTCTTGTCTTCATTTGTTAATCTTCTTATGTATGCTCATAAGAGGATTTTTACCAGCCTTTTAGTATTTATGTACCTACTTTGGGATGCACTTTTACAGCCATTATATATGACCATCACCAGGGCTGGTAATACCAACGCTACAGAAAAATAGAAGCCTGTACTATAAATATATCCCTTTAAATTTGTCTCATCACAGCAATATGTATGTCAATACCAGAATGGCACCTCATGTTTTCATACCAAAACCTACAACTACTCTATGTTCATCACACTTCAAGTGGCTCACACTGAAAACTCTAATGATAGGACACATGTATTGCTTCAAAAGCTATCCAACAAAAGCTAATTCAATAATTTCTACTGCTTAAACTAATCAAAAAAATTAACTCATCTCAATCTTGCATATATAGAACTTAACATAAGTATCCACTTACGTTACTGAAATAATTCAGCACAAACCACACATATTACTGCAATTTATTTCCAGAAATTGGTCATGTTTTTTTACATCAATCCTAATCTGGAAATATATTCAACTAATGAAATAACAAGTGCAAGTATTTTGTACATTTATGTAATTTTGGGATACAAGTCAACTATAAAGTGCTGCTTCCAAATGTGGAATTAAAATAAGTCAGGACTATTGCAGGAGATAAAGGTTCCTGAAACCCCAATACTCTGCAATGGATGCAATTATAAATGAACACTTCATGATTTCCATCAAAATAAACCAAAAAAATGGTTTATTCTTCAATAAATATTGAGTTTCTTCCAACCTATCCCTGCACCATCCTTATGTGCTTATCTAGCTTTCCCTCAAACGCACCTGCGCCATTAGAATCCCTACAGTGCAGGAGGTAGCCATTTGGCACATCAAGTACCCATCAATTCTCCAAGAGTATTTTACCCAGGTCCACCTTCTATCCCTGTAATTCCACAAATATACCATGACTAATTCACTTAACCAACACATCTTTAGAAACTACTGGCCTTAACTATATTGTGCAGTACCAAGTTCTATATTCTAATCACTCACTGACTAAATAAGTTAATTTTCTTATGGGTGTACTGACATCTTACATTTACAACCTCCAGTTTTGCACTCCAACAAACAGATACATTTTCTTTCGAGAATTAATCATTTTATAATGTTACACAATAGTTGTTTCTTCCCCCCCACCCATGTTTTTCCTGATAGTAACACACTTAGTTTGGGCATCATCTTTGTAGATCTTTTTCCACCTTCTAGGTCCCTATATTCTTTATATAGCATATCTCCTTTCCTCCTCTGCCCCACTGCATAATCCATCTTATTATGGACTATTTGGCCTCTATTCTTCCTAACAAAATGCAATCATATGTACCATTTCACATTCATTCCACAAATCTGTCACAAGTCTATAACACTATTGCTATATCTCCCAATTTAGCAATGTCAAGTTCTGAAAATTTACTACTTCTTCCCAAGTATAAACTTTTTATAAGAATATTAGCAATTACTGTCCCAGCATCAATCCCTGTCCAACAGCACTTTCCACCTTTTGCCAATCTGAGTTGCCCCACTATTGTTTTAGGCAGCTCATCATCCAATTTGTTCCTTGTCTCAACTCCACATGCTCCTAACAATGAGATTTAAAAATCTCAATGCATATGTAACAATATCACTATCTTATTTGACATACATTAAAAAAAATCTACAGCTTAACAGAAATACAACCAAGATTATAAACATATTTCCCAACAATAAAAATTTCCTCAACTGCACTTAAGCAATACTCTTGAGTAATATTCCCAGGATCTCTCTATAAACATGTCTAACACTTGCTCCCCAACACTCAAGTGTACAAAGTATTCACTTTGCTAAAGCAGTTATATCTGGATTCATAAAATGATGCTCGAATATAGCAACATATTTCCTTGCATGATGCTCAGTTTTGTGAATTGAACTGCATCATATTAGAAGGTTATTTGCATTGACTTTAAAATTAAAGGGCCTGTGCCTACACTAAGAGCAGCTAAGCTAATCACACTCCCAGTCTTTCCCTTGTCCTGCATTTCTTTTTCAGTTAATTTTCTAATATGCCTTTGAAAACCACAAATGAATCTGTGTCCACCTCAATTCGAATACATTCTTGAAACTGCCTCATTTCTCATGTCATCTTATGTTATTTAGCCATTCATCCTAAACCTTCCAATGGAAACAGTTTTCCCTGACTGTTTGGTCCAGACATGTCAGCTCTACCAAATCTTCTCTCAGCCTTCTATTCTGTAAGAAAGCCCAGCTTTTCCAAGCTAACTGAAGTGCCTCATACGTGGATGCATTCTTGTAAATCTTTTCTGCACCCCCCTTCTTACTTTCTAAAGTCTTTCCTGACATGTGGTGCCAACAAAAGAACAGTCCTACAGTTGAGGCTGAACCAGTTCATTTTTTAAACGAAGGGTTTTTCAGATTCTTCTTGTTTTGGTACTGTTTATTAAACTTCCTCAACCACCCTGGTCACCTTCAATTTGTACACATATGCTACCTGGTCTTCTGCTCCTGCATTCATTATTTTATGTTACCTGTCACTGTTCTTCCTACCAAATTCTATCACTTCATTCTGCTATGTTAAATTTCATCTGTCGCTTCTCTGCTTACTCAGAATCAGTCTTACAACACAGCAAAGGCTCTTGGTCTCATCAATAATTATCATGAAAGAGACACTAATCCCATTTTTCAACACTTGTCCCATATCCTTGAAAGTTATGATATTTCACATGCTCATCCAAATTTTTTTAAATGTAAAGTTTCTGGCCTTTACCTTCCCTGGCACTGCATTCCAGATTTCCATCACGCTCAGTGAATTTTCTTTCTCTCAAATCCCCTCTGAATCTCCTGCCTCTTACCTAAAACTATGCCCCCTCCCCTTTCATCAATCTCTCAACCAAGGGGAATAGTTTCTTCCTATTCACCCGTCCTCAGCTCTCAATCTCCTCATAGCCATCTCTGCTCTGGGCATCGTCTTTTGAAGTCTTTCCTATCCCTTGCACAACAATCACTATAATTCCAAGTTTGGTGTCATTTGCAATTTTTAAAATTGTGTTTTGTGCAGCAAAGTCTAGATCATTAATACATATCAAGAGCAGATGGGTCACAGCACTGACCTCTGGGGAGCTCCAATTCGTCCTGCCTGAAAGGCCAAAATTCATCAATATTCTGTTTCTGGTCATTCAAATAATTTAGTCACCATACTGGACTCAAGTTGTGTAGTGCTCAAATGTATTTTGCAAATTTGTGTACACCACGTCAACTACATTACCCTCATCGACTCTTGTTCCCCATGAAGCTCAATTTAGCCATAACAAGTTTGTCTCGGCTTTTCTTAATCTACGTTTATCCAAGTGACTGTTCAACTTCTGGATTGTTTTGAAAAGCTTTCCCTCAAACAAGGTTAAACTAGTCTTTATAGTATTTAAACAAAAAGAGGATTTTCTGACAATACCCATGTATTGAAAGAAGACTGCCCAATCCCTCTACAATTTCTACTCTAAATAATAAACTCAAGTAGAGCCAGCCTAATACTTGGTCTCCCTCAGTTTTTAACCCACTCAATGTCTTAGATACTTACTTCTTTACTGAGACTTTGGAAGCATTCTCTTCCTTCATAAAAAACGGTTTCAAAGTGCCCCATTTCCATCTCAGCCACGTCCTCCACAAGTTGATTTACTTTTCTGGTTTCTCGTTAGCTCCACCATTCTATATATCACCACTTTACCACATCTATGAAAATTTTTGGATTTCCTTTTACATTACTTCCAGTCTTTTCTGTCTACAGTTCCTTCTCTCTCCTGTGAAATTTCTATATTAAGCCTGACTTTCATTGGTAAACCACATCCGTCACACAGACCTATCTTGCCCCTTTTTGGGAATGTACCTTGACAATTCCTTAAGTATTTTATCAAAAGCAGCCCACTGATTAATTTATAGTTTTGGGTGTCAATTTTGACCAGATATGTTCCCATCCTACTAAAACTCACCCTACTTCAATTAATTATTTTTATTCTTCGTTGTCCATCTCCTTTTTCATAGGTATCCTAAACTTTTTGATCACTGGTGCACAAACGTTCCCCTGATAATTAATCCACCTCATTCTCCAAGACCAGCAGTGCAACCTTCCTCCTTGGAGAGTAAGCAGACCGATCATGAAAACGCTCCTGTACCATTAAAAAAAAACTTCATGTTCAGCCTTTACCACAATTCCTATCCTAGCCTGTGTTAGGATAATTAAAGGTCCCCATTACCACAATTCTATAGTTTTTGCACCATTTTGTAATTTATTTGTAAATTTGTTGCTCTATATTTCCCACTAAATAATGGCCTGCAGAGTACTCCAGTCACGTAATAACATCTGTTATTTCTTAGCTCCAACCAAGTCTCTTCTGTCCTTGACCCCATATCCTCTTTCCAGCACCATAAGAATCTTAAATTAATACATCTGGTTCCATCCCTTCCCCTTCTTTCTTGAAAAACCACACATCCAGGAACATTTAGTACCCAGTTGCACCCGTTCTTGAACCAGGTCTGTTTTATTTGCACACTCACGTTCTTAGTTTGATATCTGCAGCTCAGTAACTTTATGCACAATATCTAATTCAGAATTTATTGCATTTCTGTACAAAGGAAAAAACCTCAATCACAATAAATCATTGCTTATAAGGATGTTATTAGAAGTAAATAATCTTTTGTTTTTTTCTGCAATTCCTTTTAAAGCAGTACTCAGTCAGTAGGCTCATATGCCAACTGAGAGGCACCAACATTTGCATCTCCGGCATGGATTTTGGGAAAACTGCCTGATAAGAGCCCACCGTTTACACCACTTTCACTTGCCCTGGACACACAGATACCATTGGCCACAAGCAATTACATAGATACCACTTAAAATTTAGAGCAACACACAACACAGCACGGGAAACAGGCCCTTCGGCCCAACGAGCCCGCGCCGCCGTCATAACTTTATAGTAACGATTCCATTTTCCTATTCTAATTTTAGGTTATTCCTAATATGGAAGAATCTCAATATAGGGACAATTTGTTTCCCAATCAGCCTAAGAGCGAATTTTTGGGATGTGGGAGGAAACCGGAGCGCCCGGAAAAAACCCACGCAACCACGGGGAGAACGCGCAAACTCCCGCAGACACCAGCCCAATTCCAAGTGTCTGCACAGCTACAGCGATAGTCACTGAGCTGTCATGGTGCCCTTCAGATGGTCCAGATAAAGCACTCATTTACGACATGAAACACCAGGCAACCCATGAATCAACATCCAAGAGCTGTCCTCGCACCACCTGCCGAATGCATGCTCCTTGTTGGTCAAGTTGGACCGAATTACCTGTGAAAAAAAAAGTCATAGTTAAACAGTCCTACTATATCCCTCTATCTGCATACCGCTCATGTGGCTGTCCAAGGGACCCTTAAACAGCCCTAGCGTGCCTGCTCCCACCACCTTACTCGGCAATGCATTCCACACCCCCACTACCCTTTGTGTGAAAAACTGCCCTCTAATATTCGTCTTATACATAGCCCCCCTCACCCTAAGGCCATGACCCCTCGTCCTATCCATTTCTGAAGGTGGAAAAAGTTTACCACCATTTACTCTATCTATAACCCTTATAATCTTATACACCTCTATTAGATCCCCTCTAAGCCGACGTCTTTCAAGGGAAAACAACCCCAGTCTATTTAATCGTTCCTCATAAGACAGTCCTTCCATACCAGGCAGCATCCTGGTAAACCTCCTCTGCACTCTCTCAAGGACTCCACATCCTTCCGATAGTACGGCGACCAGAACTGGACGCAGTATTCCAAGTGAGGCCTAACCAACGTTCTATACAATTGCAACATCAAACTCCTTCTCTTGTATTCTATACCCTTTTCTATGAAAGCTAACATACTATATGCTTTCTTTATCACCTTCTCCACCTGTAAAGACACCTTCAGAGACTTGTGAACCTGCACCCCCAAGTCTCTCTGCGTCTCTGTACTCCGAATAGTTTTACCTTTTATCCTATAACTCTCTTCTACATTTTTCCGGCCAAAATGCATCACCTCGCATTTATCCGGATTAAATTCCATTTGCCATTTATCTGCCCAGTCTACCAACCTATCTATGTCCTGTTGTATTGCCTGGCACTGCTCCTCCGTACCCGCCAATCCAAGCATCTTAGTGTCATCAGCAAATTTGCTGATCTCACCACCTACCCCAACTTCCAAGTCGTTTATGTAAACCACAAATAGAAGAGGAACTAGTACTGAGCCTTGTGGCACTCCACTAGTGACAGGCCTCCAGTCGGAAAAAGAGCCTTCCACTACTACCCTCTGTCTCCTCCTCCCGAGCCAGCTCTCGACCCATCTACATACCTGGCCCTGTATCCCATGCGCCTTCACCTTCTCTATCAGTCTACCATGAGGAACCTTGTCAAACGCCTTACTGAAATCCATGTAGACGACATCAACAGCCTGTCCTTCATCAACTGTTTTTGTCACTTCTTCAAAAAAATTCCACTAGATTTGTAAGACAAGACTTCCCCTTGACGAAGCCATGCTGCGTATTCCTGATCAGATCGCAGCGCTCCAGATGCTCATACATCCTGTCCCTAAGGATCCTCTCCATTAGCTTACCTATAACTGAAGTCAAGCTCACCGGCCTATATTTCCCTGGGTGATCCCTCTGACCTTTTTTAAACAACGGTACTATGTTTGCTATCCTCCAGTCCTCTGGGACCTCACCTGTGTCCAAGGAAGAGACAAAGATTTGCGTCAGAGGCCCAGCCAAGTCTTCCCTCAACTCCCTTAGCAGCCTGGGTAAATGCCATCAGGCCCCGGAGCTTTATATGTCTTTAAGCTGCCTAACAGCCCCAACCCCTCTTTCCTCGTAATCTTTATTTCCCTCAACCGATCCTCAACTTTGTCAACATCAGCAACAGACATCTGGCCAGTCTCCTGCGTGAATACCGACGCAAAGTATTCATTCAGGATCTCCCCATTCCCTCAGGCTCTAAGCATAGATCCCCTCCTCTGTCCCTGAGAGGTCCAATCTTGCCTCTAACCATCCTTTTGCTCCTTACATAGGCGTAAAATGCCTTAGGATTTTCCTTAATCCTACCGGCCAGAGCCACTTCGTGGCCCCTTTTTGCCTTTCTAACACCCCTTTTAAGATCCCGTCTACACTCTCTATAAGCTTCCAGCGCGGTCTCAGTCCCCAGTTGCCTAGATCTAATGTAAGCCTCTCGCTTCTTCCTGATCAAGTCCTCAATATCCCTGGTAAGCCACGTTTCTCTAATCCTACCTTTCCCATCCTTCCTCCTTGCCGGCACGTATCTTTCCTGCAGAGAATTTAGTTTTCCCTTGAAAGACTCCCACATGTACCTCGTCGACCTGCCCTCGAAAAGCTTATCCCAGTCGGTATCTTTAAGATCTTGCCTAATCTGGCTGTATCTAGCCCTCCCCAGTTAAATACCTTCCCTTTTGGGCAGGTCTCGTCCTTTTCCATTAATATCCTAAAGCAGACAGAGTTGTGATCACTATTTGACACATGCTCTTCTACCTCGATGTCAACCACCTGCCCTGGCTCATTCCCCAGAACCAAATCCAGTATAGCCCCCTCTCTAGTCGGGCCATCCACATACTGGTCCAAGGACCCTTCCAAAACACAATGTACAAATTCCTCCCCGTCCACTCCTACAGCTCTGGCACTCTCCAATCTATCCCAGGGAAATTGAAATCTCCCACTACTGCTACCCTATTTTTCCTACACTTATCTAAAATGTCCCTGCATATCCCTTCTTCCACAGCCCACGGGCTGTTGGGCGGTCTGTAGTAAACACCCAACATAGTAACCACTCCCTTCCTTATTCCTCAACTCCACCCATAGAGACTCAATTCCTAAATCATCCATACCTCCCTGCCTCTGCACTGCTATGATGTTGTCCTTAACTAATAAAGCCACTCCCCCGCCTCTCCTCACACCAACTCTGTCATGCCTAAAACACATATTCTGGAATATTCAATTGCCAGTCTTGCCCCTCCTTCAACCACGTCTCAGTCACCGCCACCACTTCTAAACTCCTCGTGAACATTATTGCCTTCAGTTCATCTGTTTTGCCAATCACACGCCTCGCATTAAAACACATGCACTGAAGACCCTCAGCTCTCGGATATTCCCTTCTACCTTCTGGTGTTACCCTATCATCCCTCTCTCTCCCCACCCTCCCTCCCTATTAGTTTAAACACTTCTGAAACAGTCCAGCTAACCTCCCAGCTAAAATATGGGTTCCCCTCCCAGACAACTGCTCCCGATCCCTCTTGAATAGATGACCCTCCCTCCTGAAGACTTCCCAATGATCAATGAATATGAAGCCTTCTGACCTACACCAATCCCTCATCCATGCATTTAGTTGTAGTGTCTCACTAGTTTTTACCCTATCGGTCCCGGGCACAGGCAGCAGCCCAGAGAACGCCACCCTGGAGGCCCTACCTTTCAGCTGAGCCCCCAACTCCCTAAACTGCCTACGTATGTCCCCCCCCGCGCTTTCTTCCTACATCTTTCTGTCCTACGTGAACTATTACATTTGCCTTAGACCCTTCTCCCTTCAAAATTCTCTCTACCCTCTCTAAAACATCCTGGACCCCTGCTCCAGGGAGGCAGACTACCATCCTGGAGTTTCTCTTTTGCCCACAGAAACACCTATCGATCCCTTTAACCATCCCATCCCCCACCAATATCTCACTTCCTGCTTTCCTGCTGTTCTCTGCGGCATTCTGTTCCCCATCACTTGCCCTCTCCATCACAGCTTTTACCCCTCCCTTGGTTTTCTGGGAATCCTCCTTTGAGATGGCCTTTGTGCCTTGATTTTTATTCTTTTTCCTCGTATCTGTAACCAGTCCGTCCCTACTACTAGATCCTGGGGTCCCCGCAGGACTACCTTCCCTATTCATTATAAAACTTTGTTTTCCCTCACTAGACACATGTCCTCCAAGCACAGCTCTAGCTCCCTCACCCTAGCTCTTAAACGATGCAATTCTAAACATTTTGCGCATATGTGGGCCTTCGGGAGACGTGATGCCTCCAAGGTCCACATATGGCAGCGTACACAGTGGACGCATTTGGCCAAGTATCCTGGCATTTTGTACACCCTCTTTAAAGGTGTTGGGAAAAGAGTGTTGGTTAGATAGGAATCAAGTTACTCACCGCGTCCGAGCCTGCGCTCGCACTATATTTACTTATAGTTTTGGGCACTTAAAGCAAAATAATTCTCTGAATCATCTGTGCATTGCATCTCCACCCCCTTAAAGTATAAATTAGCAAGACCATTCTGGTTTTTGGTACCTGTTTCAGAGCTACATTACTGAAGACCA
Organism: Sphyrna mokarran; assembly: GCA_024679065.1. Taxonomy (NCBI): domain Eukaryota; kingdom Metazoa; phylum Chordata; class Chondrichthyes; order Carcharhiniformes; family Carcharhinidae; genus Sphyrna; species Sphyrna mokarran. The sequence goes on along the minus strand of JAGIQG010000012.1, from coordinate 30,753,414 downwards.
GAAAATGATGGGAAAACTGAGGAATATATCTAATGAGATACAAACAGTAGAAGCATCATCACTGCCTCCAAATTGCCTGGGATCTCTAAAACTTCTGGGAGCCCTTCTTGCTGGTTTGTTAAAAATCATCATTGCAAGCAATGATGCACGATTTTTTACTGCCCATGGCATCAGGTAATCAAGGACAAAGGACTGATACTTTTGCATGGATTTTGGAAGGTGGTGAATAAATGCAAACAAAATTACTCCTGAATTTCTCAAGCTACTGTGTCCATCATGCACAGTGGATGTCTGATACAAATGGCACTGCCTACATTTTGAAAAACAATACCAAAATGTGAACAGAACAGCAAGCATTTACTACACCACAATGAAGTATATATTCTCACCCCTATATAGACTGTTATTGGGTTTTTGCAGCTTATTATCAGGAGGAATTCCTCGAAAACAAGGTGCAAACTTGGCTACCTGCTGTACTGTATACTATAAAAAGTATCTCAGTTTGAATTTAGCACAATATGGTTTTTGGAGATAGTTTTAAAAAACTCCCCCAGAAGAAATTGCATTATAAAGCACAAATCTTTTTACCATGTTTTGGCTTCTTCACAAAGAGACAAGTGCCATAAACTTCAAATACATGATGAAAGGTGCTTCTGGTGATCAAAACTAATTTATCAAGAACTTAAGGAATTCAAATTTTCACTACCTAGGCTATTTGGGCTTAGAGGGTTCTGTATTTCCATAAGATGACTCCCACCCAATTGTTTAGCTTCAATATTGCACTGCAAATTGCTGGAAGCAAGTTGGATGAACAATGGGTCCAACAGTCTCTACCTCAACTATGAAGATTCAACAGTTGGAGAAAAAAGTGAACAGAGAAGAACACAGGTGAATTAGAGTCAGATTAAGTACAAAAAGAGAAATACTGTATTGAGAAGATTTCTTTGAAAGAAAGAGACTAAAGAACATCTACGTCTGAGGGTACCCTTTCTAAGCCCATCAGGTTTTAACGATATTGCTAATTCATAAATACTATCACAAGTAGAGCCGTCATGATATGAGCTCTCTTCCTGCAGAGAGCTTTGTCTATTTACTGTGCCGATCCAGCAATTTCTTGAAGCTCCTGGAGAAATCAACAGAGGCCTTCATTTTGAGTTTGAAAGAACAGCATAAATCATCCAACAATTTGTGGTGACTCAATTTCAGGTGCATATCGCCATCACCACGAATGACTGTTTTTAATATATGTTAACCTTAACCACACCATTATTTTGATAGTAAACTCCTCGATTTCAGCCTGAAATGCAACTGATTGTAACAACAGCTTTACTCCTGAATCTTGTAACCGAATGCTTTCTCTCATATTTGTCTTACTGACATTGGTTATCATGCACCCATTTCATTTTGTACCCACCTTTTAAAAATTGCTCTGTCTTATTTGGGTTGTACAAGTTACATGATTCATGCAAAAGGGAACCAAAGATACACTGTATATCACACCGAAGTGGCAAAAACTTTGCATTCTACTTCGATATTTAAACTTTTGATGTAAAATTTACTTTCCAAATAACGCAACATCTATCTAGGCAGTTATATTCACACATTACAAAAAAAATACTGATTCGAGAAAACAAGACATTTCCGTAAATGTTATCCGCATTAAGAAAACTCGACAAAATAACTGCAGTTCAACGTTATTAGTCTGTTGTGACTCCCACTAGAAGCCCAAAATTTCAAGAAAACACAACTTCGGTTAAACATTTGCTGTTAGGACAAATTTCATCTCAGGAGAGTACACTTTACGTTGTGGAAAGGGCTTTGTATCAGTGGTGACACAAGCCCTAACCCTCCAGTCTTGCCTATAACCGCGAATAGGTCCAACCCTAAAGAATTCAATTTCCGTATAAGTGAAAACAATTAGGGCCCGATAGAAGCCTACTACCCACCAAACAAACCCATCCTTGTCGCTCGACCTAACTAAATGGGGACGGGATACATTACCTAGTTAAGGCCGAGCTTTAAAAAAAAGGTACAAGGCAAAAGACATACTCGGTGTTATTTAAAACAAGTGCACATATAGAAGAGGAAAACGCGCGCAGGCCCCTACTTTTGGACCCGAGGCGAGGCAAGGCAAAACGTTATGTTCAGAAACACAAACCGTGAGCCTGGCTGCAAGGCCCCGGTGTGAGGAGGGGCCAGAACCACTACAGCTCTTCAGAAATGTACCCCTTTTTCTGACTCAACCCGTTGTTTGTGAGGGTAGAAAATCCTACACAAAATGGCGTCGCCAGTCTGCGGCCTAGCAGCGCCAAACCCGCACGACGCACGCTTACGCACAGCCTCACTCACCCGACCTCCTCCAGTCCGCTCCTCCAGCCCCTCAGAAAATGGAAGTCCAGCGCTCAGCACAACGCTTACAATACTAAACTGATTCAAGTAAATCTAGCAAGCTACTGCCATGTGTGTCAGGGAATGAAGGAATACAGGGCGCATGATGGGATGGAAACACGCACTTTAAAATTCATAAATGAGACTGCGGGCGGAAGAGCACACGGGACCACATCACCAAAATAATCCCTTCCGCACTCAGCTGCCCACACGGGCTGGTCTTCCCAAAAATGCTATATCAGAATAAAGGGGAAATCCTCGATATTCACTGGGGAGACATTTCTAAAGTCTTAGTTTAATGAATATTATTGTGCGCATTTGCAGCAAAAATAACGAGTTGAATGGTGTGTGTATTTAATAAATATCTATTTCCGAGAGCGAATGAAATGGTTGGGTCTGAGTTGAAAGGTCAAGCTCAGTGAGTGCTGTTTTCACACTGTTTGTGCCCTTGAACGGTTGTGGAGCTCTTGTACAGACGGGCCTGGATATGTTAAACAAAGTCATTCAGCTTCGGAGGTGAGTGTTGTCGTTGTGAAGCATGCACTAGGTTGGTGTCCTGTAGAATCGCCATTGTTTCTGCTTAAAACCTTCATTGTATCGCCACTACCCCTCGCCCCGCCACTGCACCGCCCCCACTGAGAGATGGTATGGATAAGAGTCACGGTAGCAACATATTCCCCCGACATCTCCCTCCCCTCCGAAATAGTGGAAATTACTGCGTTTAGACCTGTAGTCTAAATTTACACTTCCTATTCCACACTTTTTCATTTTTCTAACTTTCAAGCAGCTATGATTCTCTTAAATAATTCCTGGACTCTGTTTTAGTTTGTAGCAGGGAATTCCACAATATTACCGTCTATAATCATAACCACCTTTGGTAAAACAGATCCGAAGTAGCAGGTTTCTGTCTGTGCTGGTTTGAATTTTGGTCTGTCTGGTTGCACGATTGGCACTAACTTCAGTTAGCATATGTGTTTTCATAACCGCTGATATAAATTCAGCAGTGGGAAGTTGTGCGTGGAGCCTGAAGAGATTGGTGAGGCACTGAATAAATATTTCTCTTCAGTATTCACGCAGAGTGCTGGAAATGTAGCTATGGAGAACACTGAGGTACAGGGTTGCAAATTGGGAAGTATTGTAGTAGATAGGGAGGATGTGCTAGAAATTCTCGAGGGTTTGAAGTTGGATAAGTCCCCTGGGCCGGACGGGATTTACCCTAGGATTCTCTGGGAGGCAAGAGAGGAGATTGCAGAGCCTATGGCTCTGATCTTCAGGTCCTCGTTGGTTACGGGTGTGGTTCCGGAGGACTGGAGGATAGCGAATGTGGTCCCATTGTTTAAGAAGGGGAAGAGAGACCTTCCAGGGAATTATAGGCCAGTGAGTCTTACTTCTGTTGTGGGCAAGGTATTGGAGAGAATTATTAGGGATAGGATTTATAGTTATTTAGAGAGAAATGAATTGATTGGGGATAGTCAGCATGGTTTCGTGAAGGGTAGGTCATGCCTTACTAACCTCATTGAGTTTTTTGAGAAAGTGACCAGAGAGGTGGATGGGGGTAAGGCGGTTGATGTAGTATATATGGACTTTAGTAAGGCTTTTGATAAGGTGGCCCATGGAAGACTTCTACAGAAAATGCAGATGTGTGGAATAGAGGGTGATTAGCTAATTGGATTAGAAATTGGCTGGCAGATAGAAGACAGAGGGTGGTGGTTGATGGGAGATATTCATCGTGGAGTTCGGTGACGAGTGGTGTGCCTCAGGGGTCTGTTTTGGGGCCCCTGCTGTTTGTAATTTTTATAAATGATCTGGATGAGGGTATTGAGGGATGGATCAGTAAATTTGCAGATGACACTAAAGTTGGTGGAGTGGTAGATAGTGAAGAGGGGTGTTATAGTTTACAGAGTGACTTGGACAAGTTGCAGAGCTGGGCCGAGAGGTGGCAAATGGAGTTTAATGTGGAAAAGTGTGAGGTAATGCACTTTGGCAGGAACAATAAATGTGTAGAGTATAGGGCTAATGGTAGGGCTCTTAATAGTGTTGAGGAACAGAAGGATCTTGGTGTATGTGTCAATAGATCCCTGAAAGTAGGCAGTCAAGTGGATAAAGTTGTTAAGAAGGCATATGGAGTCTTAGCTTTTATTGGTAGGGGGATTGAATTTAGGAGCCGCAGCATCATGTTGCAACTGTACAAAACTCTAGTGCGGCCGCACTTGGAGTATTGTGTGCAGTTCTGGTCCCCACATTATAAGAAAGATGTGGAGGCATTGGAGAGGTTACAGAGGAGGTTTACCAGGATGTTGCCTGGTATGGAGGGCAGGTCCTATGAAGAGAGGTTGAAGGATTTGAGGTTGTTTTCGTTAGAAAGGAGGCGGCTAAGAGGGGATCTTATTGAAGCATATAAGATGATTAGAGGTTTAGATAGGGTGGACAGTGATAGCCTTTTTCCTAGGATGGAGAAAGCTAGCACGAGGGGACACAGCTTTAAATTAAGGGGTATGAGTTATAGGACGGATATCAGAGGTAGGTTCTTTACTCAGAGTGATTAGGGAGTGGAATGCCCTGCCTGCAGCTGTTGTAGATGCGCCAAGTTTGGTGGCGTTTAAGAGGTTAGTTGATAAGTATATGGAAGAGAAGGGAATGGTTTAGTTTGGAGGGGCATTGCTTTTTATTTTGGTCGACACAACATCGAAGGCCGAAGGGCCTGTTCTGTGCTGTATTGTTCTATGTTCTATAAGCATTTAGTCAAGTCTGGCTTCACTATTTGAAAAAAATAATTTTTTTGGTCATCCAGTATTTCCTGATGCTCATTAATTAAACTGTGCAGCTACAATATAATTGAGTATGCACCAATATAAAATTAAGGCAATCTATTCAGTCGCCACTAATTTACCTAGGACAATTTCGAGTTTTATGTATTCCAAGATGAAAATGTGGCTGTTGTGAATGAAAAAGAATTTTGCCTGTTTCCACCCATGGCAGCTGCAAAAAATATTCTGTTGACGTTACAACAATGGCTTGTCATTTCAAATGTAGTTACTTTCTTGCAAAAGGGAGATAAATCATAGAATCATACAGAAGGAGTCTATTCAGTTCATTGGGTCTGCGCTGACTCAGAGCATCTTACCAGGCCTATACCTGTAAATCCTCACATTTTGGGACACTAAGGGGTAATTTAGCGTGGCCAATCAATCAACCGTGCGTGTCTGCAGACTGTGGGATGAAATCAGAACACCTTGAGGAAACCCATATTAACACAGGGAGAACGTGCAAACTTCTCACAGATAATCTCGCAAGTTTGGAATTGAACCCAGGCCCCTGGTGCGTTGAGGCAGCAGTACTAGCCAATGTGCCGTCCCATATTGTACTCATTTTCCCTATCTTTTCCAAAAGATAGTTTGTACTTCTACTCTAGATGCAAGATAGCATCTGTGCCACTGGCACAGTGGCATAATGATTAGCACTGCTGCCTCAAAATGCCAGTGAGCCAGGTTCGATTCCTGGCATGGGTCATTGTACAGAGTCCACACATTTTCACTGTGTCTGTTTGGAATTCCTCTGGATACTCTGGTTTCTTCCTATAGGTCAAAAACGCATAGGTCAATTAGCCATGTTAAATTGACCCTTAGTGTCAGGGGATTAGCAGGGTAAATAACTGGAGCTGTGGGGATGGGGGTTTGGGGGGAATTGTGGTCGCTGCAGACTCCATGGACTGGGTTTCACTATAGAGTTTCTACGATTGTAAATCTTTAATGAAAGTAAACCCCTAATAGTAAGCTTTCATTCTGTTTAAGTCTCACATGTGTTTTGCGATTATTTTGGGGATGCAGCTTTAAAAGTATACTAAATCTGTAGCTTGCTTGGGTGGTTTGTCTGTGAAATGTAGAATGTGGTGAGCCATTAGAGTATGGCTTACTGTGTGTACTTATTGGGGGACCAATAGTGACAGACAGCATGGTTTTGTATGAGGGAGGTCATGTCTCACAGTTTGGGTGTTTTTTTTTGAGGAGGTGACAAAATGATTGATGAAAGAAGGGCCTGGATGTTGTCTACTGTTAGGATGCAGAAGTTGGCTCCCCAAAGAGGAATAGCTCACTTTGTGACCTGTTAAAGTGTGCGGGAAGGTGAATTGTCCTTCGGTAATATTTAGTGGTTAACTACAGAAATATCTGACACTCACTTTAAAATGAACATTTAATAATTTATTTATTTAATAACAGGGAACTGTAATTAAACAAGTAATATTGAATGCTGTTCAAATAAATACAATGCCCATTTGTAAAAAGTAATCGAATTTAGTCACAAAAAAAATACAACCAGGTTTTGTGTTTGTCGGGATCTTCTGGAGTTTCTCGGTTGATTTCTTTGTCTGTAAGTTCTTATTGATTTGGTATTTTTCACTGATTAGATGGTGAATTCTCTTAAGATGGATATAAAGCTGGCAGAGTTGAGAACTCTTAGCTCTTGGCAACGGGAATTTGCTTGCTCCCTCTTAAAGCTTTAGAGGTGGCAGTTGCTATCTCATTCTTTTCTCCCCTCGCATTCTCTTTTATATCTGTGATGACCTATTTTCCTACTTTGGATTGATCTAATGTTTTCAGCACTTCAAATTCAAATGTTATAGGTTCTTGGTATGAGTGTCGGCTTTTAAATCGATAGGCTGAATTCTAAAACATTCAAATGCCTGAAGCCTGTTACCCAAGGCAACCTTGCTGCCTGGCATTTGATACAAATGTTTCAGCCTGGGACTCTGTGTGAACTTTGCATTTTAAACCTCCAAGCATTGAAACAAATACCAGAGTTTACAGGGCCCATGCAATGTTTTTCTCCCTCTAGCATTTTTACAATTTTTACATCTTTATCAACATTAACTTCCAACTTTACAAACTTCAACTTCATAACACTACATGGACTTTGACAAGTCCATCATCGCAGGCTGATGCAAAAAGTACAGGATCAACGGTGAACTAGCTAGATGGATTCAGAATTAGCTTGTCTTAGAAGATAGAATATAGCGGTGGAATGGTGGTTTTCTGAATGGAGGTCTGTAACTAGTGGTGTTCCGCAAGAATCTTTTACAGGGCCTATAAAAGGTGAAGGGGGAAAAGTCTGTGTGAATCTGGAAGAAATGGCAGAGGTGCTTAACGGGTACTTTGCCTCAGTATTCACGGTGGAAAGTGAACTGGGAGACTGCCTCAAACCTGCAGTGCATACGGAAAAGATTGAGTATGTGGATGTTAGGAAAGAGGATGTGTCAGACCTGTTAAATTCTATCAAGATAGACAAGTCACCGGGACCGGATGGGATGTACCCCAGATTATTGTGGGAGGTGAGGGAAGAGCCCCTGACAATGATATTTGCGTCGTCGATGGAAACGGGAGAGATTCCGGAGGATTGGAGGATTGCGGATGTGGTTCCTATCTTTAAGAAAGGGAACAGGGATAGTCCAGGAAATTACCGACCAGTGAATCTGACTTCAGTGGTTGGTAAGCTGATGGAGAGGCTTCCGAGGGATAAGATATATGAACATTTGGAGAAGTTTGGACTGATTAGAAATAGTCAGCATGGTTTTGTCAAGGGCAGGTCATGCCTTACGAGCCTAGTTGAGTTCTTCGAAAATGTGACTGAACACATTGACGAAGGAAGGGCGGTGGACGTAGTGTACATGGACTTTAGCAAGGCGTTTGATAAGGTCCCCCATGCAAGGCTTCTGGAGAAGGTGAGAGGGCATGGGATCCAAGGGGCTTTGGCCTCGTGGATCCAGAACTGGCTTGCCGGCAGAAGGCAGAGAGTGGTTGTGGATGGGTCTTGTTCTGCATGGAGGTCGGTAACCAGTGGAGTGCCCCAGGGATCTGTTCTGGGACCCCTGCTGTTTGTCATTTTCATAAATGACCTGGATGAGGAAGTGGAGGGATGGGTTAGTAAGTTCGCCGACGATACAAAGGTCGGTGGTGTTGTGGATGGTCTGGAGGGATGTCAGAAGTTGCAGCGGGACATAGATACGATGCAAGACTGGGCGGAGAAGTGGCAGATGGACTTCAACGCAGATAAATGTGTAGTGGTCCATTTTGGCAGGACCAATGGAATGGAGTAGTACAATATCAAGGGTAGGAGTCTTAGCTGTGTTGAAGAGCATAAGGATCTTGGGGTCCGGGTCTATAGGACTCTTAAATCGGCCTTGCAGGTGGAGGATGTGGTCAGGAAGGCATATGGTGTACTGGCCTTCATTAATCGAGGGATTGAGTTTAGGAGTTGGGAGGTAATGCTGCAACTTTATGAGACCCTTGTCAGACCCCACGTGGAGTACTGTGTGCAGTTCTGGTTGCCTCACTATAGGAAGGATGTGAAAGCTATTGAAAGGGTGCAGAGGAGATTTACAAGGATGTTGCCTGGATTGGGAGGCATGCCTTATGAAGATAGGTTGAGGGAGCTGGGACTCTTTTTCTCTGGAGAGATGAAGGTTGAGAGACGATCTGATAGAGGTTTATAAAATGTTGAGAGGAATAGATAAGGGTGGATTCTCAGAGGCTATTTGCCCGGGCTGAAATGGTCACTACGAGAGGACACAGATTTAAGGTGCAGGGAAGCAAGTACAGAGGAGATGTTAGGGGTAATTTTTTCACTCAGAGGGTGGTGAGTGAATGGAATCGGCTGCCGTCGGTGTTGGTAGAGGCGAACTCACCGGGGTCTTTTAAAAGAGTTCTGGATGAGTATATGGGATCTAATGGGATTGTGAGGTTGTCTGAAAGCCAGAAGTGGGGGATGGGGATGGCCCTAGCGAGATGTTCATCATCATCAATGATATGTAGAAGACTCCGGAGAAGATGTCGTAGCTTCTCCGCTCCGGGGAAGTACTGGACGACAAAGGGTACTCTGTCCACCGTGTCCTGTGTTCGTCTTCTGAGGAGATCAGTGCGGTTTATCGTTGTGGCACGTCGGAACTGTCGATTGATGAGTCGAGCGCCATATCCTTTTCTCACGAGGACATCCTTCAGCGTCTGGAGGTGTCTGTCACGATCCTCCTCATCTGAGCAAATTCTATGTATATGGAGGGCTTGTCCATAGGGAATGGCTTCTTTAACGTGTCTAGGGTGGAAGCTGGAGAAGTGGAGCATTGTGGGGTTGTGGACAGAGTACCCTTTGTTGTCCAGTACTTCCCCGGAGCGGAGAAGCTACGACATCTTCTCCGGAGTCTTCAACATATCATTAATGATGATGAACATCTCGCTAGGGCCATCCCCACCCCTCCAACCGCACAACCTCAAAGAGATCATTGTTCGCAGCAAACTACCCAACCTTCAGGAGAACGGTGACCACAATACCACACAACCCTGCCACAGCAACCTCTGCAAGACATGCCAGATCATAGACGTGGACGACATCATCAAACGTGAGGATACATTCTCCAGGTACACGGTACATACTCTTGCAACGTTGTCTACCTAATACGTTGCAAGAAAGGATGTCCCGAAGCATGGTACATTGAAGAGACCATGCAGACACTACGACAGCGGATGAATGAGCATCGCTCAACAATCACCAGGTAAAACAGTTCCCTTCCTGTGGGTGAACACTTCAGCAGTCACGGGCATTCGGCCTCCGACCTGTGGGTAAATGTTCTTGAAGGGGGCCTTCGTGACGCACGACAGCGCAGAGTTGCTGAGCAGAAACTGATAGCCAAGTTCCGCACACATGAGGACGGTCTTAATAGGGATCTTGGCTTCATGTCACACTATCCGTAACTTGCCTGGGTTAGCAAAAAACCTCACTTACTGTGCTGTCTGGAAAAAATACACAATTCTCTAACCGATGCTCAGGATTCCCTTCACACACATTGTTAGCCACTTTAACACTTGAACAGCAGGTTAGATGTAAGGATTTGCATTCTAATCAGCAATCTGTGACTGTCTGTGTTGATATGTGTGCTATTGCAGACCAGAACACTGCATTTGCCTGACGAAGACAGAAAGTCGAAAGCTCGCAAATTTACTATCAAATAAATCAGTTGGATTTAAAATTGGTGTTGCTAGATTCTTACTATGTTCATTGATCTATGGATTAAAAACCAAATTTGAGACAATTTAGGGAGAACTTGTTTTGATAATTAGCCTAAGAGCACATCTTTGGGATGTAGGAGGAAACCGGAGCACCCAGAGAAAATCCATGCAAGCGTGGGGAGAATGCGCAAACTCCCACAGGCACAGGCCCAAATCCATGTATCTGCACAGCACAGCGATAGTCACTGAGCTGTCATGTTGCCCATCAAATGGTCCAGGTCAAGCGTACACTAACGACATGAAGCACTAGGATACTCTTGAAAAAAATCCAAGAGCAGCCCTCTCAGGACCCATCACGTGTATGCCCCTCATTAGACAACAAGGTGGACCAAAGCACCTGTAGGATAAAAACAAATACATCAATATCATTGTCTATTTACACAGTTCCCAGGGACTCCCAAGGCTCTTGATCCCTATTTTAAATCAGTTTTCTATACCCCCCATTCCCATTCTGTTCATGTGCCCATCTAAATATCTCTGAAATAACTCGAGAGTGCATGCCTCCACCACTTGGCAGTGCAATCCATACCTCCACCACCCTCTGTGTGAAAAAACTCCCTCTTGCATCCAAATTATATCTTACCCCCCTCACCCTAAGCCTGTGACCTCTTGTGCTATTAGAGTCCATCTTAGGAAAAAGCTTAATCCTGTTTACTCTATCTATACCCCTCATAATCTTGTACACCTCTATTAGATCTTCTCTAAGTCTACGTCTTTTTAAGGAAAACAGTCCCAATTTGCCTAACCTCTCCTCGTAACTCAGACCTTCAATACTAGGCAACATCCTGGTAAACCTCCTCTGCATTCTCTCCAGAGTCTCCACGTCCTTCCGGTAGTAAGGCGACTAAAACTGGACGCAGTATTCCAAATGAGATCTAACCAGCGTTTTATACAACTGCAACATTAAAGGCCAGCTCTTGTACTCTATACCCCTTCCTATAAAGGCTAGCATACCATATGCTTTCTTCACAACCTTTTCCACTTGCTCTGCCATCTTCAGACACTTGTGCACCTGCACCCCCAGGTCCCTCTGCGTTTTTATACTCTTAATAGGAATACCCTTTTTCATATACCTCCCCACTACATTCTTTCTCCCAAAATGCATCACCTCGCATTTATCAGGATTGAATTCCATCTGCCATCTATCTGCCCAAGCTACCAGCCTATCTATGTCCTGCTGCATCGTCTGACAATGCTCCTCACTATCCACAAGTCCAGCCATCTTTGCATCGTATGCAAACTTGCTGATCACTCCACTTACTCCCTCTGCCAAGTCATTTATGTATGTTACAAATAGAAGAGGTCCCAGTACCGAGCCCTGCGGCACACCACTAGTGACCGACCTCCAGCTAGAAAAACACCTTTCCACTATTACTCTCTGTCTCTTATTACTAAGCCAGTTACTTATCCATCTAGCTACCTGTCCTTGTATCCCATTAGCTTTGACCTTCTCAACTAACATCCCACGAGGGACTTTGTCAAACGCCTTACTAAAATCCATATAGACGACATCAACGGCTTGCCCTTCGTCAGTTTTCATCACCTCCTCAAAAAATTCTACTAGATTCGTAAGGCACGACCTCCCCTTAACAAAGCCATGCTGCGTATCCCTAATTAGATCGCAACGGTCTAAGTGCCTATGCATCCTATCTCTAAGAATCCCTCCAACAGCTTCCCTACCACTGACGTCAAACTCACCAGCCTATAATTTCCAGGGTTAACCCTACTACCCTTTTTAAACAACAGTACAACATTAGCTATTCTCCAGTCCTATGGGACCTCACCTGTGTCCAAAGAAGAGACAAAGACTTGCATCAGAAGCCCAGCAATTTCACCTCGCACCTCCCTAAGCAGCCTGGGATAAATGCCATCAGGCCCCAAAGATTTATCAGTTTTAATGCTACCTAGAAGCTCTAACACTTCCTTCCTTGGTATGGATATTTCCCTCAACTGGTCCACAGCTTCCTCAGAGACAGGAGCTGTCAACAAGCCCCTCTCCTTCGTGAATACCGATGCAAAGTATTGATTCAGGATCTCCCCCATTCCCTTGGGCTCTAAGCTTAGTTCCCCTCCTCTATCCCTAAGAAGTCCGATTTTTCCTCTAACCACCCTTTTATTCCTAACATAGGAGTAAAAAGCCTTTGGATTTTCCTTAATCCAATCTGCCAAAATCATTTCATGCCCCCTTTTTGCCCTTCTAACTCCCCGTTTGAGCTCCCCCCTACTCTCTCTGTATTCCTCCAACGCTGTCTCCGTTTCCAGCTGCTTTGACCTAACATGCGCCTCTCTTTTCTTCCTAACCAAGTCCTCAATATTCCTAGTAATCCACGGCTCTCTAATCCTACCTTTCCCATCTTTCCTCTTAGCCAGCACATATCTATCTTGCAACATTTTCAGTATTCCCTTGAAAGAGTCCCACATGCCTAGTGTGGACTTATCCTCTAACAACCATTCCCAATCAGTTTCCATAAGTTCCTGCCTAATCCGACCGTAGTTAGCCTTCCCCCAGTTCAACACCCTGCCCCTAGGGCAACAAGCATCCTTTTCCATTTGTATCCTAAAGTAGAATTGTGGTCACTGTTAGCCGCATGTTCCTCTACTACAACATCAACCACCTGCCCTGGCTCATTACTCAGAACTAAATCCAATATAGCCACCTCTCTAGTCGGGCTAGCCACATACTGCTCCAACGATCCTTCCAGTACACATTTTATAAATTCCTGCCCGTCCAAACCCCCAGCTCTAGGTACCTTCCAATCCACCCTAGGGAGATTAAAATCTCTGTTCTTTCTGCACCTATCCAAAATGTCTTTAGATATGCCGCCTTCAACTACCCACGGGCTGTTGGGTGGCCTATAATACACCCCTAATATAGTAATCGCCCCCTTCCTATTCCTCAACTCCACCCACAGCAACTCCGCTCCTAACTCCTCTATATTGTCCTCCCTCTGCACCGCCGTGATGCTCTCCCTAACTAACAGCACGACTCCTCCACCTCTTCTGGACCCTCCTCTGTCACGCCTGAAATACTTATACCCAGGAATATTCAGTTGCCACTGCTCCCCTTCCTTTAATCACGTCTCCGTCACTGCAACCACATCCAAGTTCCTCGCAAACATTAAGGCCCTAAGTTCATCCGTTTTTCCTGTTACGCTCCTCGCGTTGAAACAGACACACTCCAGACCTCCAAGCCCACTCGGAACCTCCTTCTCCCTGGTGTATTTCTTCTTATCCAAGCTTGCTCTATCTCCCATCTTGCTCTCTACTGAGCTATCGGTCTCAGCCCCCCTCCCCCCCCTCCCAAATTAGTTTAAATCTTGCAAAAACAGTCCAGCTAACCTCCCAGCTAAGATATTCACACCCTTCCCATTTAATTGTTCCCCATCCCTTCTATACAGGTGCCCTTCTTTCACAAAGACTTCCCAGTTATCCACAAATGTGAAACTCTCTGCCCTACACCAGTCCTTCAGCCATGCGTTTAGCTGTAGGATCTCATTTCTCCTGGCTCCACTATTACCCGGCCCTGGAAGCGGCCCTGAGATCGCCACCCTGGAGGCCCTGCTCAGCAGCCTATCCTCCAACTCCCCGAACTGTCTTCGTATATCCTCTCTGCTCTTCCTTCCTACATCCTTCTCTCCTACGTGAATAATCACACCCACCTGGGTCCCCTCACCCTTCAAATTGCCCTCTACTTGTTAGACACATCTTGCTCCCCTTCTCCAGGGAGGCAAACTACCATCCTGGAGCCCCACCTTGGACCACAGAAGCACCTATCTATTCCTTTAACCCTCCCATCCCCCACCATTATCTCCCTTCTAGCCCCTTTGCTCCCCATTGAGGTACTCTGGTCCTGCCCTGCCTTGCCTTTTTTTACCTCTCTGTCCTCGATATTTTGGGGGGCTGCCACTAGGGAAGTCTTTGGACTGTCTCCCCTCTCCTTTTTCCCCTTCCTTACAGTAATCCACCTGTAAGGGTCAGGCTCCCCCCTTAGGCTCCGGCTCCGCCACCTTACTCTGCCTCCCTTCCATGATTGCCTCATTCTCCCTGACTAAAAATGTATCTTCCAATTGCCGCTCTAGTTGCTTGACCTGAGCCCTCAGATGCTGCAACTCCAAACACTTGACGCATATGTGGACTTTTGGGCGAGGTCTTGCCTCCAGGAACTCCCACATATGACACCGTACACAGGTGAGGCGTCTTCCCTTAATTCCTGCCATTGTCATGAACACCTTTGGAGGTGTGAATGCAACTGGAAAACCAGTAGCACACTGTGCCTAAGCCTGCTCTCGTCCAAGCCCCATGAGCCAAAGCCCTTATATCTCACTCTGCTTCCCTACTCACTCCACTGCCCACTCTTGATGCTGCCGGCTGTCTACTGCCACTTTCTTTTTATACTCCATAGTTCCCTTCCCACCTAGCCCCACGCCTAACTACAACAGCAAAAAGCACCCAGAAACAGAGAGAGAAAAGAAAGCAAATTGAAAAGTTCACACTCAGCCACCAGCACTTCCAAACACTCTGTCCCAGACAACAATGAGCAGTTGCAGGAGTGAGTGGTGGGGAGGTTCAGGAGAGTTGTGCAGTGAAAGTTTTTTACACAGAGGATCATGGGGGCCTGGAATGCCCAGCCAATTGAGATGGTTGAGGCAGACATATTAGCAACATTTAAGATCTCTCAGGATAGACACATGAATAGACAAGGAATAGAGGGATACAAGTGGTTGACCTAAATAAGACAACATGATTGGCACAGGCTTGGTGGACCTCAAGAGCCTGTTCTTATGGTGTACTTTGTATGTTTTTAATCTCACTGGCTAATTAATTTAACTTTTGTTTTTCATGCAGATGTGTCACCAACATTTCTCCAGTTTTACGTTTTTTAGCTTGCAGACAAAAGCACACACTTCCTGATCTGCCTTATGACTATGGTGCATTGGAGCCACATATAAGTGCTGAAATAATGCAGCTGCATCATAGCAAGCATCATGCAACTTATGTCAACAATTTGAATATCACAGAAGAGAAGTATGCAGAGTCCTTGGCCAAGGGTGAGTAGGCACAATATGCATAAAACCATACATGTAACTGATATAGGAGGAATGTCTAGCCAGATTTTTAAAAATTCAAAATGTTGGCAGGAAATGAATAATGAGCTACCAATAATGTTATTAGTGAATAATGGTATTAGGCTGTTCCAAACTGAGCAAACCTAAAAACCTAGAATTTGCATTTTAAACTGATTACTGGTATAAATAGTAGTCCAGTATAAAACAGAGAAAATAGAAGCAGAAGAAGGCCATTTGGCCCTCAGGCCCGCTCCACCATTTCATATTGATCATCCAATTCAATAACCCAAACTCACCTTCTCCCATATTCTTTGTTCCCTTTCACTCCAAGAGCTATATCTAATTCCTTGACCTCACCTGCTTTCTCAGGTACCAAATTCCATGACCAACCACTCTGAGTGAAGAAATTTCTCCATGGCTCAGTCCTAAAAGTTTTACCCCCTTAATCTTAGATTATGACTCCTGGTTCTGGACTCCACGTTGGGAGCATCCTTCCAGCATCTACCTGGATCAATCCTGTTAGAATTTTATAGATTTCTATGAGATTTCCTCCTCGTTCTCTTCATTCTTCTAAATTCCAGCAATAAAATCCCAATTGATTTAATCTCTCCTCGTACACCAAATCTTTGCTGCACTTCCTCTTTAGCAAGAACATCTTTCCTCAAAAAAAATCAAAACTGCATACTATATGATGTGGTGTGACCTCACCAAGGCCCTGTGTAACTGGTACAAGACATCCCTGGAACTGTTTGCTGCACCTGCCTTCAGTGATTGATGTATGAGGACATCCAGGTCTTTGTTGTACCTTCCCCTCTCTCAATTTAGAACTATTCAAACAATGACCTCTTTTCTATATTAACCAAAATGGTTAACCTCACATTTATCCATGATGTAGTGTACCTTCCATACATTTTTCTATCCTCTCAGCTTGTCCTAAGTGCACTCTTTGCAATCCTGTCAAAGCTCAGTCTGCCACTCAGTTTTACCATCTGCAAATTTGGAGATATTGTAGTTAGATCTCTCATCTAAATCATTAATATATATTGTGAATAATTGATGTCCTAGCACTGATCTCTACCATACCCACTAATCACTGCTTGCCACTCAGAAAAAAAGACCCATTTATTCCTACTGTTTGTTTCTTGTTTGCTATCTGTTTTCTTTCCATCTCAATATACTACCCCCAATCCCATGTGCTTTAATTTTACACGCTAATCTCTTATGTGGGACTTCGTACTGAAAAGTTCAAATAAACTAAATCCACTGACTCCCCCTCACAACTCTACTAGTTGCATCTTTGAAGAATTCTACTAGATTTGTCAAGCATGATTTCCCTTTTGTAAATGCATGCTAACTTTGTCCAATTGTGCCACTGTCGGTCAAACGCTCTGCTATAAAATCTTTAATAATGGACTGTAGAGTTTTTCCCACTACCAACGTCAGACTGACTGGTCTGTGATTCTGTTTTCTTTCTACTTTTACATAGTAACGTTGCATTAGCTCCCCTCCAATCTTTGGAATTTCTTGAGTCCACATAATGCGTCCATTATTTGTAGGGCCACTTCCTTCAGTATTCTGGTATACAAATTTTCAGGCCATGAAGATTTATTGGCCATCAATCCCATTAATTTCCCCAAACCATTTCTCTACTAATGCTAAATTCCTTCAGTTTCTCTCTCTCACTTGCTAGACTCTATGTTCCCTAACAATGCATGTATTGAATTTTGATGGACTGTGCTGAATGATGTATCAGTATTTATGCCAGTCGCTATTTGATGAGTTACTATAGTTATTAGATTTTGGACAAGATGCTTTTTTTTTTGGCAGGGAGGTATGGTTTGGGCAGCAGGTTTCTCAGCTTTGTGTTGTAGCTGCAAATACAGACAGCATTTCAATTGTCTTTTTTCTCTCTACCTTGCATTGTCAAAAGTTAGAATTTAATTCTAGTTAAAAACCAATTGTATTCTGATGTTCTCCATGTCATTATTTCAACAATTCAGCTGAGACCCTTTTTATAATTTAAAGCCCTAAGCCCATTTTCTTCTGAATGCATCAATATATTTCTGAAAAACAGGTAGAAGATTATTATTATCTGATTTAATTTATGAGTTAATATCATTGGCTCATCCTGATGCTTAAATTAACCATTTCGGTGAATGGTCAACAATGTGCCAAAATTTCTTCAAATGTTTGAAAAACCATAGGCCAGATTTTTGTCTCCTGATGGAAGTAAAATTGGCATTGAGAGATATGAAATCTTGAAGCCTCCCACTGCAAAAATTAACTTCTTCTCTCTTCCCAATCCTGCACTATTTTCACTTGGTTTCTTTTCAGATCAGGAAGGCCTTGGTTCTTGACCCCATAGACACCATTATGAGCCCTATAGGAAATTTGAAGTTCCTCTCTATTTTCATGTGTTGATGTAGTTTCAGAAGCCCTAAAAAAAGGCCTTACTGAAGAGATTGTGACACGGTAAGCTAGCTGAAGAGTACAATTTCAAGGTTACTGTTACATCTATATTTCAATATAGCATCTATTTTAATAACAATAGTTGATCAGGGGGCTCTGTTCCCTAGAAACTCTACAGTGCAGAAAGAGGCCATTTGGCCCATTGAGGCTGCACCAACCACAATCCTACCCTCATATCCCTACAATTTTACCTGTTAATCCTTCTAACCTATACATCTTGGGACACTAAGGGGCAAATTTTAGCATAGCCAGTCAACTTAACCTGCACATCTTTGGACTATGGGAGGAAACCGGAGCAACCGGAGAAAACCCACATGAACACAAGGCAATCATGCAAACAGACAGTGACCTAGTGACAATTGAACCCAGGTCCCTGGAACTATGAAGCAGCAGTGCTAACCACTGTGCTAACGTACTGTTTTGAAAAGGTAAGTTCAACATTACATTGACCAGCATTGTTTAAGTGTTGGAGACATTTCAACAGTTAGAAATTTCAACAATTAGAAATTAAGAAAACACTACTTGGAATTTCTAGTGTAAATCTGAACTCCAGAGCCCTTTTAAGTTGAAATTATAAACCTTCAACTTTAAATTGAAATAAAAAAATTGTGGCCAGCTGCTCCAGGATTTCTTTGATTGATGTGATATTTGGTATAAATAGGGAAAAATGACTTTAGAGTTTTTTTGGTGTGGAGATTATGCTTGTGCTTTCATTCAATGTATTTCCACAAGTTGATTTGCTTTTTGCAAACTGAGCAGATCTTATATTTTAGGCGATGTGACAACCCAAGTTGCTCTGCAGCCAGCACTACGATTTAATGGTGGGGGGCATATTAATCACTCTATTTTCTGGACGAACCTGTCTCCTAATGGTGGAGGAGAGCCTACAGGTAGGTTTGAGCTATGTAATTTGACTTGGAATAGTTATATTAAAATATATATAATGAATGATACAAAAAATTAAGACCATAAATAATGTTTTTTATTCAACAATCAACGAACTGAAAGACCCCTCTCCCACAGCAATACTGAGTTCATGAACTATTTCCATATTGATTGCTATATTATTTTTTATTATGCTGGTGCTATGTTTTTGATGCTTTTCTTTACTTGCCTAAAGTTTGAATAGACTATAGGTTTTGTTTTGCTGAGCACAGAAGCAAGTTGCTTTTTGATATGGATGCCCTAGTAGGGTTTCTTCTGGAAACTGAGCATAAATAGGAGGGTGTGCAGAATGGGGCAGACAGCTATAAAAGGAAGGAGTGGGTGCAATCGCAGGAGGTCATATCAGAAGGTCTTTAGGGAACAATTATTTTCCCTGTGCAAACAATGGTTAGGATGTCTTTTTTTTGCAAAAATTACTTTATTTAAAATATCTGAAAAAACATTACAAACATTTCAAAGTGACCATCACAGACAGTGCAGTAATGTTCAGGTTTTCTACATACATCATGTTGCATCTGAGGTACTTCAATATAGTCAAGAAACAATACAGACATTTCAAAATGGTCATTATAAATGGTGTAATGGTACTTAAGTTGTCTGCCTAGATTAAGTTGCACTGTGAGATGCTTAAATTGCGCATGATTGTGATACATTCAGTATGAGTCATACGGTCAACAGAGCTCTATATAGCTCCTATCCCCTCAGTGCATCGTGACTGATAGGACTTAGACAGTGACCCTTTATGCCTCTGTCCCTAACTTTAGTGTATCTGTCAGCACTGAATAATATTGGGTTTTGCAACATGCTACTCTGCAACACTCGGTTAGGAGCAACACTTTGCACTGGAATACCAACAAGTTTCGGACAGACCAAAGAGCATCTTTCACCGAGTTAATGATTCTCCAGCATCAGCTCATGTTTGCCTTGGTGTGCATCCCTGAGAACAGCCTGAACAGCAGAGAATCCTACGTCATGGAGCTGCTTGTGATGAATGTGACAAAAACCATCTCATCTCGTTCTAGACCTTTGCAAAGGCCACAAAGAGGTGGACAAGAGTCTCCTCCCCCAACCCCACTTCCCCACCACAGCTATCTATGGATGGAGTGAAACTCTAGACATATATGAAGGATCTGACAGGGAAGACCTTTCTTATCACCAGCCAAGCTAGATCTTGGTACTTGTTTGAAAATTCTGGTAATGAGGTACTCTGCCAAATGACCTTGACTGTTTGCTCAGGGAACCATCTGACAGGGTCCACCATTCCTTTTCCCATTGGGCTCCTAGGAAGGCACATGCAGACCACTGCCTGATGGATTAATGGTCAAACGTGATTCTCTACATAAATTTTTCTACGATGGTATGTCAAGGTCTAACTATTTGCAATATTCTGTAGCAACATGGCCAGATCCATCCTTCACAACACTGGGGAAAGGTAGAACTCAAAATGTGTTTGCACACTGAAGATCTGTGCACAGCTTGATGCAATCCTACACAGTCAAAATTAGGATGTTGGACACATTTTTGTTCTCCCTTTATCTAGAGATTTGAGCCTACTTACAAGTCCCTTTTTACATTGTCCATTTTCAGTCCCCAAATGAAACAGAAAGTGGCTCAGATGATTATACCACAGCAATGAGAAATGGGCTGGGTTGTTACAGCAACACCAAGAGTTGCCTCACACATGATGATCAGATTCTTACCTACAATGTAGAGGGAGCACCTCTCCCATGTATCCATTTTTGGTTCATTATACCTATGGAATGTCTTCGTTTGAGAGGTATTGACTTAACTGCTACAACCACATCTGCAGCTCAAAGCTAGGAAACATTGCCTGTCATTGATAAAGTGACTAATGTTTGTGTATTCCACCTATGGGATTGCTGTGGAATTATAAACAATATCTCACCTCCCAGAAGCTGGTATCTGTGCTTTTCCTTTTTCACCCCAGCCCAAGCTTTACTGGATTCTGTACATTTGTGTCCTGTGTCTCCCATATGCATATCTGTTATCTATTCTGGATCTGAAATATGAATAATGTCGTTTTCTGAGTTGATGTGGCACCTGTAAAATCACATGATGATGCATCTAGATTTTCCTTTACATGAAAGGGAAACAACTAGATTGTGGTGAGGAAAAGGAGAAAGTGAAAAGAGCATTCATGCAAATTCTGCAGCTTCTGTCAGTAAAGATGATGGGATGAGGTGGAGTGCTGGCTGCCCTTCTTACCTCTTCCATGAAGCGATAAAACGTGCAGGCAGCTAGTCTTCCTCTAGTTCTTTCCTGTTGTCTGTTACTTAGTGCTCTCTTGGAAGTATGTTAGTGAGTGTGCTGCAATATGTTGGGTAATGTGGCTGTCATGGATCAATAGTTGTCAGTGAGCTGTGTGTAAGGTTTACAACAATGCTAAGTCTGTGAGGTTGAGGTTGATAAGCAAGGCAAATAGTCTGTATGAGACTGACATCTAACTTCAAAGTAAATTTAAAAGTCTCCTATAGGCATATGTTGCAAAGTTGAGTAGTGTAATTGGTGTTTATAAAATGCTAGGGAAGAAGCACCGTATGGTCCCTTTTAAAAGATGACGCTTTTGTGTGTCTGCATGCATTTCCTCCAGGTGCTCCAGTTTCCACCCCCGACCCCCGTCCAAAGATCTGTGGGTTAGGGTGATTAGCTGTGTTAAAATTGCCCCTTAGTATCCTGAGATGCGTAGGTTAGAGGGATTAGTGGGTAAATATGTAGGAATATGGGGGTAGGGCCTAGGTGGGATTGTGATTGGTGCAAACTTGATAGGCCCAAATGGCTTCCTTTTATCTATAGGGTTTCTATGATTCTGTGCTTAGAAAATTTAAAAAGATGCAAGTGTAGATGGTGTGCCCAAACATTTGTATCAGAAGGCCAAGCAATAGGGCTTTCAAGTATTTGAATTATTTGAATTCAGCCTATCAATTTGAATTAGGCACTCAGATACCAGGAATCTATTAAAATTAAATCCAATGGTTTTGGCAATCTAGGACTAATCCTATTGTGAGAGATATTGATATGTCATCACAGGTATAAAAGGAAGAGGTCAGTGTTACAGAAATAGAGAGAACAACTGCCATCTGCCACAGCTAATAGTTTTGAGCTAAAAGCTCATCTAGATAGTAAAAAAGAATCAACTGAGAAGGCCCAGAATATTCTGGAAGACACAAAAGCTGAATGTAATTTAGAGAGTGATTAAAATTTTATTTTGTTGATGAGTGGGAATTACATTTATCTGAACAGCAGTCCATTAAAATTATGTTTCATTTGTTTTGTTAACAGTTTAGTCAACTTGTTCACTATTGGTCAGATAAATAAATTGTTACTTGTTGACTTTAGAGAGAGTGTTAGGGAGTTATTTTGATTTACCACCAAACATTGCTGAAGAGCAGATTGTACCACTTCACATGCACACACTCTTACAGATTTATGAGGTGAGGTACTCCTCTTTGAGTGGGTGGATATTAGTTTTCAAAGGGGGGAAATCTATCTCTGCCTCATAACATACATAAATAGTAAAAGCAGGGGGAGGGGTGTAATTATGGTCCAAAAAGAGATCTGAGCATAGAGGTGGAGGACATACTTGAGGTACTTAATAAGTACTTTGGTTTCTCATTACCAAAAGATTGCCAAAATAATACTGAAAAAGGAGGCATTTGAGATACTGAATTGGCTGAAATTGATTAGGAGAAGCTTTTAGAAAAGCTGACTATATTTAAAGTTGATAAGATCAAAGAATGGTGAGGAAAGTAAAAATGGAAATTATGGAGTTACTAATCATAATCTTCCAATCTGGATTGGAGGTGATGCTAGACAATTATAGAATTACAGATGTTACATTTGTTATTCAGAAAAGGGCACTGCCCTTATCTACCTTCTTGGTTACCCCTTCAAAAAACTCAAGTGAGACATGATCTTCCACTCAAAACCATGCTGCTGTTCCTAATCAGTCTTAGCATCTACAGGCATTTAGAGAGGCAATCTCTCAGAATAACTTCTAACAACTTATCCTCTATGGATGTTAGGCTCACCCGCCTGCAGTTCCCAGGCTTTTCCATGCAGTTCCTAAACAAAAGCACATTTGCCACCCTTTAATAAGGCACCTCACCTGTGGCTGTCAATGATTCAAATATCTGTTAGAAGACCTGCAATTTCCTTCCCGGCCTCCCACAACATCCTGGGATAACTTCGTCAGGTCCCAGGGATTTATCTACCTTGATGCACTTTAAGACTTCCAGCACCACCTCCTTTGTAACGTGTACATTCCTCAAGATATCAGTATTTATTTCTCCAAGTTCCCTAATATCCATGTCTTTCTCAACAGTAAATATTGCTGAGAAATACTTACTTTGGATTTCACTCATCTCTAGTAGATCTGCAAAAAGATGACCTTGTTGATCCTAAAGAGACCTTATTCTTTCCCTAGTTACTCTTTGCCCTTTGTATATTTGTCGAAGCTCTTTGCCCTATCTGCCAAAGCAATCTTGTGTCACCCTTTTACCCTCCTGATTTCTTTCTTAACTCTACTCCGCTACCCTCTATAATCTTCAAGAGATCCACTTGATCCCAGCTGCGTATGCATGTCATATTCCTCCTCCTCCTTTTTGACCAGGGCCTCAAATCCATAAGTCATCCAGGGTTCCCTACTTTTATCAGTCTTGCCCTTCATTCTAAGAAGAATGTGCTTACACTTGGTTAACACACTTTGGAAAGCCTTCCACTTACTAGACATCTCTTTGCTTGAAAGGTCCTGTCTGATACAATCAAAATTGGTTGCCTCTTCAAAAAAACTCAAGTCAGACATGATCTTCCACTCTCAAAGCCATGCTGCTTGTCCTTAATCAGTCTTTGCCTCTCTAAATGCCTGTAGATCCTATCTCTCAGAATAACTCCTAACAACTTACCCTCTACAGATGTTAAGCTGATCCGCCTATAGTTCCCAGGCTTTTCCATGCATCCTTAAACAGCCCTTGCCCAATTTAGAATTTTAGCTTCTGGGCCAGACCAATTATTCTCTATAGCTACTTTAAAATTATTGAAATATGGTAAGTGATCCTTCACTAACACTTCTGTCACCAGCCCCTCCTCATTTTCCAAAAGGCGGTCAAGTTTTGCTCCCTCTCCAGTCAGACCTTCCACATACTGAATGAGATATTCTTCCTGAATACACTCAAAATTCTCTCCATCAAAGCACCTAATGCTACAGTTGTCCCAGTGAATATTGGGAAGTTCCTACTATTACCACTCTATTTTTCTTGGCGTTATCTGTAATCCCCTTACATATTTGTTCCTTAATTTCCTGCTATTTAGGGGCCTATATTACAATTCTATCAAAATGATCTCCCCTTTCTTATTTCTCAGTTCTACCTATATAGACCTCAGTACTGCCATGATGTTCTCCCTAATCAAAAATGCAACTTCTCCCTCCTCTCTTACCTTCTTTCTTATAGCGTCTGTACCCTGGAAGATTAAGTTGCCAATCCTGTCCCTCCTTAGCATGTTTCAGTAATAGTAATAACGTGCTACCTGCCATTCACAGTATTGGGCTGCATTCATATAAATGGCAACATAATGCTAGTTATTCTGCAGTGAACACATGTCTATTTTCAGGCTAATTTCCTCATAATTGATGAGAATCTAATTACACAGTTGCATTCTAGGATTGTGTCTGTAATCAATTATGAAGACACTACAGGTTTGACATGGCAGCAAGAAGAATCTTTGTTCATCTCAATGATGGTGCTACCGAGATTAAACATAGAATATTACAGCACAAACAGGCCCTTCGGCCCACAAGTTGCACCGATCACATCTATACCTACCAAGCCATAGACCTATCTATAACTCCCAATCCCATTAGATCCCATATACTCATCCAGAACTCTTTTAAAAGACCCCAGTGAGTTCGCCTCTACCACCACCGACGGCAGCCGATTCCATTCACTCACCACCCTCTGAGTGAAAAACTAACATCTCCTCTGTACTTGCTTCCCTGCACCTTAAATCTGTGTCCTCTCGTAGTGACCATTTCAGCCCGGGCAAATAGCCTCTGAGAATCCACCCTTATCTATTCCTCTCAACATTTTATAAACCTCTATCAGATCGTCTCTCAACCTTCATCTCTCCAGAGAAAAAGAGTCCCAGCTCCCTCAACCTATCTTCATAAGGCATGCCTCCCAATCCAGGCAACATCCTTGTAAATCTCCTCTGCACCCTTTCAATAGCTTTCACATCCTTCCTATAGTGAGGCAACCAGAACTGCACACAGTACTCCACGTGGGGTCTGACAAGGGTCTCATAAAGTTGCAGCATTACCTCCCGACTCCTAAACTCAATCCCTCGATTAATGAAGGCCAGTACACCATATGCCTTCCTGACCACATCCTCCACCTGCAAGGCCGATTTAAGAGTCCTATAGACCCGGACCCCAAGATCCTTATGCTCTTCAACACAGCTAAGACTCCTACCCTTGATATTGTACTACTCCATTCCATTGGTCCTGCCAAAATGGACCACTACACATTTATCTGCGTTGAAGTCCATCTGCCACTTCTCCGCCCAGTCTTGCATCGTATCTATGTCCCGCTGCAACTTCTGACATCCCTCCAGACCATCCACAACACCACCGACCTTTGTATCGTCGGCGAACTTACTAACCCATCCCTCCACTTCCTCATCCAGGTCATTTATGAAGATGACAAACAGCAAGGGTCCCAGAACAGATCCCTCGGGCACTCCACTGGTTACCTACCTCCATGCAGAACAAGACCCATCCACAACCACTCTCTGCCTTCTGCCGGCAAGTCAGTTCTGGATCCACGAGGCCAAAGCCCCTTGGATCCCATACCCTCGCACCTTCTCCAGAAGCCTTGCATGGGGGACCTTATCAAACGCCTTGCTAAAGTCCATGTACACTATGTCCACCGCCCTTCCTTCGTCAATGTGTTCAGTCACATTTTCGAAGAACTCAACTAGGCTCGTAAGGCACGACCTGCCCTTGACAAAACCATGCTGACTATTTCTGATCATTCTAAACTTCTCCAAATGTTCGTAAATCTTGTCCCTCAGAAGCCTCTCCATCAGCTTACCAACCACTAAGGTCAGACTCACCAGTTGGTAATTTCCTGGACTATCCCTGTTCCCTTTCTTGAAAATAGGAACCACATCCACAATCCTCCGGAACTTTTCATGTCTCCATCGACGATGCAAAGATCATCGCCAGAGACTCTGCAATCACTTCCCTCACCTCCCACAATAACCTGGGGTACATCCCATCCGGATCCGGAGACTTGTCTATCTTGATAGACAATTCAGCTGTGCCTGAGGATCAGGGTTCATTGTTTTGTCCAGTATCTGGATGCCCACAGCTTGTTGGGGCTTATTGAAACATAAGATTCTGAAGGGACTTACAAAGTAGATGCTGAGAGGTTGTCTTCTCTTGTGGGGAAATTGCGGAGTGGGGAGAGCACAGGTTAACAATAAGACATATCCCATTTAACACTCAGATGGGGAGGACTTTCTTCTATCAGAATCTTGAGTCTTTGGAAGTCTCTTTCATAGAGAGCAGAGAAGGCTGGGTTGTTGAAGGCTGAGTTGGACAATTTTTTTCTATTGACAAGGGAGTTGAGAGATGTTGGGTAAGGCTTGGATTAAGGCCATAATCTGATCAGCATTCAGTTGAATGGTGGAATAGCTCTATAGGCTGAATGGCCTTTCCAGACTTCTATTTCTTATGAGCTTATTTCTATAGGCCTTTGGCAACAGCAGCAATCAACTGCTGTACTTATTGAGGTTTAAATTCAGCTGATTTAAATAGAAAGAATGTGGCAACCTGCTCGGTAGATTTGCAATAATAAGCAAATACGTTTTTGGTGACCAAAGAGTCAGTAATTAAGTTTCATTTCATAGGTCACTCCAGTGACCTGTTTTTTTTTCCCTGGTGCCAATAATGACTCCACCTCAAGATAACTTGCTGTGAGACAATGGGACAAAATATACCTATTAAACCTATGTTTGTAATGTTGAAAGCATTTTAAATGTTCATGTCCTTTAATTGGTAGGTTATGGTCTGGAAATTTTAGTGAGAGAGCATTTTATTATTGGATAAGTTGAATGCTTCTTAACTATAGTGTGTTTTGTTTTGCTATATTTAGGAGAGTTAATGGAAACCATCAAGCGGGACTTTGGTTCCTTTGCAGTGTTTAAGGAAAAGATGACTGCCATCTCAGTGGGTGTCCAAGGCTCAGGATGGGGATGGCTGGGTTACAACAAGGATTCAGGAAGGCTACAGCTAGCTGGTGCTTCCAATCAGGATCCACTGCAAGGAACAACTGGTTAGACATGGCTTCATTTTCCCTTTGTGGATTGGTGCACGTGGTTTTAATAGGAACTATGTTACGTTTAGCATATGCTTTGATTTTTTTTGAAGTTGAAGTTTATGTATTAGTCACAAGTAAAGCTTTACATTAACACTGCAATAAAGTTACTGTGAAATTCCCGTAGTCGCCACAGTCTGGCACACATTTGGGTCAGTGTACCTAATCAGCACATCTTTCAGACTGTGGGAAGAAAACCAGAGCATCCAGAGGAAACCCACGTAGACATGGGAAGAACATGCAAACTGCATACAGACAGTGACGCAAGCCTGGTCCCTGGCACTGTCAAGTGACAGTGATAAGCATTGTGCTACCGTGCCACCCTATTTTACTTTGGGGAATTTATTTTGCTGGTAAATATTGATGGCTCCAAATTTAATAATGATTCGCTAAATTTGCTCAGACTCTTTGACTGTCTTCTTTTGTTTTAACTGAATGTTTTCAAACCCAACTGCTGATGGCCATCCCCACATTTTCTTTTTCATTTCAAGATGAATAGAGATCAGAACACGTTCAAACTTGCTGTCTTAAGTTTATATTGATTAGATTACCAAAAAAACACATTTGTGATCCTGGAATGGTAGCACATTTCAACATGTTTCCATTGATTTTTATATTGCACTGATGGTGTGAGATGATAATTTGCCCTCAGGGTATGAAATATACAAATTGACCTTTGTTATTATTGACATACATAATTTATTCTAGTTTTATTTTTCTTCTACTGATACTCCATATTTTTGATGGTGGGAAGTAAAAGGCTGTAACATACAGTACTCAAGAAAGAAAATGATAGCACAAAAGGATGATTGTTGGGTCCAATGTACCTCTTCAACTGGAGTTATCTATTTAAATCCTATTTCTCTTTGAATATTTAATAATGAAAGCCATACACAGTTACAAGTGGTGTGTACACCACCATACACAGTTACAAGTGGGTTAAAAGTGGTGTGCCTCAGGGGTCTGTTTTGGGGCCCCTGCTGTTTGTAATTTTTATAAATGATCTGGATGAGGGTATTGAAGCATGGATTAGTAAATTTGCGGATGACACTAAAGTCGGTGGAGTGGTAGATAGTGAAGAGGGGTGTTATTAGTTTGCAGAGAGACTTGGATAAGTTGCAGAGCTGGGCCGAGAGGTGGCAAATGGAGTTTAATGTGGAAAAGTGTGAGGTAATGCACTTTGGCAGGAATAATAAATGTGTAGAGTATAGGGCTAATGGTAGGATTCTTAATAGTGTTGATGAACAGAGGGATCTTGGTGTATTTGTGCATAGATCCCTGAAAGTAGGCAGTCAAGTCGATAAGGTTGTTAAGAAGGCATATGGAGTCTTAGCTTTTATTGGTAGGGGGATTGAATTTCGGAGCCGCAACGTCATGTTGCAACTGTACAAAACTCTAGTGCGGCCGCACTTGGAGTATTGTGTGCAGTTCTGGTCCCCGCATTATAAGAAAGATGTGGAGGCATTGGAGAGGGTACAGAGGAGGTTTACCAGGATGTTGCCTGGTATGGAGGGCAGGTCTTATGAAGAGAGGCTGAGGGATTTGAGGTTGTTTTCGTTAGAAAGGAGGCGGCTAAGAGGGGACCTAATCGAAACATATAAGATGATTAGAGGTTTAGATAGGGTGGACAGTGATAGCCTTTTTCCTAGGATGGAGAAAGCTAGCACGAGGGGACACAGCTTTAAATTAAGGGGTGATAGTTATAGGACGGATATCAGAGGTAGGTTCTTTACCCAGAGGGTGGTTAGGGAGTGGAATGCCCTGCCTGCGGCAGTTGTAGATGCGCCAAGTTTGGTGGCGTTTAAGAGGTTAGTTGATAAGTTTATGGAAGAGAAGGGAATGGTTTAGTTTGGAGGGTCATTGCTTTTTTCATAATTGGTCGGCGCAACATCGAAGGCCGAAGGGCCTGTTCTGCACTGTAATGTTCTATACAGAAACACAAACATATAAAACTGTTAAGTCTATATTGCTAAATGTAAAATTCCTTAAATAAATTCACTAATGTCAATATGTCACATGTTTCAGGTCTAATTCCCCTACTTGGAATTGATGTGTGGGAGCATGCCTACTACCTACAGTACAAGAACATGCGGGGTGACTATTTAAAAGCTATCTGGAATATTATCAACTGGGAGAATGTAGGAGAGAGACTCAAAGCTGCCATGAAATGAGTATTATTCATGCGCGACCTCAAGGCAACCTAAAGATACCTGTCATCACTGTTTTAAAATGTTTCTTATAACATTTGTAAAACAGTTTCTAGTTCTCCTGAGACTACGTTTAATGCATTAAATCTTTAGAAACACCCGGCAAGTATGATTTTGTATTTATTTTAAAATAATCTAAACGTTTGGCAAGTGTGTTCGTTCTGAAATGCTCGAGGTTCTGAAGAACTTTGTGTTGTACAATCCCACAATTAAAAACAAATATAAATTTAGCTTTATCCTGCTCTACTGTTGAAACCAATTCCCTCCACTGCATTGTCAATGATACAAAAATGAAATTATGTAATAGGCAATTTGGAAGTATCTAACTGCAATGAAAAGTAGGATTAAGAGGTTAGTGTGATTCCATGTAGTTGAATTAATATATATTAAAAAAGATTAATGTGAGGATTGGGTGCCATTAGTACTTCAAAATGTTGTAAGAACATAAGAAATCGGAGCAGGAGTAGGCCATCTAGCCTTTCGAGCCTGTCCCGCCATGGCTGATCTGAAAGTGGTTAGTTCCACTTACCCGCCTGCTTCCCATAGCCCTTAGATTTCTAATCGATTAGAAATCTATCTACCTGTGACTTAAATATATTCAACAAAGTAGCTTAGAGGTAGTTGTCTTTTTAATGCTATGGTAAGAGTTTGTATCAAGTAAAAAGTAAGAATAAAATATTTTCTTTTCTCATTGCTTATAGTTCCAAGGAAAGGGGAAAAGTAGAAATTTTAAAGAATTATTAGTACAATGGAATAGAAACAAGAGAAAGTTAGGTGGAAGTAATTGATCCCACTAAAGTGAAGCTAAGGGATGGGGAGGAATATCAAAAATCTTAAAACGAAATAGGAGCAAGGGTAGACCATATTGCCTGTTCAGCCTGCTCCACTATTCAGTACAATCATGATTGTTCTTGGGCTTCAACACTGCTTTCTGTCTGCCCCCATATCTCTTGATTCTCTGAGAGCAAACATCTGTCTATCACATTCTTAAGGGTATTCAACAATTGAGCATTCATAACATACTCGGGTAGAGAATTCCAAAGGTCACAGTCCTTTTGAGTTAAATATTTTTTGCTCATTTCTGTTCTAAAGTATCCTTTTCCTGAGACTGTCTTTGTTTTAGATAAAAGCAAATAACTGCAGATGCTGGAATCTGAAACCAAAAGACAAAATGATGGAAAATCTCAGCAGGTCTGGCAGCATCTGTAAGGAGAGAAAAGAGCTGATGTTTGGAGTCCAGAAGATCCTTTGTCAACTAAAAGGCATAAAAAATGGGAAATATTTATACTGCAAGGAGAGAGAATGAAAGATAAATCTTAGCCACGGAAACCAGGGAAACCTGCTAATAACTGTCCACAGGGACAATAAAGGGTGTGAATGGCCAAAAGGCAGAGAAGCTAAAATGATGATATGGAGGGGAGGGGAGGGGAGCGGAAATGGAACAGAGGTAAGATTTAGAAAAGGAGAAGCAAAAGGGGAGAAAGGGTAAAGAAAAAGACACAAAATAGGGGAAAAAGAGTGGGGTGAAGCTAAATGAAGAAAGACAATTAAAAAAAAGGTAGAGAATAGTAAAAAATAAAATGAAAACAAAGGGGGCCAAGGTAGGATAGAGCAAGTCACCTGAAATTGTTTTTGAGACCAGAAAGTTGTAAAGTGCATAGCCAGAAGATGAAATGCTGTTCCTCCAGTTTGCATTGAGCTTCACTGGAACATTGCAGCAAGCCAAGGATAGACATGAGGGCGTGGGAGTAGGATTATGTATTAAAATGGCAAATAAATAAGTTCAGTGGAGCAGGAGCATGATAATACACTGAGTGTACCAGGATAGTCCTTTTTGTGGATTTTGGCAAATAGGTAGAAGCAGGCTGCCCAGGGTTGGGAGACTATGAAGTTGGAAGTTCATAGGGGGAAGCATCAGAAGGAAATGAGGTTGGTGATGGTGTTGGAGATAATGGTTTGATGTTCAGTGGTGTGGTCATGGTCCTGGGGAAGGTAGGAGAAAGTATCTGAGAGTTGACACTGACCCTCTGTGAAATAGAGGTCAGTCCATCCGAGGTCAACAGCACTGCCTTTGTCAGCAGCTTCGATGACAGTGTCAGGGTTGGACTTGAGGAAGCGAAGGGCAGAATGTTCAGAAGGAGGGAGGTTGGAATGGGTGAGGGAAGCAGAAAAATTGAGACGCCAATGTCCTGTCAACAATTCCCAATGAAAAAATCAATCAGCATTAATACACCAGTAAGAATCAGCGTTAATGCCATCAAGCCCCTTCAGACTCTTAGATTCTTTTAATGAGATTGCCTGTCCTCCTCCTGCATTCTAAATATAGACTCAATTTGCTCAGTCCCTCATTTCAAGCATCAGTTTAGTACTGACTCTAATGTAAGCTTATCCTTTCTTAAATAAGGAGTATTTCAGATGTGACCTGATCAAAAACTTATATAAATTAAGCAAGTCATCTTTACTCCTGTAATCCAATCCCGTTGAAACATGGCCAGTATGTCATTTGCCTTTGAATTGCTTGTTCTTTATGCTAATTTTCTGCACATCCAAGTCTCCCTGAACATCAATATTCACCAGTTGATCCTTTTATCCATTTTATTACAATGTTGAAAGATTATACTAATTTCAAACAGTTTTAATGAATGCTTCATTAATACTTAGCACAATTTGACTTGGGAGCTTTTTTTGAAAATGTTGATGCCACTTTAGATACGAGTGCTTGTGGTAACTGGGTACAAAATAAGTGATATGAAAGTGATTTACAGGGTTCACTTGTTTAAATAATTCTCCAGTTGAGAAATCACATCAGGGGCATAACTTTAGCTTCTCTGCCTTTTGGCCATTCACACCCTTTATTGTCCCTGTGGATAGTTATTAGCAGGTTTCCCTATTTCCACATGGCAAGACTTAATAGATATTTATAAGATGATGAGGGTGATAGAGAGAGTGGACATGCAGAGACTATTTCCCCGGGTGGATGTAGCTGTTACTAGGGGGCATAACTTTAAGGTTCATAGTGGGAGATATAAGAGGGATGTCCAAGGTAGATTCTTTACTACCTCGAAGTGCTTGTGGTTGGAGTGTGGAATGCACTGCCTGTTGTGATAGTGGAGTTGGACATTTTAGGAACTTGCAAGCGGTTTTTGGATAGGTATATGGAACACACCGGAATGATAGGGATGGGATAACTTGATCTTGGGTTCGGACATAGCTCGGCACAACATCGAGGGTCGAAGGATCTGTACTGTGCTGACTGTTCTATGTTCTAAGAATGAACACCTGTAAATTCAGAACGTTTGTTAACTATTAGTAAGGTAACCAATCAAAGATTAGAAGCAAGGTGTCAATTGGCAATAATGAGGAGAAAGTTTAACTTTTAACAATTAAACAGATTTCTTATCACCCTTATCAAATCAGGACCAATGAAGGCTCCAAAAACATGGATAACATCCAATCATAGAATCCCCATAGAAAGAGGCCATCAGCCAATTGAGTCTGCACTGACTCTCTGAAAGAGCATCTTGTCCAGCCCACCCACCCTATCCCTAAATCCCATTAAGAGATGCTTTTAACCAAGATGGCTTCTCAAGACTTAAATATGTTATAAACCCACATTAATTAGGTTGTTGGAAATAGCCAATGGATCTATAATTGGACAGTAATGAAATAAGAGCCAGCTTATTGGCTCTTAATTACACACTATTATAACACATTATTACACATTATTATAAACAAATTTGGTCATTTTCAGTTTATAATGCCATTTTAAATACCATATATTTGGCTTGTAACCAATTTGAGTGGTTTGCAAAAGAAGAAGTTAAACCACTTTTTTCTTTTGAAGAATCTACAGGCTATCAATCAGGCTTACAGTCTTTGTAAACATTGCAGTTTGGTCTTTGGATTATATGAGATGTGTTCAAGAAAAAGCTGTTGCTGGAGGCTGCTCTCACAGAGCTGAATTTTGGAATTGACAGGATTAAGGCTGTCCAATGAAATCAAGAGAGTGTCAAACATTTCAGCATGCTATGAAGCCTCTCAGACTTCAAATCAAATTAAAGAAAACTATAAGAAAGATTATAATAAATTATAATTTAAAATATTATAAATATTATTAGAAATAAATTATAAGAAATATAATTATAAAAAATTATATTATATTATAATTACACATTATAAGAAAGATGTGGAGGCATTGGAGACGGTACAGAGGAGGTTTACCAGGGTGTTGCCTGGTATGGAGGGCAGGTCTTATGAAGAGAGGCTGAGGGATTTGAGGTTGTTTTCGTTAGAAAGAAGGCGGCTAAGAGGAGACCTTATTGAAACATATAAGATGATTAGAGGTTTAGATAGGGTGGACAGTGATAGCCTTTTTCCTAGGATGGAGAAAGCTAGCACGAGGGGACACAGCTTTAAATTAAGGGGTGATAGTTATAGGACGGATATCAGAGGTAGGTTCTTTACCCAGAGGGTGGTTAGGGAGTGGAATGCCCTGCCTGCGGCAGTTGTAGATGCGCCAAGTTTGGTGGCGTTTAAGAGGTCAGTTGATAAGTTTATGGAAGAGAAGGGAATGGTTTAGTTTGGAGGGTCATTGCTTTTTTTTCATAATTGGTCGGCGCAACATCGAAGGCCGAAGGGCCTGTTCTGCACTGTAATGTTCTATGTTCTAAATCTCTGTGCCTATGTTAGGGCTAAGTGCATAACTGTGTAGAGTGAAAGCTCCCCTCGCAAGTGAAATTGACATCTCTGGTGGAGGACTTCGAAGGAGTCTGTGCATACCTGCAGCTTCTGACAGAGAAATCTCTGCTACAGAGTGGAGTACCGCAGTGACTTAAAAGCCTGCCAGGTGAGCAGAGGGCACAGAGATGAAAGTGACCTGGACACTTAAAAATTTTCACAGTTCAGGCAGGAATGCAGATGTTAGATCATATGTAAAACAATACAGCACAAACAGGCCCTTCGGCCCACGAGTTGCGCCGATCACATCTACCAATCCACAGACCCTTCTATAACCCCCTATCCTATTCGTTTCCATATACTCATCCATATACTCTAATGTGTCATTTCCATATACTCTAATGTTGATTAGAGGGAAACTTGAAACCACCATGTTGGGATGATCTTCAAGACTAGAGAGTGCAGTTCAGCTACAATACCTCCATCCCAGGGGAGAGTGGTATATTCAACCTTGAAGGACCTTGGCTTCCATTAATGATCAGTGAAATTCCAAAACTTGTCCAGTCACATTGTCTCTTGGGAGGTGGCATTGGTTCTTGGATTTCAATTCCCTTTTCGTAAGGTGTTGATCCTTGAGGAAAAGTTAAGGCAGGTTGTGGATAATCAAGATGTAGAGCGTCAGGATGTACATCTGCAACAAAACAAAGTATAGTATTTACTCTTTTATAATTTTTAACTAATTAATGTGGTACCATTTCTCTGTCTTTTGTCTTTCACAGTGGTAACATTTTAGCACTGTGACCCATACACATGTTTCTAACATTTTTGAAGTTCTATACCCTATCTCCACCACTTCAGAAGACTGGATGGTGGCTGATGTAAAGTTAGTGTGTGCTTCCAAATAAGTTTTGCCTTTGAGCAAAAATTTTTCAGATGTAATGTGAGCCTTGCAGAGGTGGGGGGATAATTTACAGATTATCTCAATCAATAAAATAGTTTACAAAATATTGTTAATTCTAAGTTATTTACATATTGGTATTGATGAACAATGAAATTACCTTCTCCGGCTTGCACTTGTTTTAAAACTGTATCTAATTTATTGATATATCATTATTTCCTAGCCTTTATTTGTCCCAATCCAAAATTCCTTTCACTCTAATTTGACTCCCTTGACAAGTATCATAGTATATAATACATTTCTGATTGTTTTAAAGTCAGTTTCATCTATGGACTTTGTGTCAATGGCTTGATGATTGAAGGATATCATCATGCTCTACTGACCACATTGGCCATTTTATACTGTTTGTCAAATAGTTGCATGTGACTGAGACTTCTTCAGTGCATTTCACTAAGCATCCTGAGCTTTGAACCAGCCTGTTTTTCAATAAATTTTTTGTATAGTCAGAGATTTACAACATGGAAACAGACCCTTTGGCTCAAATTGTCCATGTCTTTTCTTTTAACCACTAAGCTAGTCCCAATTGCCCATGTTTGATCCATTATCCTTCTATACCAATCTTACCCGTGGAACTGTCTAAATTTTTTTAAAGACAAATTTGTACTTGCTTCTACTAGCATCTCTGGCAGCTCGTTCCAGACACACACTACTCTCTGTGAAAGAATTTGCCTCTCTAGACCCTTTTGTATCTTTGCCCTCTCACCTTAAACCTATGCCCTCTAGTTTTGGACTCCCCTACCTTTAGGAAAAGGTGTTGCTTATCTAGCAGATCTTCATTATTTTTATAGATCTCTATAAGGCCTAAGCCTCCTACGCTCCAGCCTCTCCTTATAACTCAAACCATCAAGTCCCAGTAGCATCCTAGTCTATTGGTTACTTCATGCACAACACATCTATATGCATACACCATGTCTCAACACTGTACCACACGTTCTTGACTCTCTGTGGATCTTATCAAAATATTTTGAAGCTGTTGAGTATCTTTCCACGTTTTGGATTCTGGCCAGTCTGTCAAATTCAGTTCTTATATAAAAAAAATAAAGTTTCTAGGCAAGGACACACACACACCTAGAAATTCAACAATTTGCTAGTCACATTTATGCTTTCCTTTCACTAGAATATACTTCAACATCAAACTGGTATATTGAACCAGGCCCAGGGCACATTATTCCAGTTCCCATGTGGTGTCATCTTTCCCTAACACTATCACTACGTACTATTTTATACATAAAATTAGTTAACATCTTGTTTGATTTGTGGGCAATCCACTAAAATATCCTCGTGCTTTTTTTTTTAAAAACAAATATTTCTATTTGATTCCAAGTATTAGCATGTTTTGCTTGTGCATCCTTTATTTTAGATGACATTTGCAATTCACATTGGATTTGGTACTGAGTAATGAACTAGGCCAGATGTTAGCCATCTCCATCTGAGGAAAAAGGCTCTCACTGTCCACCCTATCTAATCCTCTGATCATCTTATATGTGTCTAAGTCATCTCTTAACTTTCTTTTCTCTAACGAAAACAGCCTCAAGTCCTTCAGCCTTTCCTCATAAAACCTTCCCACCATGCCAGGCAACATCCTGGTAAATCTCCTCTACGCCCTTTCCAATGCTTCCACATCCTTCCTATAATGTGGCAACCAGAACTGTAGGCAATACTCCTAGTGCGGCCGCATCAGAGTTTGTACAATTGCATGGCTCTGAAACTCAATCCCTCTACCAATAAAAGCTAACACACGACATGCCTTCTCAACAACTCTATCAACCTGCATGCCAACTTTCAGGGATCTATGCACATGGACACCGATATCTCTCTGTTCATTCACACTACCAAGTATCTTACCATTACGCCAGTACTCTATATTCAACATAGAACACTACAGCACAAACAGGCCCTTCAGCCCACGAGTTGCGCCGATTGCATTTATATCTATCAATCCACAGACCTACCTATAACCCCCTATCCCATTCGTATCCATATACTCATCCAAAAGTCTTTTAAAAGAGACCAGTGAGTTTGCCTCTACCACCACCGATGGCAGCCGATTCCATTCACTCACCACCCTCTGAGTGAAAAACTTACCCCTAACATCCCCTCTGTATTTGCTTTCCTGCACCTTAAATCTGTGTCCTCTCGTAGCAACCATTTCAGCTCGGGGAAATAGCCTCTGAGAATCCACCCTTATCTATTCCTCTCAACATTTTATAAACCTCTATCAGGTCGCCTCTCAACCTACGTCTCTCCAGTGAGAAGAGTCCCAGCTCCCTCAACCTATCTTCATAATGCATGCCTCCCAATCCAGGCAACATCCTTGTAAATCTCCTCTGCACTCTTTCAATAGTTTCCACATCCTTCCTATAGTGAGGCAACCAGAACTGCGCACAGTACTCCACGTGGGGTCTGACAAGAGTCTTATAGAGCTGCATCATTACCTCCCGACTCCTAAACTCAATCCCTCGATTAATGAAGACCAGTACACCATACGCCTTCTCGACCACTTCCTCCACCTGCGAGGCTGATTTAAGGGTCCTATGGACCCGGACCCCAAGATCCTTCAGCTCTTCAACACAGCTAAGACTCCTACCCTTGATATTGTACTCCTTGATATTGAATACCCTTGATATTGACATTTAAATGGTCATTGGATAAACAATATGATATTGGAACAGTGTTGATTAGATAGGGTTTAGATTGGTTTCACAGGTCAGTGCAACATTGCGGTCCGAAGGGTCTGTACTGCACTGTAATGTTTTAATATTCTTAAAGCAACATGCACAATGCCTTTTTTTTTAGATATAAGCTTATTCTAAGTGCAATGACAATTTGGTTATAGACTAGCAAGTTTCTTAGAATCATAGAATAGAATCCTTACAATGTAGAACGAGGCCATTCGGCCCATCAGGTCTGCACTGATTCTTTGAGAGCATCTTATATAGGTCCTCTAACCCTACGTACCCACCGCACCAATTCCCCTAACCTACACATCTTGAGACACTAAGGGACAATTTAGCATAGCTAATCCATCCAACTTGCACACCTTTGGACTGTGGGAAGAAACCATCCAGAGGAAACCCATGCAGAAACTGGGATAACATGCAAGCCACACACAGACAGTCCAAGATTAGAATTGAACCTAGACACCTGATGTTGTAAGGCTGCAGTGTTAATCACTATGCCACCGTGCTGCCCAAAAATGCCATGGTACAGAATTAAAAATTCTTTAGAAGAATTTAAAAGTTCTTCTTAAAGAATTTTTTGTTTAACATTTAACTCCAAAGAAACAGTATATACATATTTTTATTGGCTTTGCTTAATTTAAAAGACTTGACTATATTATTTGTTATGTCAAACTGGATTCATTGGTACTTGTAATAACAAACAAAAGTCTGTGATAGAATCCCTACATAAAGAAGTATTTGGCACATCAAGTCTGCACAGACCACAATCCCATCCAGGCCCTATACCCATAACCCCACTTATTTACCCTGCTAGTCCCCCTGACACTAAGGGGAAATATACTATGGCTAACTTACACATCTTTGGATTGTGGAAGGAAACCAGAGCACCTGGGGGAAACCCACACAGATACATGGAGAATGTGCAAACTCCACACAGACAGTCACCCAAGGCCGGAATTGAACCTGGGTTCCTGGCACAGTAAAGCAGCAGTGCTAACCACTGTGCTACTTGTGCTTCCCTGACTGGTCAGTAGCCCAATGAGCTAATACATATAAAATCATACCTTTTTAGAACATAGAACACTACAGCACAAACAGGCCCTTCGGCCCACAAGTTGTGCCGAACACATCAAAACCTACCCAGCCATAGACCTATCTATAACCCCCAATCCCATTGGATCCCATATACTCATCCAGAAGTCTTTTAAAAGACCCCAGCGAGTTCGCCTCGACCACCACCGACGGCAGCCGATTCCATTCACTCACCACCCTCTGAGTGAAAAACTTTCCCCTAGCATCCCCTCTGCACTTGCTTCCCTGCACCTTAAATCTGTGCCCTCTCGTCGCAACCATTTCAGCCCTGGGAAATAGTCTCTGAGAGTCCACCCTATCTATTCCTCTCAACATCTTGTAAACCTCTATCAGGTCGCCTCTCAACCTTCGTCTCTCCAGGGAGAACAGTCCCAGCTCCCTCAACCTGTCTTCATAAGGCATGCCTCCCAATCCAGGCAACATCCTTGTAAATCTCCTCTGCACCCTTTCAATAGCTTCCACGTCCTTCCTATAGTGAGGCGACCAGAACTGCGCACAGTACTCCAAGTGTGGTCTGACAAGGGTCCTATAAAGCTGCAGCATTACCTCCTGACTCCTGAACTCAATCCCTCGATGAATGAAGGCCAGTACACCGTAAGCTTTCTTAACCACATCCTCCACCTGGTAGGCCGATTTGAGAGTCTTACGGACCCGGACCCCAAGATCCCTCTGCTCTTCCACACAGCTAAGACTCCTACCTTTGATAGTGTACTCATTCATCCCGTTGGATCTGCCAAATGGACCACAACACATTTATCCGCGTTGAAGTCCATCTGCCACTTCTCCGCCCAGTCTTGCATCCTGTCGATGTCCTGCTGCAACTTCTGACATCCCTCTAGACCATCCACAACACCACCGACCTTCGTGTCATCGGCGAACTTACTCACCCATCCCTCCACTTCCTCATCCAGGTCATTTATGAAAATGACAAACAGCAAGGGTCCTAGAACAGATCTCTGGGGCACTCCACTGGTGACCAACCTCCATGCAGAAAAAGAGCCATCCACAAGCACCCTCTGCCTTCTGCAGGCAAGCCAGTTCTGGATCCACAAGGCCAAAGCCCCTTGGATCCCATGGCCTCTCACCTTCTCAAGAAGTCTTGCATGTGGGACCTTGTCACATGCCTTGCTGAAGTCCATGTACACCACGTCCACTGCTCTTCCTTCGTCAATGTGTTCAGTCACTTTTTCGAAGAACTCAATTAAGCTCGTAAGGCACGACCTGCCTTTTACAAAACCATGTTGACTATTTCTAATCAACCTAAACTTCTCCAAATGCTCGTAAATGTTGTCCCTCAGAAGCCTCTCCATCAGCTTACCAACCACTGAGGTCAGACTCACCGGTCGGTAATTTCCAGGACTCTCCCTGTTCCCTTTCTTGAAAATAGGGACCACATCCGCAATCCTCCAATCCTCCGGAATCTCTCCCGTCTCCATCGACGACGCAAAGATCATCACCAGGGGCTCTGCAATGACATCCCTCACCTCCCACAATAACCTGGGGTACATCCCATCTGGTCCCGGAGACTTGTCTATCTTGATGGCATTTAAAAGTTCTAACACATCCACTTCCTTAATATCTACATACTCAATCTTTTCAGTCTGCCGCAAACTTGTAGTGCATCCTCCCAGATCACTTTCCACCGTGAATACTGAGGCAAAGTACTCATTAAGCACCTCTGCCATTTCTTCCGGTTCCATACAGACTTTTCCCCATTCACCTTTTATAGGTCCTATCCCTTCTCTTCTCATCCTTTTACTTTTCACATATTTGTAGAAGGCCTTGGGATTCTCCTTAATCCTACCAGCCAAGGCC
Source organism: Sphyrna mokarran (assembly GCA_024679065.1). Taxonomy (NCBI): domain Eukaryota; kingdom Metazoa; phylum Chordata; class Chondrichthyes; order Carcharhiniformes; family Carcharhinidae; genus Sphyrna; species Sphyrna mokarran. The sequence continues at coordinate 30,712,669 of JAGIQG010000012.1, read as the reverse complement.
TTCTCATGACCCCTTCTGGCTCTCCTAATTTCCTTTTTAAGCTCTAAAGCTTTAAGCTTTTTCTTATTCAATATATAAAATGTTATGTTTTAAAATACAAAAGCTGTGTGATTTTGTTTTTAAAAAGCTGTCTGCTGAAAGAGCTAACATTTTTACAGAAGTTAGAGTTGGAGCAAAACCCTCTTGGAGGCCTGCAACAGTGTAACCTTACTTGATTTTTCAAAACAAAGAAAATTTCTATAGTTTTAAACTCAGCTTTTTCAAATTTCATATTTTCCCTATTCCAATTCCTACATTTTTTCTCCTAGAGAACTAAACACAACCACAAACAAAAACTCTACTTGGCATTAACTGAAAGAAAATTTCTGGGTCTTTATTTATTTGCCTATGTAATAGTTATTCCCAAAATTTAATTTCTTGGTGCAACAAGTATCCAGGGTCAATTTCCAATTCAGACAATTGAACATTAAAAAACTAAAACTGCCAAGCAAATGGAATTGTACTTATCCTGCAGATTTCCATAATCAGCCTACAGATGCTCTGTTCTTCACTGCCCCTCCCAACTATTACCAAACAAGTTCATTACTTCCTTTTTGTTTCACTTCCAAAGGAGCTGCATCTCGTTTAAGGGCTATGATACTAAATCTGACCAATCCTACTACAACTCCCTTTTTGCCCACTCTGTGTCCTATTCTGGTTTGAGCCATATTTCTGTCAATGCCACTATATCATATTCCCCTAGAGCAATTTCTGTGTACGGTTCCCCAATTTTGTTCTCTATAATCTGTGCATTACATACATACAATTTAACTTTGCTCTTTCTTCCCTTTGTTCACTGTCAACACTCAAGCCTTCTCTCACTTCCTTTATTCTGTTCCCCCATTTTCTCTTTTTTGCTTTCACTGGTACTTCTAAAATTAGACCCATTATCAATCCAAATGTGTGTCTTTTAATTTGCAACTAAATACGTGCATCTTAACATAAACTTCCAGAAGTTTCTGTGTTGTCCAATATTATTTTCCGTTCTTCGTTGTGAACTGAGGTTTTCGTTCAAAGCTCACTTCTCACGAGCAGGCTTTCAAAAGAGAAATGGATAAGTTCCTGAAAATAAGATATTTCAAGGACTGCAGGGCAAGGTCAGGAACGGAGACTAGCTGAGTCACTCTTCAGAGAGCTGGCATAGATTCCACAGGCTGAATGGCCACATTCTGTGCAGTAACCATTCTATCATTCTATAGTTATCCTCTTTTAAGATACGATGCCCAAAGAGGCATTAGCAACCATGAGCTTTAACTGGACTGACCCATGATTATGCTTGGCAAAGTACTGTGGTGGTTTGCTGTGATTTGGAATTGCTGACTAGGAAACTCTCCACTTGCAATCAAACAAATTGGGAAGATTTCAGGGCTGTATAGTAGTGAAAATCGCTGCCTCATAGTTGCAGGACCCCAGATCAATTCTGGTCTATGGTGACTGTCTCTGTGGAGTTTGCATATTCTCCTATATCTACATGAGTTTCCTCTGGCTGCTCCAGTATCCTCCCACAGTTTAGGTGGATTGGCCATGCTAAATTGCCATTTAGTATCCACAATGTGTAGCTTAAGGGGATTAGCAGGGTAAACACGTGGGGTTATACAGATAAGGACAGGATGGATCGTTGTCGAGAGGTGTTGAGACTTGATGGGCCAAATGGCTTCCCTCTGCACAGTGATTCTATGAAAAACAGGAAACAAAAAGAAATTAAAAACTGAAAACAATACAGGGAAAAAAAAACAATAAAATGAAGAGACAGAAAATGATTTTTAAAAAAGCAACAAGAATATAGAAAAAGAAGGACAGAAAAACAAAATCATCTGGAAAAAAAACAACAGAAAACAAAAAATAAAAGATTTAATGGATTTCAGCAAAATCTTTGGCAAGGTCTTACATGGGAGACTTATAAAGAAGGCAAATACACATGGAATACAGATTAATTTGATAAAAGTGGATTCAAAATTGGCTCGTTGTAGGAACTCAGTAAGAATTTAGCAACACCAATTTATAATCCAACCGATTTATTTGATAGTAAAAAAACGAGCTTTTGACTCTTGTGTCTTCCTCAGGCAGATGCAGTGTTCTGGTCTGCAATAGCACTCATATCCACACAGACAGTCACAGATTGCTGATTAGAATGCGAATCCTTACATCTAACCTGCTATTCAAGTGTTAAAGTGGCTAACAATGTGTGTGAAGAGAATCCTGAGCATTGTTGGAGAATTGTGTGTTTTCTCCAGACAGCACAGTAAGTGAGGTTTTTTGCTAACCCAGGCAAGTTACGGGGGTTACAGGTAGTGTGTCATGAAGCCAAGATCCCTGTTAAGACCGTCCTCATGTGTGCGGAGCTTGGCTATCAGTCTCTGCTCAGCGACTCTGCGCTGTCGTGTATCACGAAGGCCCCCTTGAAGGACATTTACCCGCAGGTTGGAGGCCGAATGCCCATGACTGCTGAAGTGTTCGCCCACAGGAAGGGAACTGTTTTGCCTGGTGATTGCTGAGCGATGCTCATTCATCCGCTGTCGTAGTGTCTGCATGGTCTCCCCAATATACCATGCTTCGGGACATCCTTTCTTGCAACGTATTAGGTAGACAACGTTGGCCGAGTTGCAAGTGTATGTACCGTGTACCTGGTGAATGGTATCCTCACGTTTGATGATGTCGTCCATGTCTATGATCCGGCATGTCTTGCAGAGGTTGCTGTGGCAGGGTTGTGTGGTATTGTGGTCACTGTTCTCCTGAAGGTTGGGTAGTTTGCTGCAAACAATGATCTGTTTGAGGTTGTGCGGTTGTCTGAAAGCAAGAAGTGGGGGGGTGGGGATGGCCCTAGCGAGATGTTCATCGTCATCAATGATATGTTGAAGACTCCGGAGAAGATGTCGTAGCTTCTCCGCTCCAGGGAAGTACTGGACAACAAAGGGTACTCTGTCCACCGTGTCCCGTGTTCGTCTTCTGAGGAGGTCAGTGTGGTTTATCGCTGTGGCACGTCGGAACTGTCGATCGATGAGTCGAGCGCCATATCCTGTTCTCACGAGGGCATCCTTCAGCGTCTGGAGGTGTCTGTCACGATCCTCCTCATCTGAGCAAATTCTGTGTATACGGAGGGCTTGTCCATAGGGAATGGCTTCTTTAACGTGTCTAGGGTGGAAGCTGGAGAAGTGGAGCATTGTGAGGTTGTCTGTCGGTTTGCGGTACAGTGAGGTGCTGAGGTGACCGTCCTTGATGGAGATGCGTGTGTCCAAGAATGCAACTGATTCTGGAGAATAGTCCATGGTGAGTCTGATGGTGGGATGGAACTTGTTGATATCATCATACAGTTGTTTCAATGATTGTTCACCATGAGTCCAAAGGAAAAAGATGTCATCAATGTATCTAGTATATAACCTTGGTTGGAGATCTCGTGTGGTGAAGAAGTCTTGTTCGAACCTGTGCATGAAGATGTTGGCATACTGAGGTGCAAATTTGGTCCCCATGGCTGTTCCGTGTGTCTGGATGAAAAGCTGATTGTTGAAGGTGAAGACATTGTGGTCCAAGATGAAGTGGATGAGTTGTAAAATTGCATCCGGAAACTGGCAGTTGTTGGCATTGAGTACTGAGGCAGTTGCAGCAATACCATTGTCGTGGGGGATGTTGGTGTAGAGCGCCGAGACATCCATTGTGACAAGGAGTGTCCCTGGTTCAACTGCTCCATGTGTGCTGAGTTTCTGTAGGAAGTCCGTAGTGTCAAGACAAAAGCTGGGGGTTCTTTGTACGATGGGTTTCAGGATGCCCTCGATATAGCCGGAGAGGTTCTCACACAGGGTCCCATTGCCTGATACGATGGGACGGCCGGGTATGTTTGCCTTGTGTATCTTTGGGAGGCAGTAGAGATCTCCAATGCGGGGAGTACGTGGAATGAGAGCCCGGAGGGTGTTCTGAAGGTCCGGATCAAAGGTTTTGACCAGAGTGTTGAGTTGACGAGTGTGTTCTTTGGTTGGATCTGCTGGTAACTGTCTGTAGTGTTTCACATTGTTTAGTTGTCGGTACACTTCTTCACAGTAGTCCGTTCTGTTCAGTATGACGGTGGCCCCTCCTTTGTCTGCTGGTTTGATGACAATGTTGCGGTTGGTCTTGAGAGCACGGATGGCCTTGCTTTGTACTTGGGTGATGTTCGGGACTGTCTTGTAAGTGCAGTTGATGAATCTGGTGTTCATGCACCCCCTGATGGCTTGGGCATACATGTCCAGTCGGGGGCAGCGGCCTTCCGGAGGAGTCCAATTGGATTCATTCCTCTTCGGTTGCTGCACTGCGGATCCCTCTGTCGGCTGTTCTGGTTCATTAGCTGTCTCATTGAGTCCACTATTGGCCTCTTGGGGTTTGAGGAAGAACTCATGCAGCCTCATTCGCCTGATGAATTTCTCTGTATCTGCTGTGAGACTGATGGGGTCTATTTTGGTGGTGGGACAGAAATTGAGCCCTCGGCTGAGAACTTCGATTTCCTCTGATTGAAGTGTGTAGTCCGACAGGTTAACAATGGACCTCCCTGCGGTAGTGTTGTTTTCTACTGTGGTGCCAAGGGAGGTTTGGTTGCTGCTGGTGGCGATGCCGAGTTTTTCAAGCTTCCTGTTCTCCACTGTAGGAGACAGTGGGTGATGACACAAGCCTGCATTCGTGACTGGAAGCCTGTGTCCCAATGGTATACAGCAGGAATCAGTGCTGGCTCCCCTATTATTCGTCATTTGTATGAATGACATGTTGGGGGCAGGGGGGTAGAGGTAGTGGGGTTGCAAATGTCACGAAGATTGGCCTGGTAATTAACAATGAGGCTAAGTGTCTTGGATTAGAGGAAGATATAGATGGGACGGTCAAATGGGCAGATAAATGGCAGATGGAATTTAACCCTGATAAGCATGAGGTGAAACACTTTGGAAGGAATAACTTGACAAGGGAGAATTCAATGAATGGCATGACACTGGAACAAAGATTGGGGATTGGTTCATTTATCACTGAAGATGAAAAAACATGTTAGCAGGATTGAAAAAAAAGGCAAATTGAGGCACAGATTACAAAAACAGGCAAGTCATGTAGGCATTGTATAAAACTTTGGTGAGGCCCCAGCTAGACTACTGTGTGAAGTTTTGGTTGCCACATTATAGGAAGAATGTGGTTGCATTGAATGGGTGCAGAAGAGATTCACTAAGATGCTGCCTGGAAAAAACATTTAAGTTATAAAGAGTGGTTGGATAGGCTTGGGTTGGTCTTTTTGGAGCAGAGAAGACTAATCAAGGTTTACAAGATTATGACAGAGTAGATAGGGAGCAGTTGTTCCTTTTAGTTGAAGGATCAGTCACAAGGGGACACAGGTTCAAAGTGAGATTTATGGAGGGGAGTGTGAGGAAAACTCTTACCCAGGGGGTGATGACGGTCTGGAATGCACTGCCGGGAACAATGGTAAACGTGAGTTGCCTCACAACCTTGAAAAAGTACCTGATGAGTACTTGTCATGCCATAACATTCAAGGCTATGGATCAAATACTAGTAGATAGGATTAAGTAGTAAGAACATAAGAAATAGGAGCAGGAGTAGGCCATATAGCCCCGTGAGCCTGCCCCACCATTCAGTAAGATCATGGCTGATCTGTAGTGGTTCAATACCACTTTCCCACTTTCTCCCCATAACCCTTAATTCCCTTGTCAATCAAAAACCTATCTACTCTTGACTTGAACATATTCAGTGAGGAAGCCTCCACCACCTCATCAGGCAGAGAATTCCAAAGATTCACCACCCTTCGCGTGAAGAAACTCCTCTGCAACTCCGATCTGAACTGCACCCCCCTCCCTCCAATTGTGAGGCTGTGCCATCTAGTCCTGCTATCTTTGCTAAGTGGGAAGAGTCTCTCAATCTCTACCCTATCCATCCCCTTCATTATCTTATATGTCTCTATAAGATCCCCTCTCAGTCTTCTAAACTCCAAAGAGTACAAACCTAGCCTATTTAGTCTCTCCTCATAATCCAACACCCTCGTGTCCAGTATCAGCCCAGTAAACCTTCTCTGCACCCCCTCCAAAAACAATATATCCTACCTCCAGTATTCCAGCTGTGGCCTCACCAGCACCCTGTACAGCTGCAACAGAACCTCCCTACTTTTATATTCTAACCCCCAGCTATAAAGGCCAACATTGCATTCGCCTTCTTAATCACCTGCTGCACCTGCAGACTGTGTTTTTGCAACCCAGGTCCCTCTGTACAGTAGTTCATGTATTTCTCATGAATTGGTGACAGTATGAATAAGCCAGAAAAAGATAGAAAAATAATTAATGACGAAAAGAGTTAAAACAAGAAGAGAAAAAATACAGAAATATAAAACAGATAAAGGACAGAAAGAAAGGAAAAAGCGGCAGAATCAAATGACAGAAGTAAGGCAAAAATATGAATGAAAGATGTGACAAAAATAATAATCAAGGAGTTGGAGGAAAAAAAGCTAACATGGTATAAAAACACAGAGAAATGATATAAGTAGATGAAAAAAAGAAAAAAACAAAAAGACATAAACGAAATAACAGAAGTAAGCCTAAAGGCAGAAAAAATGGAATAAAAAAAACAAAAAGAAATACAAAAAGAAAGTGCAACAAAACCACAAACAAAAGAGAAGAGCACTGAAAAAAAAGTCAACAATGATACAAGAAGAAAGAAAAAAATGAGAACAAGAAAGAAAAATAAACAAAAATTCAGAAAAAGGACAAAGATTAAAAAAATGAAACAGAAAAATAGAAGAATATAGAACATGGAATAATAGCATTAAAGAAAGACTGAAAACGTAATCAGACAGCAAATGGAGCAGGATAATAATGAAAAAGTAACAAAATAATAAACAAGACAGAAGTACAAAAGTACAAAAAAAATGGCAGAAATAGACAAATAATAGAACCATAAACTCCAACAGTGCGCTAAGAGATCATTCAGCCCATCAACAATGCTCTGACTCCTCAAACAGCATCCAAACAAAGCCCCTCACATCTGCCCGATCACTGTAATCCCTGCATTTACCATGGTTAATCCACCTAACCTAGGTATCATTGAACACTGAGAGGAATTTAGCATAGCCAGTCAAAATAACCTGCACATCTTTGTAATGTGGGAGGAAACCAGAGCACCCAGTGGATGTCCAGACAGAAACCAGGAGAACATGTAAATTCCATGCAAGGTCAGGATTGAACCCAGGTCCTTGGTGCTTTGAGGCAGCAGTGCTAACCACTGTGCCACCATGCTGCTGCTCTGGAAGAGAAAAGACACAAAAAAGATAGACACAACTAAATGAAGAACAAGATAAAACAACAGGTGAAGGCAGAAAAAAGAAAGGATGGAAAAATGATAAACATAGAAAATAATCAAAACTTATAACTTAATAGCAGAGCTTACAACAGAAAGAGAACAAAAGACTGAAAAAAGATAGCAAATTACAGAAACAAATCAGAAAAAAACCAAAGAAAATTACAGCACAGAAACACGCCCTTCAGCTCTCCAAGCCTGCACCAACCATGCTGCCCGATTTAACTAAAACCTCACTCTTCCAGAGACCACATCCCTCTATTCTCATCATATTTGTCAATCTGTATTTGTCAAAGATGCCCTTAAAGTCACAACTGTATCTACTTCCATTTTCTCCTCCGGCAATGAATTCCAGGCACCACCCACCATCCTCTGTGTAAAACATTTACCTTATACATTTCCTTTAAATCTTGCCCTGTGCCTCCTAGTAATTAACTCTTCCATCCTGGGAAAAAGCTTCTGACTATCCACACTGTCCACGTCTCTCATAATCTTGTAGACTTCTATCAGGTCTCCCTCAACCTCTGTCACTCTAATGAGAACAAATCAAGTTTGTCCAACCTTCCTTATAGCTAGTATTTATTTATTTAACTTTATTTATTTATTTATTATTTATAAGTAAGGCTTACATTAATACTGCAATGAAATTACTGTGAAATTCCCCTAATTGCCATATTCCGACACCTTTTCGGATCAATTCATCTAATAGCTCTTTCTGTCTATAGGAGGAAAGCAAAGCACCTGGAGGAAATCCACACAGACAAGGGGAAAACATGCAAACTTCACACAGATAGTGACATGTTGGAAATCGAACCTAGCAATGACTTGCCAACTTTTAAGTTCAATTCCCTGGCCAATGAAGGCAAGCATGCTGTTATGCCTTCTTGGGGGGAAAATTTGCAAAGGCTATGCGGGGGGGGTTTAAACTGATTCAGAGCAGGGGTGGGATCCTGAGTAGTTTGGATGTTAAGAGGGACGAGAACAGGGGGGTCATAGATGAGAACTGTAAAGCACAGCAGCGCACGGGTGGAGTAGGGCATGGTTTGAAATGCATATACTTTAATGCAAGAAGTATTCGCAATAAGGTGGAGGAACTTGCAGCTTGGACCAGTACCTGGAACTTTGATGTTGTGGCCATTTCAGAGACGTGGGTAGAGCAGGGACAGGAATGGTTGTTGCAGGTTCCGGGGTTCAAATGCTTCAGTCGGAGTAGAGAAGGAGGTAGAAGGGGGGGAGGAGTGGCATTATTAGTCAAAGACTGTATCACAGTGACAGAAAGGAAGTTTGATGAGGACTTGTTGTTGAGGTAGTATGGGCTGAGATTAGAAACAGGAGAGGAGAGGTCACCCTGTTGGGAGTCTTTTATAGACCTCCTAAAAGTTCTAGAGAGGTAGAGGAAAGGATTGCAAAGTCGATCCTGGACAGGAGTGAAAGTAATAGGGTAATTGTTATGGGAGACTTTAACTTTACTAATATTGATTGGAATAGCTATAGCTCCAGTTCGTTAGAGGGGTCAGTTTTTATACAGAGTGTGCAGGAAGGTTTTTTGACTCAGTATGTAGATAGGCCAACTAGAGGTGAGGCTACATTGGATTTGGTGCTGGACAATGAGCCAGACCAGGTGTTAGGCTTGGAAGTTGGTGAACATTTTGGTGATAGTGACCACAATTCGGTTACGTTCACCTTAGTGATGGATAGGGATAGGCATGAAGCTGGGGGTAGTAGTTATAGCTGGGGGAATGGTAATTATAAGGCCATAAGGAGGGAATTAGGGTGCGTAGATTGGACTAGGAAACTACAGGGACTGGGAACATCTGAAATGTGGGGCTTATTCAAGGAGCAGCTACTGTGAGTCCTTGATAAGTATGTCCCTGTCAGGCAAGGAGGAAATGGTCGAGTAAGGGAACCATGGTGTACTAAAAAAGTTAATTTGCTGGTTAAAAGGAAAAAGGAGGCTTATGTCAGGATGAGGCTTGAAGGCTCAGTTAGTGCACTGGATAGCTATAGATTAGCCAGGAGGGAGCTAAAGAGTGAGTTGAGAAGAGCTAAAAGGGGACACGAGAAGACTTTGGCTGATAGGATCAAGGAGAATCCTAAAGCTTTCTTTAGATGTGTTAAGAATAGAAGATTGGTTAGGGCAAGATTAGGGCCAGTCAGAGACAGCAGTGGGAAGTTGTGCGTGGAACCTGAAGAGATTGGAGAGGCACTGAACAAATATTTCTCTTCGGTATTCACGCAGGGAAATGTAAATGTAGTTGTGAAGAACACTGCGATACAGGGTTGTAAACTGGAAAGTATTGAAGTAGACAAGAAGGATGTGCTAGATATTCTTGATGGTTTGAAGTTAGATAAGTCCCCTGAGCCGGACGGGATTTACCCTAGGATTCTCTGGTAGGCGAGAGAGGCGATTGCAGAGCCTCTGGCTCTAATCTTCAGGTCATCGTTGGTTACGGGTTTAGTGCCAGACGACTGGAGGATAGCGAATGTGGTCCCATTGTTCAAGAAGGGGAATAGAGACTTTCCTGGGAATTATAGACCGGTGAGTCTTACTTCTGTTGTGGGCAAAGTATTGGAAAGAATTATTAGGGATAGGATTTATACTTATTTACAGAGAAACGAATTGATTGGGGATAGTCAGCATGGTTTTGTGAAGGGTAGGTCGTGCCTTACTAACCTTATTGAATTTTTTGAAAAAGTGACCAAAGAGGTGGAAGGGGGTAAGGCAGTTGATGTGGTATATATGGACTTTAGTAAGGCGTTCAATAAGATGCCCATGGAAGGCTTCTGCAGAAAATGCAGATGTATGGGATTGAGGGTGATTAGCTAATTGGATTAGGAATTGGCTAGCTGATAGAAGACAGAGGGTGGTGGTTGATGGAAATTATTCATTGTGGAGTTCGGTTACAAGTGGTGTAGCTCAGGGATCTGTTTTGGGGCCCCTGCTGTTTGTAATTTTTATAAATGATCTGGATGAGAGTATTGAAGGATGAATTAGTAAATTTGCAGATGACACCAAAGTCGGAGGAGTGGTAGATAGTGAAGAGGGGTGTTATAGTTTGCAGAGAGACTTGGACAAGTTACAGAGCTGGGCCGAGAGGTGGCAAATGGAGTTTAATGTGGAAAAGTGTGAGGTAATTCACTTTGGCAGGAATAACAAATGTGTAGAGTATAGGGCTAATGGTAGGACTCTTAATAGTGTTGATGAACAGAGGGATCTTGGTGTATGTGTGCATAGATCCTGAAAGTTGGCAATCAAGTTGATAAGGTTGTTAAGAAGGCATATGGAGTCTTAGCTTTTATTGGTAGGGGGATTGAATTTCGGAGCCGCAACGTCATGTTGCAAGTGTACAAAACTCTAGTGCGGCCGCACTTGGAGTATTGTGTACAGTTCTGGTCCCCGCATTATAAGAAAGATGTGGAGCATTGGAGAGGGTACAGAGGAGGTTTACCAGGATGTTGCCTGGTATGGAGGGCAGGTCTTATGAAGAGAGGCTGAGGGATTTGAGGTTGTTTTCGTTAGAAAGAAGGCGGCTAAGAGGAGACCTTATTGAAGCATATAAGATGATTAGAGGTTTAGATAGGGTGGACAGTGATAGCCTTTTTCCTAGGATGGAGAAAGCTAGCACGAGGGAACATAGCTTTAAATTAAGGGGTGGTGGTTATAGGACGGATGTCAGAGGTAGGTTCTTTACCCAGAGGGTGGTAAGGGTATGGAATGCCCTGCCTGCTGCAGTTGTAGATGCGCCAAGTTTGGTGGCGTTTAAGAGGTTAGTAGATAAGTTTATGGACGAAAAGGGAATGGTTTAGGTTAGAGGGTCATTGCTTTTTCCTAATTGGTCGGCACAACATCGAAGGCCAAAGGGCCTGTTCTGCACTGTAATGTTCTATGTTCTATGTTCTATGATTACCTTCTCCACCTGCGTTTCCAGTTTCGTTGACCTGTGTGCCTGTACACCCAGATCCCCCTGTCTTTCAATACTCTTAAGGGTTCTGCCATTTACTGTATATTTTCCATCTGCATTACCTCACATTTCTTTGGATTAAATACAATCTGCCATCTCTCCGCACGAGTCTGCAACCAATCTATATCCTGCTGTCTCCATGAAAATCCTGATACTATCCACAATTCCACCAACCTTTGTGTTATCCACAAACTTTACTAATCAAGTCAGTTACATTTTCCTCCAAATCATTTATATATATTACAAACACTAATCCTTATGAAGCACCACTTGTCACAGCCCTCTATTCAGAAATGCACCATTCCACTGCTACCCTTTGTCTTCTATGACCGAGCCAGTTTTGTATCCATTTTGCCAGCTCTGATCCCGTGCAACTTCACATTCTGTACCCAGTCTGTCATGAGGGGGCCTTTAATAAAGTCTATGTAATCAACAGCTACTGCCCTACTCTCATCAATCATCTTCATCATTTCCTCAAAAACCTCAGTCAAGCTAGTGAGACACAAACCCCCTTCCCAAAAATCATGTTGCATCTCACTAATATGTTCATTTATTTCCAAATGGGAATAAATCATGTCTTGAAGGCTCTTCCCCAATAATTTCTCTACCTCTGATGTAAGGCTTACTGGCCTGTAATTATCTGAACTATCCTTGCTACTTTTCTTAAACAAATGAACACAACACTGGCTCTTTTCCAATCCTCTGGGAACTCCCATGTAGCCAATGAGGGTACAAAGATTCCTTGCAAGGCCCCAGCAAATACTTCTCTTGCCTCTCTGAGTATTCTGAGATATATCCATTAGGCCTTGGGTACTTAATGTTTCTCAAGAACCCCAATACCCCTCCTTTTTGATCTCTACATGACCCAAACTATCTACACACCCTTCTCCAGACTCATCATACACCAAGTCCTTTGATGAATACTAACGCTAAGTATTCGTTTAATACCTTACCCATTCTCCAGGTTCCATACATAGATTCCCTCATCTGTGTTTGAATGGGCCTTAGCTATCCTCTTGCTCTTTATACATGTATAATAAGCCTTGGGATTTTCTTTAATCCTGCTGTCCAATGACTTTTCCTGACCCTTTTTAGTCCTCTTTACTCCTTGCTTAAGTTTTTTTCTACTTTCCTTGTATTCCACACTTGCTTCGTGTGTTCCCAGCTCCCTAGCCTTGATTACAATATCTCTCATTACCTAAGGTTCCCAAACTTGCTATACTTATCATTCTTATAGGTATGTACTGGTCCTGCATTTCTACTTGCGTTTGAAAGCTTCCTACATGCCAGATGTTGATTTGCCCTCAAACAACTGCTCCAAATCTACATTCTTCAGTTCCTGCCTAATATTCTTGAAATCAGTTTTCCTTCAATTTAACACCGTAACTTGAGGACTACACTTTATCCATCAGTACCTTAAAACTTACTGAACTGTCCCTGGTCCTGAACTTCTCCCCTACTGAAACACAACCATCTAGCTGGGTTCATTCCCCGATATCAGGTCCAGTATATTCCCTTCCCTATTTGGACTATCTACATACTGTTTCAAGAAATCTTCCTGGATGCTTCTTACAAACTGCCCCATCCATGCCCCAGCACTAAATGAGTCCCAGTCAATATAGGGGAAGTTAAAATCTCCTACCACAACAACTCTATTACTTTTACACCTTGCCAAAATCAGCCTACATATCTCCTCCATCTCATGCTGGGCTGTTGAGAGGCCTAGGGTAAACCCCCAATATCGTGACTATTCCTGAGCTCTACCCATACTGCCTCACTGTATGAGCCCTCTGACAAAACAAAAGAATACTTAACAAAACAAGCAAGAAAATAGTGGCAAAAATAAGAAATAAAAGTTAAAGATAAAAATAAAGTAAAAGACAGTATAAAGAAACAAAGAAAAAGACAGAAAGAAGACACTGTGATGTTCTACGAACTAACCACGAGACTCAGTTAGAGCTTGAAACATGGAGAGCATTGTCTTAGGGACCTGTAATACAGCACTCACCTCTTATACAACACTATCACCAAGAATCAGATTCCAACTATATAATATACACTTGTCATCAGAACACAGAAAATTATTTTTTTCAACCTTGTTTACATATAGGCTTTATTATGAAACCTTGAAACTTGCTATCTCCTAGCTAGAGATATTGGGCTGGATTCACTGGCCCTGTTCACTGAATGCCCACTAAATCAGGTGTCACAAATTACTTCCGCACACTTACATCAATGTTTCAATTCCTTTTATAATCCTTTGTAAGAATGTCACATTTGTGAGTCATCTTCATACATTTTCCTATCCGTTAGGTGTAGTCTATTGTGTTTTTTTTAAATTATGCAAGCAGTGACCTTTGTCATGCTTGGTGACATTCCCTGTCCTCTCATACAAATCCTTGTTTTATATTTGTGGAAGGTTTATAGGTTTGTTGGGATTGTACTGTGTATTTCATCAACCTGGATTCCATTGTCTTTAAAAATGTTGCCTCATTCAATCATTCTTCTGGAATCTTCAACAAAATCAAGGTTGGGGGGACTCCATCTCAGGCTCTTGCTTATTTTCCCTTGTACAGCAAACACACAAATATTTCCAAGAGAAAACTGCCACCTCATTCATCTTGTTTATATTTTTGTTTCACAAGAATGTTCATCAATAACCAGATTTACACATTCCATTGAACAATACCCAAGGTGAGTTACTGTATCATTTCAAAAGGTCTGGAGAATCTTTATAGTTGAATAAAGTATTTTCATAATATCACAAAACAGAAATCCAATATTTCCATTTGATTCCCGGCATTAGATTATTTTGCTTGTTTGTTCTTTCCCTTAAATACCAGGTAAATTTCCATTTTAAAGGCTTGAAATAGCCACTCCTGTCCAGATATCAATTTCAAAAGCAAGTTTGGTGGTTTTGTATCAGAAGTCCCTAACTCTGTAACTCCATGTATTTACCTTGCTAATCCCTCTAACTGGAACATAAAGTGAGTATTTAGCATGGCCACATAACTTAAGTTTCACATCTTCAGACTGTGAAGATATTCTGGGAGGAAACCAGAATATCTAGGAGAAACACATGAAGACATGGGAAGAACATGAAAATTCCATCCAGACAGCCACCCGAGACTGGAATTGAACCCAGGTCCCTGGCACTGGGAGGCAGTTGGATGGTTTGCTCTGTTGCAGAATCAGTGTAGACTTGATGGGCCAAATAGCCTGCTTCTGCACTATGGAAATAATATGATTTGCATGTCTAGAGATAATTTCCAATTATTGAAAGATAAATTAATTTATTCTGTGCTGTTATTCTAAAGACTTGGCTTCACTTTGGGCTGGAAACTATCATCACCTGTATAGGTGTTGGTGAGGCTACACCTAGAGTATTGTGTTCAGTTTTGCAGTCCTTATCTGAGATAAGATGTCCTTGCGAGAGAGGGAGTGAAGCAAATGTTTACCAGGCTGATTCCTGGGATGGCAGGTCTGAAGAGAGGCTAAATTGAGTAGGATTATATTCATTGGAGTTTAGAAGGAGATCTCACAGAACCTTAAAAAATTTTAACAGGATTGGACAGGGGAGATGAAAAAAAAATTCTCCGATGGTGTGGGAGGAACAGAACTAGGGATCACAATCATAGAATCCTACAGTATAGAAGGAGACCATTCAGCCCATCAAGTCTACACTGACCACAACCCTGGCCAAGTCTTATCCCCATAACACCATGCATTTACCCTAGTTCTTTCCCTCTGATACTAACAGACAATTTAGCATGGCCAATCCACCTAACCCGCACATCTTTGGACTGTGGGAGGAAACCAGAGCACCTAGAGGAAACTCACACAGACATGGGGATTTTGAAGATGATGAGTAAATTTTTTAAGACTAAGGTGAGGAGAAATTTCTTCACTCAGAAGGTGGTGAATCTGTGGAATTCACTACTACACAAAGTATTCAGACCAAATGGCTGCTCCTGCTTCTAGTTTCTATGTATCTACTGTTTACAAAAAGCACAAACAAACAATCCATTATGGTTCTGGCTAAGAAACCAACGAGTTAATGGGTGGAATTTTCTCAAATAAATGAGACTTTCTGGCATGTTTTTTCAGCAAGGTGGGTTACGGTAATTTTTAGCATTCTGAATCTCGCCAATAGAGGTGGAGTGAGGCTGGCTGCTGAGCTCTAGGGGCACCATTGTGCATATCTGTCGCACCACCCCCAACCCGACATTGCCCTGAACATTCCCCCCCTCAATCATGGCCCCAGCTGATGCCTCCTTGATCAATTATATCCAACTCTTGAACTGATCACTCCCACAATCTCAGCCCCAGCCGATTCCCCTCTCAGGGGCTGGTCAATTGCCCACCTTCCCACCCACTATGGAGCTCCCCATCATGGTCCAGCCCCCTCAGGCCCCGCCCGATCAACCAACACAGGTGAGCTGGTAAGATCCCCCCAATATGTCCAATACACAACAAAGATTGTGTGATGTATTTTAAATAAAGGCAGGACAGACGTTTCAATGAGAGACTCTAACCACCATCCATAGAACACTACAGCATAGAAACAAGCCTTGTGGCCCTTCTTGTCTGTGCTGAACCATTTTTTGACAGTCCCACTGACCTGCACCTGGACCATATCCCTCCACACCCCTCTCATCCATGTATCTGTCCAAGTTTTTCTTAAATGTTAAAAGTGAACCCACATTTAACAATTCATCTGGCAGCTCATTCCACACTCCCACCACTCTCAGTGTGAAGAACACCCTCACTAATATTCCATTTAAATTTTTCCTCCTTCACCCTTAACCCATATCCTCTAGTTTTTTTCTCCCCTACCCCCAGTGGAAAAAGCCTGCCTGCATTCACTCTATCTATACCCATCGTAATTTTATACACCTCTAGCAAATCTCCCTTCGATCCTTTGACATGCAATGGTGTAACCATCATTGAACCCCCATTGGCAACATTCTTCGAGTTGCCATTGACCAGAAACTCAGGTGGACTCACCACATAAACACTATGGCTACAAGAGCAGATCAAAGGCTAGAAATACTGCAGCACTGACTCCCCAAAGCCTATCAGCAAGGAGGACTCATAGGAACAGGCCCTTTGGCCCTCCAAGCCAGCACCGATCGTGCCATCTGACTTAAGTAAAACCCCGTAAACTTCCGGGGATCGTATCCCTCTGTTCCCATCTCATTCATGTATTTGTCAAGACACCCCTTAAAAGTCACTACCGTATCCGCTTCCACTACCTTCCCTGGCTATGAGCTGCGGGCACCCACCACACTCTGTGTAAAATATCAGTCTTGTACATGTCCTTTAAACCTTGCCACTCACACCTTAAATCTGTGCCCCATTGTAATTGACTCTTCCAACCTGGGGAAAAAAAACTTTTGCCTATCAACTTTGTCCACGCCTCTTATAATCTTGGAGACTTCTTTCAGGTCTCCCTTCAATCTCTATCACGCTAGTGAGAACAAACCAAGTTTCTCCAACCTCTCATAGCTAATGCCCTCCATACAGGGCAACATCCTGGTAAATCTTTTCCTTCTCCAAAGCCTTCTGGTAACGTGGCACAAGTCAGAAGTGTGATGGAACACTCATCACTTGCCTACATAGGTTCAGCTCCAACAACACATGAAGTTTGATACCATCCGTGACAAAGTAATTCACTTGATTGGCACCACGTCTATAAACATTCAATCCCTCCACCATCGATGTTTACTAGTATCAGTGTGTACACTGCAGCAATTTACCAAAGAAACTTATATAGCACCTTGCAAATCCATGAGCACTTCCATCTAGAAGGAAAGGACAACAGATAAATGGGAATACCACTACTTGCAAGTTCCACTCCAAGTCACTCATCATTCTGACTTGGAAATATATTGCTGTCCCTTCGCAGTTGCTGGATCAAAATTCTAAAATTCTCACCCTAACGGCATCATGGGTGAACCCACACAACAGGGACTGCAGCGATTCAAGAAGACAGCTTCTCAAGAGCAACTAGAGATGGGATGCTCTTTCGGAGAGCCACTGCAGACTCAATGGGCCAAATGGCCTCTTCCTGCTCTGCAGGAGTCTGTGGTTAAACTAAGCTCTTTCCTTTCACCACCAAGCGCTGTGCTTTTGGTTCTCGGCAGTTGCACGTAATATCTGCCACTAGGGATGGGCAAAAATGCTAGCCAGCTAGCCTTGCCCATGTCCAACGAATGAATTTTAAAAAAGACACATTTCTGTGGCTTCCTTTATACTTCTGACTTAATCTTCCAATAGGGACAGAATCTGCACTGTTACTGTGACCCAATATTCCACATTACATTCCTTAAAGATGCACTGTCTACACTTCAGGCAAAGCTCTGGCTCTCAAACACTTGATCCATGTTGCTGAGGTGCTTCTTCTCAGTTTTCCCTGTGATCAGAATGTTGTCCAAGTGAACTGTAACAAGTAATCCCCTGCAACAGATTGACCCAAGGTCCGATGAAAAAATCACTGAAGGCCTTCATCAGCCAGGGTACTGAGTTTAAAAATTGGCAAGTCATGTTGATGCTTTATAGAACCTGAGGCCGCACTTGGAATATATTGTTCAATTCTGGTCACCACACTACCAAAGGCTTTGGAGAGGGTACAGAAAAGATATACCAGGATGTTGCTTGGTATGGAGGGATTAGCTATGAGGAGATGTTGGAGAAATTTGAGTTGTTCTCACTGGAGCGACAGAGGTTGAGGGGAGATTGATAGAAGTCTACAAGAGTATGAGAGGCAGAAGTTTTTCCCAGAGCGGAAGAGTCAATTACTAGGGGGCACAGGTTTAAGGTGTGGGAGTAAGTTTTAAAAGGAATGTACAGGGCAGATATTTTACATAGAGACTGGTGGATGCCCAGAACTCATTGTCGGTACAGTAGTGACTTTTAAGTGGTGTCTTGACAAATACATGAATGAGATGGGAATAGAGGGATATGATCCCTGGAAGCTAAGGGGGTTTTGGTTAAGTTGGGCAGTGTGGTCAGTGCAGGCTTGGAGGACCGAAGGGCCTGTTCCTGTGCTGTAATTTTCTTTGTTCTTTGTTCTTTGACTCCCCAAAAATTAGACAGCTGTATATTGAATCCTCTTTGTTGATAGGCATGGCTCACATTATGTTTGAGGAAGTTTAGCCTCTTGCAAGGGTCGAAACAGATCTTCCTCCCTCAGCAATGGATAAGCATCCATCTTGGAGGCCCAATTAATGATAAGTTTATAATCCCCACATATGAGCACAGTATGATCACTTTTAAGAAGGAACAGTTAGAGCTGTACAATGAAAATTGAATGGGCTCAATGATTTCAAGCCTCTTCAATCACTCTAACTTTTCTTCCACTCTGCCTTTTATGGAATATGACACTGTCCTGGGATTGAAAAAACAAGGAGTAGCCTGAGAATCTACAAACAGCTTAGCAGTATTAGCACATATTATACCCAGTCAATCTTTGAAAATCTCAAAATATTTCTGAATGATGTTCTCTGCCACCTAGATGTGCTTTATCTCACTCCAGTTAAACAAAATTTTACTGAGCCAGTCTTGCTCCAGTAAACTCCTCCCATGTAGGCATGGGTTTCTTCTGGTTGCTTTGGTTTTCTCCCACAGTTGAAAGATGTGTAGATTAGGTGGATTGGCCATGCCAAATTGTCTATTAATGTTCAAAGGTGTGTAGGTTAGGTGGATTGACCATGGTAAATGCACAGGATTATGGGGAAGGAGGGATGGTCCTGGATGGGATATTGGTTTCGGAGAGTCACTGCAGACTCAAAGGGTTGAATGGCCTCTTTCTGCTCTGCAGGGTTGGTGGTTAAATTAAGCTCTTTCCCTTTTACCTCTAGGTGCTGTGCTTTTGCTTCTTGGCTGTTGTATGTAATGTCTGCCTCAAGCAACAACAGAGCCTCTCCAGTATGCATCTGATGTTTGACCCCTACTTTAATAAAGGCTGGGGTCTGGTTACAGCCCCAAGTCTTCCTGTAGGCCTCCTCATTAATTACAGATGCAGAGGCTCTGATGTCCACTTCTATCTTGATTTCTAATAACCTCCACTGTGGCACAGATTTTCTTCCCGTGTCCTCACTCACATTAAACGTGTTGTAAGAGTACTCCTCTGCCTGCTTTGAGCTTTCCAGTTGATTTGTGGCTGATTGGAGCTTTTCAAGTTTGAAGTCTTTACTCAGCCCTTGACTTGTTCTTTGCACCCTGAATTTCTTAACTAAATTACCTTTCTGTTGCAACAATATCCATAAATTTGAAATGATTGACAGTTTGTCCCTCCACACCTAAAACATTCCATTGCTTTCATCTTTTTGCTTGCAACCTCTTTGTTTACTTGATGTACTGCACTCATTTTTGCACCATCATTAGCCTTTTGAATACATTTTGAACTGCTGGCAGCCATTTCTATGCTGAAAGACTTCTAAAACTTTCTTAAAAGTCAGTGTGGCTTTTCTTAACAAATGAAGCTGAATGCTATCCACAGTCTCATCCAGCTCAGAGCATGTCCTTCAATACTGCTCCAAACTCACAATATTCCGAGAGTTATCTTAATTCAGCAACAAAGTTAGCTACAGATTGTCCCATTTTCCAAAACTGACTTGAACCACTGAACAATTACTTAGTGCTTAGGATTGTGATGATTGTAAATGAGTGCAACTAAATCCAAAAAATGGAATGTCCCCCAGTATCTGTAGTGTTGTTAAATTCCTCATTAGCTTGTAGGTCTTTACCTCACACATACTCAGGAGAATTTTTTTTAGCCTAATCTGCAATTCCAATTGCCAAGAAGAGGTATCCCAACCTTTCCATATATTTAGTACAGTCCTCATTCTCTTCCACAAGCTCACTAATAGTTCCAAACATGGTCTGATGTAATAAGGTGCTAGGTGGTGGAGGAACAGTATTTTTGGCATTCGCCCCTCCATTTTTTAGATCATATCCAAACCTTATTTAACTACCAAGATGGCCACAGGAAATCACATGACAGAGTGATAAGGAACCAGGAAAGCAAAGATCAGCTGTCCAGCTTATCAGACTATACAAGCAGAGTGCTGAATCCTGCTGAAAGAGGAAGCCTCAAGATGAACCCTATTTATATTATTACCTAACCTCTTGCTACATCAAATAGTTATAGTGCTGCTAACCTGTTTTTCATTAATAAATTCTTAAACCTGCTGATTAGAGCCCTTGGCCGCTGCTCATGTTGCAAATTAGCTACTCTGTGCAAATCTTTGCAGCGCCACACTGAATCTTGAAATTTTATTTTTCTTTTTTATTGTTTTCTCCTCATCATCAGAGACATGGTAACTTGATAGCTGAACATGTTGTGACATTCAATCTTCTTACAGAAATCTCAAAATGCAGTACAGCATGAACTCAGAATTGGAGACAACTAGTTACACAAGTCCCTCGTGATAAGACTAGATCCACAATTGATTGATATCACTCACTTACGCTCAGACTCACTAAGGACATCTGTATAATAGGTTTGCTTAACTCTATTCAATGGACAACTAGTTTGTGATGAACAGCAATGCTAACATTTGATTGTTTTCTTTAGAGCAGAGAGGCGAAGGGGAGATATGATAGAGATGTATACAATTACGAGGAGGTATGGACAGGATGAATACGAAGCAGCTGTTGTCCTTGGTTAAGGGGTCATTCATTAAAGGGACATAGTTTTAGAGTGAGAGGCAAAAGATTCAGAGGAGATTTGAGAGTTGGTTCGTGGGAATCGGGAATGCATGGCCTAGGAACGTAATGGAGGTTAGAACCAAAAGAGAAAATGGTAAAAAATTTCAGCAGATCTGGCAGCATCTGTCAGGAAAGAAAAGGTCTGACATTTTGAGTCCAAATGACTCAGGAAACCTTACAGCCTTAAAAACAGTGTTTAGATGAGCACTTGAAATATCACAACATTCAGGGATGTGGGACAGTGCTGGAAAATGGGATTAGGGTGACTTTAGTGTTACTTATTGTCAGTGTGGGCTGAAAGGGATTGTTTGCCCAAACCTGTTACAAACCTCTCTGGCATGATATCATGAAGATGAGGGGAATTCTTATGTCGATGTGGGGAAGTCCTATAATGATAGTTCGAAGCAAGGTAAAGGAGTTCCTGAACTTTCAAGGCAGAAGCCACATTTTGAATTTGCAGGGTTGGGAATAATGGCAACATGAATTCCCATCAGCGTAAAAACCGTTTAGGGACTCTTGTTGGATCCTCTACGTCCACTGGCTTTCCAATCTAAGAACAAAGAACAAAGAAGAACAAAGAACAAAAGCACGGGAAACAGGCCCTTCGGCCCAATGAGCCTGCGCCGCCACCCCAATGTTCCCACCTCTACTGCGATCCCTGTCCATGTTTATAGATCTATGGATTAAAAACCAAATTTAAGGCAATTTAGGGAGAATTTGTTTTGCCAATTAGCCTAAGAGCACATCTTTGGGATGTGGGAGGAAACCGGAGCACCCGGAGAAAACCCACGCAAGCACGGGGAGAATGCGCAAATTCCCACAGACACAGGCCCAAATCCATGTATCTGCACAGCACAGCGATAGTCACTGAGCTGTCGTGTTGCCCATCAGATGGTCCAGGTCAAGCGTACACTAACACTAAGCACTAGGTGCTGAGTGAAGCACTAGGATACTCTCGAAAGAGATCCAAGAGCAGTCCTCTCACGACCCATCGCGTGTATGCCCCTCGTTAGACAACAAGGTGGACCAAAGCACCTGTAGGATAAAAACAAGTACATCAATATCATCATCTATTTACACACTTCACAGGGACTCCCAAGGCTCATGATCCCTATTTTAAATCAGTTTTCTATACCCCTCCATTCCTGTTCTGTTCATGTGCCCATCTAAGTATTTCTTAAATAACTCCAGAGTACCTGCCTCCACCACTTTACTTGGCAGCGCATTCCATACCCTCACCACCATCTGTGTGAAAAAACTCCCTCTAGCATCCAAATTATACCTTACCCCCCTCACCCTAAGCCTGTGATCCCTCGTGCTATTTGAGTCCATCCTAGGAAAAAGCTTAACCCTGTTTATCTATCCCCTTCATAATCTTGTACACCTCTATCAGATCTCTTCTAAGTCTACGTCTTTCTAAGGAAAACAGTCCCAATTTGCCCAAGCTCTCCTCGTAACTCAGACCTTCCATACCAGGCAGCATCCTGGTAAACCTCCTCTGCACTCTCTCCAGAGTCTCCACGTTCTTCCGGTAGTAAGGCGACCAGAACTAGACGCAGTATTCCAAATGAGGCCTAACCAACGTTTTATACAACTGCAACATTAAAGGCCAGCTCTTGTACTCTATATCTCTCGAAAATGGGGACAGAAAACCTCCTTCATGATGTCTGTTCACCTGACAAAGTCTTTGATAAATCAACTGTGAGGTAATGGAGAAATTTGATTGTTTTGAGATGTTCATCACAATGGTTTGACAGTTCCATGAAGCACAATCCTTGTGCTTGCATCTGTGCTTGATGATGATCAGAACCCAATCCTTGTCACTAACGACAAACAGGGCTGCATAGTAGTGCAACCTTCCTCATATGTTCCTCCCCACTGTTTTCTCTCCATGCTTTTCATGATGGTGCCCTTCACATTGAAATCAGAAATTGCATTGACAGGAAGCTATTCAATCTGGGAAGACTCTGGGCAAAAACTAAGCTCTCTAATTAACTATTTCCTATTTGCCAAAAAATGTGCATTTGTTGCTGGTTTTGGACTGGTGATGCAATGACGTTTTCAATTCAAGCAACAATTTTGGCCTTCTGATAACACAAAGAAACATGAAGTAACATAAAAGTCTGCTCCAGAAAATCCCGGTCCACTCTGCTTTACATGGATGGTCAAACTAAGAAGTTCAGCCACTTTCACTTGAGTTGCCTTTGGAATAATAGCAGACGAAACACTAAAGTGCTCATCTGAGCTGGCATGCCAGACATCCACACATAATGAGACAGTTGCAATTGAGTTGGACTAGTCATTTTTAATAATATGGTACTCATTTGCTGGTTTACCTGGAGGTAAGTATCATTTGCACTAGTTGCCTCAGGGCAAACCAATGTTGCAGCAGCAACCAGACACCTTATGTGCATATGGAAACAAACAACATCTGGTACATACATAGTTAAAAAGTATCTTTGGCATTGTCCACAACACTAGGAGTACAATAGGAAGTTCTAAGAAACAAAATGACCTTGTCTTGTTTGTCCATAGATCTTTGAAGACATGTTAGTGGGCGTATGGAATACTTGACTTTATCAATCAAGGCATTGATTACAAAAGCAGACAGATCATGTTGGAGTCGTATAGAACTTTAATGAGACTACAGATGGATTACTATGTGCAGTTCTGGTCGCCATATTATAGGAAGGATTGATTGCACTGAATGGGGTGCAGAGATGATTCATAGAACATAGAACAACACAGCACAAACAGGCCCTTCGGCCCACAAGTTGCGCCAATCACATCTACCAATCCACAGACCTATCTATAACCCCCTATCCTATTCTTTTCCATATACTCATCCAGAAGTCTCTTAAAAGACCCTAGTGAGTTTGCCTCAACAACCTCCGACGGCAGTCGGTTCCATTCACTCACCACCCTCTGAGTGAAAAACCTACCCCTGACATCTCCTTTGTATTTGCTTCCCTGCACCTTAAATCTGTGTCCTCTCGTAGTGACCATTTCAGCTCGGGGAAATAGTCTCTGAGAGTCCACCCTATCTATTCCTCTCAACATTTTATAAACCTCTATCGGGTCACCAAATTGATTCACCAAATTGTTGCCTGGGATGGAACAGGTAAGTTATGACGAGAGATTGGCCAGGCTTGGATTGTTTTTGCTGGAGCAGAGAAGACTGAAGTATGTCCTGATTGAGGGGCGTGGATAAGGTGGATAAGGAGCAGCTGTTTCCCTTAGTTGAAAGGTTTTTCAAGAAGGGACACAAGTTCAAGGTGAGGGCCGGGAGGTTTAGGGGGATGAGAGGAAATTCTTTTTTTACCCAGAGGTTGATGATGGTTTGGAATGCACTGCATAAGAATTATTTCACATCCTTTAAAAAGTATCTGAACCCTTGGGTTCAATCCCTTACCTCCAGCCTGAGCTGCCTCAACCCCCAGGTGAACCCTCCCTCTGCAGCCTAGCAGTGGCAGAGAGGAACTTGGGCAGAGCACTTCCCTTCTTGACCTTGCTCAGTGTCTTAACACAGTTGGTCCTTGGTTGTCAGGGCCATTACCAAAGCCCACATGGTGCAGTTCCTGCTTTTGGTGTGGGTGGGAATGTATCACCGAAAGACTTTGAATCGGTCTTAAGGCTCAATGATTACATGTAAAAGAGAGGATTTCCATAATTATCAGTTTCCTATCCACTGTAGGTGGGAACCTGATCAGGACCACTGGGTTGGGCGAATAGCAATGAGTTTGCTGCCAGCAGGAATCCCAATTTAGCCCAGATGCCCAATTCAGTGGTCCATCAAGATTCCCAACAGCGGTGACCTGGGCAGATGAATCCTGGTCTTAGCCTTTCCGGCTGCATGTTCCTAAGTCATGATTTGTCTGTCTCCTTCATTACTGTGGGTTAAGAAAACCAATGTAAAGCGAAGGTGAGATATAAATGGGTATTATTCAACCAGTTTAAAACATCTGGTAGAAATACATCATTTATTCATCTTTTGGATCCTTACAGAGGGTCTTCTGAGAATATTACAAAAATTATATATGCACAGAGGAAAAAGTTGTGAGGTACAATTATTCTTTACAAAAACAACAAAGAAAGCAATTACATCAAAGACTGAAAATTTTAATTAGTAAGCAACAACAAATTAGTGTACATTGCTTACACAATTTTAAAAAAAGGGCAGTTTATTGTTTCACTAATAAACTTATACCAGGAAAGCCCACTGCATGGGCAGGATTCTCTGCAGGACATATTTCAAAATGTTGCATTATAACAAGATTTACACATTATTTGCAGGGATTGAGCTTTATAACTGGGAAATATTCCAACACAATTTCAATATCAACACAAGTGCAGTTTTTATAATAAAAATAAAATATTACAGCAAATTAAAAAGAACCTTAAAGTACCAGGTCATTCTATTTTTTTTAATTTTAATTTCCAGCACACGCTTCTAATTACAAAGTTGTCTCTGAGGCAAGCTGCATTGTGAAAGCAAACTCTCAAAAAGCCTTTAAATCAATGCCCAATAATATAAATATCAAAAATACCAATAAAAAATCACAAAGTAAGAAACTGATAGGATGCAAAGGTTAAAGATTAAAAAAAATTGTACATTGGACAATAAAGTGAAGGAAGGCTGTGAAAACATAAAGGAGAAAGAGAAACAAGTAGAAATGTTAAGACCCATACAAATATTACAACCAATCTGTACAATTCTAACAAACTATATAATCAGTAATAACCTGCCTAGGAATGCAAATGCATTCTGCACCTTTGTAGCACATAACCCTTCAGCTTATATCAAAGCATCAACAATAACAAATCTAAAGAATACCAAAAAATCTCTAACCAACATTAGTTACATAAACATTCTTTATAAATAATAAAATACAGAAAATGTATATAAAACCATCAATAATATAATGTAAAAAAAAATCCTTTAACCACTTGCTGTAAGCAAACTACAGTTTATATTTATGTCAATGTACACTTGAATGAGAAAATAACGTAAGTTTAAAAATATTGCACACCAAAATAAAAGGAAACATGCTATTGATGCAGTGCACAGAAATCTGTGTAACATAGAATCAACACTTTTAATTATGTCTAATCAACTTAGTTAACACAATCAAAGTAAAAAGAGGCCTCAAATGTTTTAAAAACATATTTTAGCCACGATGAAATATTAATTTCAAAGTTATTTTAAGATACGTCAAAGGAGAAGTATTGTTAACACGTTAAAAGCCAAGCAAGTTTTATTTGATAGTTTTTAAATTCAAATTATCAGGAACAAAACTCAGGTATTTTTTCTTTTAATGAATAAAGGCTATACTGTTTGTAACTCACCTTCGTACAGATGGCTGAGAAAAAGTAATTTCTGTACCATATAGTAATTTTCTAAAGTGGGCAAGTTAAAGTTAACTGTTGTAAGTAACTAGTGGCAACATTACAAAATTTAATGATCATCATGTATCATCTGAAAGCAAACCCAATAACTTTGATTTTACTCAAGTTGTTTTGATAGCTATAATAATTTATTTTTAAAGCCCATGGTCTGGTCTTTTTATTAGTATCCTTACTTGCCACAGCATTTAGCTCGAAAAGAGGGACATAATTTTCTATACAGAATTAGAATATGGATTATTTGACCAATGGTAGCCAAATCAGCATGTTATCCAGGAACACTGAGGTGTATGGTGTTCAAATATGCGCTTGCTAAGCTGTGGTGTAGATATAAAAGTTCTAGCAGCCTGAAATTCAAGTTTAGTGCATATTCAGAAATTGTGCAAGTCCTGAATTAACAGAGAATTGTTAAAATGAACCATCAGTACAAGCCACAGATACTCAATCATCCACTAATTAATCCTATTCTTGCAAGCTATTTTGCTTCCAAATTCCTTAGCTTACAAAACACCTGGTTCTTCTGAACCTCAAAACCTTTAAATAACAAATTTTTCTTGCTGTACTTCTGTTTCAACATATAAAACTTAGATGACCTTTGTATTAAATTTTAAACCTCTGATTTCAGATACGCACATAACCCTTGCTTAAGAAGAATGCTTCAGCAGTTTGAACTTCGGCAATTTTATAAGATGAGATATGATTGATGTGCAGCTTATGTAAAATATTTGTTAAATTAAAAGCATAATATTACAGATGCTGGAAATCTGATATACAAGCAAAAAGTGCTGGAAATATACAACACATCTGGCAGCCTCTGTGGAGAAAGAAACATAGTTAATGGTTCAAGTTAAATATAATTTATTCAGAACTAGAGGAAGGTAAGAATGTGATGGATTTTATACTGTTGTAAAAGGGAGGAGGAGCAAGAACAAAAGGCAAGATCGAGGCAGGTATGATTTAATCACAAAGATGTCCTGGAACAAAAGGCAAAACGTAATTGTTGTGGGAATGAAACAAAGGTTTTGTGGCAGTTGGCCATTGGCTGGCAGCAGAAACGGGGTTTCTCATTCTATGCAGTCCCTGCTGCCATGAAAACTGCAGCTTGTTTGCCATCAGCAGGACTGGAAGATTCTGCTAGCAAGAACAATCAGAAAATTCCAACCAAAGCATATGTCTAGCATAGACTGTGGGATAATAATGAAAAGCTCTGTCTGAAAGCAAAAAGGCTGCATTTAATTGTGCCACCACATTACGGGAAGTTTCTTGCATTCCAGTCTCTGCTGCTGTATTAAAACAAACAAATTGGCTTGACAGAAACTAACAATACTATGGAAACCATAGTATTTCATATCTTCATAGTCTTTCATATGTTCTACGGGCTACTGTCTAGCCCATCAAAGTTTTGTATTCAATCCACCAATCATTATGGTGATCCCTTTAAAAATGATTTAAAATGTTAAATGCTGCTGTTACCTTAAAATTTATGTCTTTCTTAATGGATTTTCCCACCAGTTTTTCTCAACACCAATATTTAAAAATGGAGGGTGTTATCTTACTGACTATTCATGCCACATTCCTACTGATGTGATCAGAGAATCTGGCACCCAACCAGATCTGTTCACTGCAGCAGGATGGAAAAATCTCACCGGCATGAATGGTGGAAACATTCTGATCTGAGAGTGGGCTTGGGAGCTGAATCTGAGTTACTGGGACAGAATTAGTGACCGAGTTAGGGATTGGGAACTGAGAATAGAAAATAACTGGCACAAGCAGCAATGAGAATGTGTGAGATAAAAGAGAGGAAATAGGGGGAAAGACAGACTGGAGAGAGGGATAAAGGTTGAAACAGAGTTAGGGGAAGAGTCATCATCACTTCTATGATCTCTTCAGCAATTCCTCCCACCAATGATCCTCCCGACTGGCCCCTCCCTCATTTCATGGAACCATCAACCATCCCTTCACTGGCACCCCACCTCTCCCCAGAGGTAAAATTGAACTTGTCCACTTTGGCAGGAAGAATAGAAAAGAGGCATATTATTTAAATAGAATTGCAGAATTCTTGAGGTACTGTGGGGATCTGGATGCTCTGGTCATAGAGGTTTATAGCATGGAAACAAGCTCTTCAGCCCAACTTGTCCGTGCCGCCCCTTTTTTGTTTAAACCCTAAGGTTAGTCCCAATTGCCCATATTTGGCCCATATCCTTCTATCCTCATCTTACCCATGTAACTGTCTAAATGCTTTTTAAAAGACAAAATTGTACCTGCCTCTACTATCACTTCTGGCAGTTTGTTCCAGACTCTAACCACCCTCTGTGTGAAAAAGTTATCCCCTGGACACTTTTGTATCTCTCCCTTCTCATGTTAAATCTATTCTCCCTACCTTTGGGAAAAGATATTGACTATCTAGCTGATCTGTGCCCCTTATTATTTTATAGACTTCTGTAAGATCACCTCTCAGCCTCCTATGCTCCAGATGAAAAAAGTGCCAGTCTATCCAGCCTCTTCTTATAAATCAAATCATCAAGTTCCAATAGCACCCTACTACATCTCTTTTGCGCTCTTTCTAGTTTAATAATATCCTTTCTATAATAGGGTGACAAGAACGGTATAAGTCTGGTTTTACCAATGTCTTGCACAATTTCAGCAAGATATCCCAACTCCTGTATTTAATGTTTTGACCAATGAAACCAAGCATGCTTAATGCCTCCTTCACCACTCTGCCCACCTGTGACTCCACTTTTAAGGATCTATGAACCTATACTCGTAGATGTCTTTGTTCTGTAACCTTCCCCAAAGCCCTACCATTAACTAAGTCCTGCCCTGGTTCAATCTACCAAAATGCATAATCTCGCATTTATCTACATTAAACTCCATCTGCCATTCATTAGTCCACTGGCCCAATTGATCAAGATCCCGTTGCAATCCCAGATAACCTTCTTCACTGTCCACCAGGCCATCAATTTTGGTGTCATCTGCAAACTTACTAATTATCTTCCTATATTCTCATTCAAATCATTAACATAAATAACAAATAACAATGGATCCAGCACTGATTCCTGAGGCACACTGTTCATCACACCCTCCAGTTTGAAAAACAACCCTTACAACCACCCTCTCGCTTTGTCATCAAGCTATTTGGTATCCATTTAAGTACCTCACCTTGGATCCTGTGAGATTTAACCTTATGCCACAATCTACCATGCGATGTCTTGTCAAAGGTATATGAATCAGAAAAATTTAGTATGCAGACAGCAAGTGATTAGGAAGACAAATGGGACATTATCATTTATTGCAGGAATTTTGAATATGTATGTTTTTCAACAATTATACAGACTGTTTATGAGACTACATCTAGAATACTATGTTTTGGTCACCTTACTTAAGATAGGTTATAAATGCATTGGAGAAAGGATCATATAGGATGTTTTGGAAATGTCGAAGGATGATTCTTTCTATGTACAGGCTGCTGGTGGAGAAGGTGAAGGGTTATGGGAGAGTGTTTTTGGAACGAGGATAAACAGTGACAGGAAAAAAGTGGGAAATATATCAGACAGGGTTGAGAGTCCTGTCAACTCCATTGAAGAAAAAGGAAGATGTAACAGATTGTTGTGGAGAGTTGCATCATCAAAACAGATGTGTTAAGAGACAGAATGGAAAGGACAGCAGAGTATAATTGAGGTAACTATGGGATTCCACAACCCATTTTCAGCCTATCTACAGAAATGAACCATGTAAAGCTGAGAGGGTGTAAATTGGAGGCCTTTGATGGCTGGGATTTTCTGGCTCCACTTCGAGTCAGCCAATTGGCTTCAGCAGGACTGGAAAATCCCAAC
The DNA here is from genome assembly GCA_024679065.1 of Sphyrna mokarran. Classification (NCBI taxonomy): domain Eukaryota; kingdom Metazoa; phylum Chordata; class Chondrichthyes; order Carcharhiniformes; family Carcharhinidae; genus Sphyrna; species Sphyrna mokarran. Next base: position 30,682,416 of record JAGIQG010000012.1, on the reverse strand, counting down.
CAGTCATTTTTTCCAGTTCCAGATGAGGGCAGGAAAGGATATTGATATCGTCATCAACCAGAAACAGAGTTAGAGAGGGAAACCTGAGTAGGGCTGGAACATTGATCCTATAAAAAGACAGAAATAACGAGGAAGATGATGACATAATGGCAGTGTCATTGGCCTATCAATCCAGAGACTCGGGATAATACCCGGGGATCTGGGCTGGAATTCCTCCATGGCAGATGGTGAAATTTGAATTCATTAAAAATCTGGAACTAATAAATCTAATGATGACCATTGTCATAAAATCCATGTTTCACTAATAGAAACATAGAAGATAGGAACAGGAGGACGCTATTTGGCCCTTCAAGCCTGTTCCACCATTCATTATGATTATGGCTAATCATCCAACTCAATAGTCTAATCTTGCTTTCTCTCCAATGCCCTTTACGGAAGGAAATCTGCCATTCTTGTCTGGATTATATGCGGCTCCAGATCCACAAATAATGCAGTTGACTTTTAAATGCCCTCTGAATAAGCTTAACCAGCTTCCAATTGCTTGTAGTTTTAATTCACCACCTTGTTCACATTTCTGCAGCCTGTTGCAATCTAGCCGTGAAGCAAAGTGCAAGCTTGAGGACAAAACTTCATCTTCTCCATTTACTTTACAGCCAATAAACGCTGGCTCAGCCAGTGAGGCCCAAATCTCATGATTAAATAACAAAATATAAAGTCATACAGCAACACCTCTTATTCTGAGGAAATGGACAAAGGACAAGTTGTTCACTGACTGAACATGTTCAGCCAGATAGAGGAAGGTGATGTTTATAAATTGGATACCCCTAATGAAGTAGTTAGGGCGAGGAAACAAAATTGCTGAAATGACATAAGATGTCAGAAGAGCAATATATGCAGGTGAGAAGAGATTGGACAAGGGGAAGAAACATAAAATCTAGCTAGGAAGTGGGGCACTAAGCTCAAATGATGGGTCTACCTGTTTGTGGATCTTGGAAAGAGATTGAATCAGGCTTATACATCCAATCCCTCTATACCTTCATCTCCCACCTGGACAATCTTGAGGGTTCTCCATTTCTTCCTTGACAGTGGTCGACTCATCCACATCCGCCAACTTCCATTTGGCTGAATTCGTTCTATCATGTGGAACATTCTTTGTTCCAGTCCTACCCAGGCCCCCTTTCAACAACTTGTTTTCCAATGATAATTGCTTTGGTATCATTCCTACAATTGCCCAGACTCAGAAAACTTATTTAACATAGTGTTCAATTTATTTCACTAACATGTCTTCCTTTTTACAGATATTCATTATGAGTCCACTAACTCCCATTGCTACCTTCGTCTCCATTGCATCTGCTTCAATGATGTAACCTTCCACAACAGCTTGTCTTACTTTTTCCTCAAAAGAGGATTGTTGCCACTGTGGTCGACAGGACTTTCAATTGTATCCTGTACTTTTCCTGTACTTTTGTTCCCTTGTCCTTACTTCCCATCTCATCAGCTTCCATATTCTAAGGATCATCCTCCACTCCAACATGATGACACCATCAATCACATCTACCCACCCCCCCCTTCCTTTTTCAGCATTTTAAGGGACTGCTCCTCCCCAGAATATCCTGGTCATCTCCCCAAACATCTCAACACATCCTTCCCCTACATCCCTCTTTCCAGGCAATTGCAGAAAGTCTAACACCTGCCATTTTACCTCCTTTCTCCTCGTTGCTCCAGGCCTCAAATACACTTTCCAGGTGAAGCAAAGCTACTTAAGTACTTGCATTTCCTTCAATTTAATATATTGTATTTGCTGCTCAAAATGCAGTCCCTTCTAAACAGGGGGACCAACACACCTTGGGTGACTCCTTTGTCTTCTCAGTACACTAGCATGACCCCACATTCCCAATTGCTTGTCATTTTAATTCACCACTATCTAACTCACATTTCTGTCCTTGGCCTGCTGCAGTACGACTATGAAGCACAAGGCAAGCTCAAGTTTCCTATTTTGATTTTTTTTCATTCCAACAGTTTGAATCTTAGTTTTCATGTATTTGCTTTTGAACAGAGTTCTTCATTTATTGCCATTAAAAATCATTCTGGACAATGCTATGCTTCCTTACTATAAACATTATTCTTTGCCTTTTTGTTCTGAAATACCTATTCTTCATTGCACCTCTATTTTTCAAGTAATAAATCCCTATAACAACTGGAAAAAGCAATGGTAGCGCTGAAGAAGCTGTCACTAACGAACTGTAGTTTGCTTATCTATTCAAGTATTTAGTGATTTTGTAGAGAAGCAGGCCTGTAAAAGTTACTTTATATTCTCATAGTTTCTGATGAAATAGATTTTTATTTTAAGTTTTTAAACTAATTTTCTTAGTTTATGCAATCATTATTCTGAATTTGTGGTGGCACTTAATTTTAAGAGTCACTAAAATATTTTTGTTTCTTAAAAAAGACATTTTTGATGAATTCTGGAAATTTGTGAAGAAATAGGTAAAGAAATTTGCAGTATATTAATAATGTAAAATTTACTATCAATAAATTAAATTTATATTTTGACATGGAAAGAAAGCAATAATAAATAGAAAGAGTGTGTTTGAACCTAGGACATACTTTAAAAGAACTAGGAACATATTTTAGTGCCTGTGCTTTTTGGTATAGACTGAAAGAGGGAATTTAAGCCAAAAATGTAGCACTTCCACCTTAAACTCCAAAAAACAGACTTATGTTCCTGTAATCCTGATTACTGGTACAAAAGGTTGTTAAATATATATTTTTAGCTATTTTGCTTGAACAATGAAGATAAGTTTGCAATAAATGACAACTATAATGTTAGGTAAGGAAGCATCTTTACTTAGATAAGGCATAGAATTTAGTTTATGCTGAAACTATATTAAACATTGGTTAGGCTAATAATGTTTAGGGTAATGTTTGCAGTTCTGGAATCTACATTATTGGAATGATGCGATAGAACTTGGGAAAGGGTGCAGAGAGATTTACCAAGATGTTGCCTGGTAAGCAAAGTTATGAAGACAGATTGGATAGACTGGGATTATTTTCCTTGGAGCAGAAGATACTGAAGGGGTCATGATTGTGATGGTTAAAATTATGAGAGACATAGGAAAAAAAAATTCTCCTTGTTGGAGGGATCAATGCCCAGGGAGAATAAATTGAAGGTCTCGGGGGGATGTCTGGAAAATCTTTTTCATCCAAAGGGTGGTGGGAATCTGGAATTCATTGCATGAAAGGATAGTATAGACAGAGATTCTCATAATAATTGAGAAGTATTTTGATGTGCCAAGGCATACACCGCTATGGGCCAAGTGCTGATAAATGCGATTAGAATAATTTGGTGATTTGTCTTTGATTGGCACAGACGTGATGGGCCAAAGAGGCCTTTTTCTGTGCAGTATGCTTTTATGACTCTAAATAGATATCCTGCACCTCTTCTATGATAAAAAAATCACTATAAATGCCCGGTCTCTTTATTTGTTAATCTGTCAGGAAATACACTTTTAGAACTTATATTTTCTGAACACTAGAAATACTAATAGATAGAAAACAGTGAATATACGTGCCCACAAGTAATAATTTCCAATAAACAAACTGGAGCATAACCACATACTACTACCTCAAATCACTCCATGAATTCATTACTTTTCATAATGCAGGATGGCAGTGGGATAGATACATAGAAACATACAATACAGAAAAGATACTTTGGCCATTAAATCTGCACCAACAATAACTACCACTAAAGGCACGCTGATGGGTTATTGTTTTCAGTTATTGCTCCATTTGAAATAATAGCAAACTTGTTGGTCATGTGTGAGGAGATCTTCACCAAAAGATTATGAAATCTTTTGTAAATTCATTAAGTAATTATCTGCAGTTCATTAGAAGAAAATGATAGTGTGTGCATGTTATAATCATATATTTCCACCCATTCTCTCTGCAGGCTGCATTTTACTTACTGAATAAGTAAAATGCAGCTGATAGACATAAGCCTGTACGAATAGTGAAGCTCCTTGTCAATAATACAAACTCTTGCTTATATGAATCAGTAGTTCCCAATTTGCTGTGTCGATGTCGCAACTTAATTATCACTTATAATGTATGAATCATGAATAACATTTTGTTTCTCTTTTTATTGACAATGGATAATACTCCTCCTCTCTAATAAGAAAACTTCAGCTCAGAGAAAAAAGCATTTTAATTCATTCGATCTGTGAGGTTAAGAACAGTGAAAGGACAGCCAGAATACAGATCATGCTGTCCAAAGTGGAGGAGTGGAGAAGTGTAATAAGGATTCAAGAATTTAGAAGAATGACAGCAGTTTTGGTAAGTAGATAATAGAGCCCTACGTGATGTTGCAGGTGTGACTCAATTTGAATCAGTTTGAAAGGATAATGATGAGAGAAGGAAAGGAACCAATTAACATCAGAGGAAAATATAAAAAAGGTCCTGTCTGATCAGCATTAAGAGCTAGGTGGCAAAGAAAAGAACCTGAACCTCTTGCTCATTATCATATGCAAATTGGAGTAGTGATAAATAGATCAGGGAAGTGAGCTAATCTATCTGAAGGAGCAGTATGGAAAGAAAGGTTCCATTTTCAGAAGATATGTCACCACTTTTCAAACAGGAAAGAACTGTACCATTGGTACTGGTTTCAATTGAACCAGACTGGATCAAGAGTCCAAGCACACAGGATAAATGGGTTACAATGACATTAAAGTGTTAAATTTTAGGGATAGGGGAGTGTTTAAATGGAAAAGGTGGTATGTCAAAGATCTTGAGAGAAATTGGAAACATGAAAATAAAATATTAATGCAAAAGAACAGGTGAGCATGTGCATACAAATGTAAGGCATGTAAAGAACAAATTGCAGGTGCAAATACAACTTGGAGAATATAACAAGATATCCATTACTAAGACAGTTTAACAGAGCACAAAGATTTATTTAATAACGATCACAATACAATGATCTTTCTGGGAAGATAGTGCATAAGGCTTTTGCGCTAGGCACAAACTAGTCTTGTGCCAAAAACCATATACCCGGCTGAGTTTTGCCGGTATGATTGTACGTGAAGCCAATTTAAATATTAATGACATCTTACCATATCCGGCATTGCTGTTTACACCCCCCCCTCCCCAAAACGGCAAGAGGTCATGCTGATGAGAACCACAGGTGGTCCCCATACAATGGGGATCAAATGCAATGGCCACACCAGGATAATTGGAGGCCATTGAAGCCCCGAGGTGATCAGGGCATTGCTAGGCTGTGCGCATGGGGCATTGCCAGCCTTGCAGTGCCCACCTGGCACTGTTTACTGGACACTATAACTGTGTCAAGACAGTGAACCCTGAGTGGGAATGGGACTATGATGGGGGCAAGAGGGGAGCTCTGCAAGTGGGGGGCAGAAGGGGTTATGACACAAACTCATCAGGCAAGTCCTAATGCTCCAATGCCAGTGATCCATGTTGCTTTGGTTACACTGCTGCTGATGATAGCTGAGTTGGGGGGGAGGTGGTGGTTAACAATAGCACAGGAGAGAATTGTGCCCATTTTATAGCACTTAGAAAAAATAAATGAGGCAAAATGTGATTCTTGCCTGTAGAGGAAGTGGGTGGAGCCTATTCTCACCAGGCAGCTGGCTGTTGAGCCCCAGGAGTGCCATTGCAGAGGCACCCCGATCTCACAGTGCCCTGGGGGTTCTGTCACTCCTGTCACCACTGCAGGCAATCTCAGGGTGCCAGGCTAGTACTGCCAGCCGTTGCCCCCAACCATCCAGCGGCTGCAGTGGCTTTCAGTCCAACTGGTGATGGTGGAATCAAGCAGGATCACAATGGTACCTTAAGTCTTGGACCCTGCAAAGCTCTGGGAGAATGTGGTCCAGTGTCTAGAAAGGTTCCCTGCAAGGAGAATATTGTTGCAATGCACAGTACCGATGAACCAGAGATTTTGGGGTTGAGCCATACAGATATGGACTTATCACTTTCGCAATATCTTCCCAAGGGATGAGGCTCCAGAATGCCTGTGAAAGATCAAGGACAGGTGGGGAAGTGCTAATCTTGGCAGGGAATGTCCTGTCCAAGATATAGCCTGGCCAAAAACACCCACATCCCGTGAATGAACAAATAAATAAAAGTAAAGATGATGAATAAGTCCAACAGTAAATTGAAGGAAATGAACTTGTAGGGCCAAGAGGCTACAGTTGAGGAATGGTACTGATTGGAGAGCAAGGATATGGATTTGGTGAACCAAATAGCCTCCTTTTGTGTTTCATGGATTCTAAGACTAGTAACTAGTCCAACGCTGGAGGCCGTAAATACAGGATAGACAAATATATACCAATAAGGAACTCAGGAAAATCCTCTTTATTCAGAGATTAGTGGGAATCTGGAATCATAGAATCCATACAGTGCATAAGGAGGCCATTTGGTCTATCAAGTCTGCACCTACTCTCTAACAGAGCATCTTATCCAGGATTTATCTCCACAACCTCACATATTTATCCTGCTACTTCCTCTATTCTACACTTCTTGGGACACTAAGGTGCAATTTAGTAATCAACCTAACCTGCACATCTTTAGACTGTGGGAGGCACCGGGAGGAAACCCAATGCTGACACAGGGAAACTTTACGCAGAAACCCAATGCTGGAATTAAATCCAGGTCCCTCGTGCTGTGAGACAGCAATGCTAGCCACTGGTGTTAATGCTGCCCTTAAGTCACTGCAATATGAAGTCGATCAGGCAAATATCAAAGAGATGTTTAAATGGAACCTAGGTAAAACGGAGAACATATATACTGTTGATTAGGTGATGAAGTAAGAGGCACAAGACTCATTTGGGGCATAAACACTGATATAGCTCTGCTTGACCAAATATTTTGTTTCTGTGCTATAAAAGTTTTCGTAATTCTATGAACTGTTGCCACTGCATAAAAATTCCTATTGTTAATGGGAAATATCAATACAAGTTCAATAAGGATACTAAAATGTTTGATCCAAATTTCTAAAAAAGCTAATTTTATTCTTTCTTCCCAAGCATGTGCATTTGAATCTGAACTCATGATGTTGACTGGAAGTTATTTTTCAATATTAAAGTTTTCATGACTTTGCAATGTAATAAACATTAACCATCAAGTGCTTGCCTAGCCCCTGTGACAGTAAACACTACAGCTTATAACGATAACTACTACTTCCCCAATTGCCTCACACCTGCACCACTGTTGAAACCAACAGACAAGCTATGTTACAAAAACATAGAAAAATATAGTGCAGCCTAGCATTTTGTAGCAGGACACGTTTAGGTGCATTCGGTCCCTCTTCTCTCCAGATATGGTGGTTTGCTTATCATTTGGAAAGTCAATCCGCTATCAGGGATACATGTGCAATCAGCCTGTCATTAAAAATAAAAAAAATTTCAAAGTAATAAAAGTTGCTGACACAATGACAATATGTCCAACTGAATGATAATTAGCACTATAATAGCTCAACAAAAATACAAAATATTAATTTTAAAGCAAAAACATACCACCTCAAAAGTGATGTTTTGAAGACTTCAGTCTTTTTGTAGTTGTAATTCAGAAGCTCCTTAAATTGTTCTTTCCAGTGCTTAACAGTATTGACACAACCTAGCTATCTATTATCACCATATTTAAAAGTCAGCATTTCATTCCGGTTCCCAGGAATCCTTTGTATTTTTCAAGTATGATTAGTGTTATTAAAAACCGCAGAGAAAGCAAGTTTCTGTAACAGTTGCAGGGAGAAAAAAAAATCACATCATAATATAAGGCCATCTAGTTAACAGGTAAACTTATTCTACTGGGTTATTCAGACAAGCATGGGGCAGCATGTACTCAGCTGCAAAAGTCTATAAAGCAGCAAGTTCTCTGAACTGTAATCATCCTAGCATGCATCATAGAAACATGCTCTTTCCCTTTCCTGTTACTCCAAGACCAAACAGGTGAACTGTGATCCTCTAAAGTGAAAGGCAGCATTGTAGCTACTTAGACCAACTCAGTCACAGTGCACTCATCAATGTGAATTCCTGGCATCTTTTGATTCTCAGCTCCAGAAAGCACTTTGGTTCTTCCCATTCATTTCAGCCGCTGTGTAACATTTGCCAGTGCAACAGCAAAAGCCTGCACTGCAGAAAATGGATATTGAAAATCCAGGATGTATGCATTACCATCAATTCTTCCAAACTGCATCACCTGCAAAAGAAAATAAATTAAAGACTATGAAAATAGAACACTCCTTTTTATTTGAACAGAATTAAAAGCAGATCAAAGTGCACTATATGAACCATATCTGACATACTCTCTGCATCAAGAGTTTTCATGGACATTACTAAGAACATTGTTTAGATGCTTAGAAGTGTAGAAGTGGGAACATCGAGGTGGTGGTGCGGGCTCGTTGGGCGAAGGACCTGTTTCCCATGCTGTTTTTGTTCTTTGTTCTTTGCTTAAACCTGGATTTTTCATTCCCATCTGTGGCGATTGTGTTGTCAAGCCTTCAACGGCTTACATTTATGCTAAATAGCATAAATGTATTAAAATTTATTTACATCAAGGTGTATTAAAATCATGAATACTCATTAAAAGGCATAGTCGCAGGAGTCATCTCCTGCACTGAATCAATAAGGCTGATAAAGAACAAAGAACAATAGAGTACAGCAATAAATCCTTCGACCCACCAAGTTTGTGCCGACACAAATGCCTTCCTAATCTAATATTTTCTCGCCTCATGTATCCATATCTCTCTATTCCCTGCCTATTCATGTATCAATCTAGATGCCTCTTGAACATTGTTATAGAATCTGTTTCCACCGTTTCCTCTGGCAACATGTTCCAGGCATTCATCATTCTCTGTGTGAAAACTTGCCTTATTTTTCTTTTAAACTTTCCCCCTCTCACTTTCAATCTATACCCTCTAGTAATTGACCCATTGACCCTGAGAAAAAGATTGACTATCCAAGCCTGTCATAATCATGTAAACCTCTATCAGGTCCCCCCTTGTCCTCTGATGCTCTAATGAAAACAATCCAAGTTTGTTCAATCTTCCTTCATAGTCCATATCCTCCACATCAGGCAACATTCTGGTAAATCTCTTCCGCATTCTTTCCAATGCATAACGTCCTTCCAGTAGTGTGGTGACCAAAACTGTACACAATACTCCATATGTGGCCTAACCTTATACAGCTGCAACATAATTTTCCAATTCCTATCCTTAGGAAATGCAGAGGGACCTGGGGGGGCAGGAGCACAAGTCTCTGAAGGTGGCAGATCAAGTGGAGAAGGTTGTGAAGAAAATATATGGTATGCTAGCCTTTATAGGAAGGGGTATAGAGTACAAGAGCTGACCTTTAATGTTGCAGTTGTATAGAACGTTGGTTAGACCACATTTGGAATACTGCGTCCAGTTCTGGTCGCCTTACTACTGGAAGGACGTAGAGACTGTGGAGAGAGTGCAGAGGAGGTTTACCAGGATGCTGCCTGGTATGGAAGGTCTGAGTTACGAGGAGAGGTTAGACAAATTGGGACTATTTTCCTTAGAATTCGCAGACTTAGGGGAGATCTAATGGAGGTGTACAAGATTATGAGGAGTATAGATAGAGTAAACAGGGTTAAGCTTTTTCCTAGGATGGACTCAAATAGCACGAGGGGTCATGGGCTTAGGGTGAGGGGGGTAAGGTATAATTTGGATGCTAGAGGGAGTTTTTTCACACAGAAGGTGGTGGGGGTATGGAATGCGCTGCCAAGTGGTGGAGGCAGGTACTCTGGAGTTATTTAAGAAATACTTAGATGGGCACATGAACAGAATGGGAATGGAGGGGTATAGAAAACTGATTTAAAATAGGGATCGTGAGCCTTGGGAGTCCCTGGGAAGTGTGTAAATAGATGATGATATTGATGTACTTGTTTTTATCCTACAGGTGCTTTGGTCCACCTTGTTGTCTAACAAGGGGCATACACGCGATGGGTTATGAGAGGGCTGCTCTTGGATTTTTTTTCGAGAGTATCCTATTGCTTCATATTGTTAGTGTATGCTTGACCTGGACCATTTGATGGGCAACATGACAGCTCAGTGACTATCGTTGTGCTGTGCAGATACATGGATTTGGGCCTGTGTCTGTGGGAGTTTGCACATTCTCCCCGTGCTTGCGTGGGTTTTCTCCGGGTGCTCCGGTTTCCTCCCACATCCCAAAGATGTGCTCTTAGGCTAATTGGCAAAACAAATTCTCCCTAAATTGTCTCAAATTTGGTTTTTAATCCATAGATCTATAAACATAGACAGGGATCACGGGTAGAGGTGGGAACATCGGGGTGGTGGCGCGGGCTCGTTGGGCCGAAGGGCCTGTTTCCCATGCTGTTTTGTTCTATGTTCTTTGAATTGGACGTGATTGAAGGCCAGCATGCCTTACACTTTCTTGACCAGCTTGTCCACCTCAGTTGCCGCCTTCAGGGGATTATGGATGTGCACACTTAGATCCCTCTGTATGCTAATATTTCTAAAGATTTTACCACTTACTGTAATACTTTCCTTCTGCAATAGATCTTCCAAATTGCATCACTTCACATTTGTCCGGGTTAAATTCCATCTGCTATCTTTTGGATCAGTTCTCTAGTCGATTTACATCCTGTGGTATCCTCTGATAATGCTCCTCACTATTCGCTATTCCCTCAGTTTTTATATCATCTGCAAATTTACTAATCAGAACATGTATATTTTTCTCCAAATCATTACATAGGGTCAACACTGTAACACAGTGGTTAGCACTGTTGCCTCACAGCTCCACGGACCTAACTTGAATGACTGTCTGTGTGGAGTTTGCACATTCTCGTGTCTGAGTGGGTGCTCTGGTTTCCTCCCACAGTCCAAAGATATGGGGGTTAGGTTGATTGCCATTATATGGAGATATGAAACTTCATGTCTGTGTCGATATGCATGATCTTATAGAACATAGAACACTACAGCACAAACAGGCCCTTCGGCCCACAAGTTGTGCCGAACACATCAAAAACCTACCCAGCCATAGACCTATCTATAACCCCCAATCCCACTGGATCCCATATACTCATCCAGAAGTCTTTTAAAAGACCCCAGCGAGTTCGCCTCAACCACCACCAACGGCAGCCGATTCCATTCACTCACCACCCTCTGAGTGAAAAACTTTCCCCTATTATCCCCTCTGTACTTGCTTCCCTGCACCTTAAATCTGTGCCCTCTCATCGCGACCATTTCAGCCCTGGGAAATAGTCTCTGACAGTCCACCCTATCTATTCTTCTCAACATCTTGTAAACCTCTATCAGGTCGCCTCTCAACCTTCGTCTCTCCAGGGAGAACAGTCCCAGCTTCCTCAACCTGTCTTCATAAGGCATGCCTCCCAATCCAGGCAACATCCTTGTAAATCTCCTCTTCACCCTTTCAATAGCTTCCACGTCCTTCCTATAGTGAGGCGACCAGAACTGCGCACAGTAATCTTCTTGAGGATCTTCTTGGAGATCCTCTCCACTTGGGTTGATTGACCATGCTAAATTAACCCTAGCGTCAGAGGGATTAGCAAAGTGAAAATGAGGGGTTATGAGAATAGGGCCTGGGTTAGAGCATAGAACATTACAGCGCAGGACAGGCCCTTCGGCCCTCGATGTTGCGCTGACCAGTGGAACCAATCTAATGATCCTCTAACCTAAACTATTCCAATATTATCCATATCTCTATCCAATAAACATTTGAACGCCCTTAAAGTTGGCGAGTCCACTACTGCTGCAGGCCCTTACTACCCTCTGAGTAAAGAATCTACCTCTGACATATGTCCTATATTTATCACCCCTTAATTTAAAGCTATGTCCCCTCATGTTAGCCATCGCCATCCGAGAAAAAAGGCTCTCACTATCCATCCTATCTAATCTTCTGATCATCTTGTATGCCTCAATTAAGTAATCTCTTAACCTTCTTCTCTCCAATGAAAACAACCTCAAGACCCTCAGCCAACCACTGCTGGATGGTGTTTGGTGCAGACTCGATGGGCCAAATAGCCTCCCTCTGCACTGTAGGGATTCTATGATGTATATTATAACCAACAGAGGCCTAGCATTGATCCTTGTCACAGACCTACAGTTAGAAAAGCACCCTTCCACTGCTACTCTCTGTTTTCCATGCCCAAGCCATTTTTGTATCCATCAGCTCACCTCGGATCCCATAAGGCTTCACCTTCTGTATCTAACAATATTGAGAGGACTGAGAATAGAAATTGCAGACACATTGGCCATAATTTTCCCCATTTCCTTGGAGTTTGACCAGGGGTCTGTAGATTTGCAAACATTATATCCGTTTTTGAACAAGATGCTTAAGATAAATCCATACAATTGGCAAGTCAATTTAACTTCAGTGGTGGGGAAACTTTTAGAAACAATAATTTGTGACAAAATTAATAATTACTTGGGCAAATTGAAGAAAACCTTTTTCCAGCTTTTAAAATTGGCACCAAAGGAACAATTTACTTTACTCAAATTTTTTTGTTTTGTGTGTGGGAACTATGCTGCCATTGGGAGATATGCACATCTGCCACAATTTTTCAGGAGTTACGCAAGGATAACCTCCACAATCAAAATGGCATAAAGCTCGACAGGGAAAGCTTGAGAGTCTTTGCAGGAAGGGAAACTCAAACCAGAAGGGAGGTGGTGGCATCAGACTAGCAAACCAGAAGCATAGGGTAATGCTTTGGGAACCGGGTTTTAAATGTCACCACAGCAGATGGTCATGGCATCACAGAATCAATAAGAGCACAAAAAGCCATTTGGCATAATGAGTCAACTCTCTGATAAAGCATCTTACCCAGGCCCACTCCCACATCCTATTCCTATAACCCCATACAATTTCCTTGGTTAATTCATCTAAGCTTCACATCTTGGGACACTAACAGGCAATTTATAACGGCAATCCATCTAACCAGCACATCTTTGGACTGTGGAAAGAAACTGGAGAACCTGGAGGAAACTCAGGCAGACATGGAGAGAATGTGAAAACTCCACACCGACAGTCACCCCAAGCCTGTAATTGAACCTGCGTCTCAAAACAGTAGAGTGCCCTCCAGATGCAGAAGATAAGGCTAAAAGAAATGTGGTATTAGGCAACTTTTGGGGACAAGGATATACAGACCTCATATGTCTTATCTACAGATGAGCAAGAGACAGTGTTGCAGACATCTGTGCATGTCCAGGGGATCTGATGATTCATTAACCACATTCTTCAGGAACTGGCACCAAAAGGACTGGGAGGCTATCCACTGCCAGTGGCTATTAAAGTTGCCACAGCACTTCACTTCCAGAACTCTACTGGGAGACTGTGTGAAATCTTCCAAGCATCAATGTACAAAATGCCTTTTGGAAGAAGGCCCACAAATACATGCACTTTGCCAGATATCAAGAGAGTCGGCAGGTCAGAGCACTGCACTTTGCTAGGTTTACCCTTTCACAAGTGCAGGGTATTATTGACTGCACTCATGTGACTATCAAAACACCCTGGCATATAGGCACGCCAATGCATAAACAGGGAAGGATGCTATTTGCTCAATATTCAGCTGGTCTGTGATCACACAAAGAAATAATGTAGGTATGTGTGAAGTACCCAGGAAGCTTTGATTTAATTTATTGTCACATGTATACAGTGAAAAGTATTGTTTCTTGTACGCTATACAAACAAAACATACCATTCATAGAGAAAGAAACGAGAGAGTGCAGAATGTAATGTTATAGTCTAAGGTGTAGGGGAAGATCAACTTAATGCAAAGTCCATTCAAAAGTCTGACAGCAGCAGGGAAGAAGTTGTTCTTGAGTTGGTTGGTACACGACCTCAAACTTTTGTATCTTTTTCCCGACGGAAGAAGATGGAAGAAAGAATATCTGGGGTTCGTGAGGTCCTTAATTATGCTGGTTGCTTTGCCAAGGCAATGGGAAGTGGAGGCAGAATGAAGTTCTGCCAAGGCAATGGGAAATGGAGACTCTGGAGAGAGTGCAGAGGAGGTTTACCAGGATGCTGCCTGGTATGGAAGGTCTGAGTTACGAGGAGAGATTAGGCAAATTGGGACTGTTTTCCTTAGAAAGGCGCAGACTTAGAGGAGATCTAATAGAGGTGTACAAGATTATGAAGGGGATAGATAGAGTAAACAGGGTTAAGCTTTTTCCTAGGATGGACTCAAATAGCACAGGGGTTACGGGCTTAGGGTGAGGGGGGTAAGGTATAATTTGGATGCTAGAGGGAGTTTTTTTCACACAGAGGGTGGTGGGGGTATGGAATGCGCTGCCAAGTGAAGTGGTGGAGGCAGGTACTCTGGAGTTATTTAAGAAATACTTAGATGGGCACATGAACAGAATGGGTATGGAGGGGTATAGAAAACTGATTTAAAATAGGGATCATGAGCCTTGGAAGTCCCTGGGAAGTGTGTAAATAGATGATGATTTTGATGTACTTGTCTTTCTCCTACAGGTGCTTTGGTCCACCTTGTTGTCTAACGAGGGGCATACACGCGATGGGTCGTGAGAGGACTGCACTTGGATCTTTTTCGAGAGTGTCCTAATGCTTCACGTCGTTAGTATATGCTTGACCTGGACCATTTGATGGGCAACACAACAGCACAGTGACTATCGCTGTGCTGTGCAGGTACATGGATTTGGGACTGTATCTGTGGGGTGAGGGGGGTAAGGTATAATTTGGATGCTAGAGGGAGTTTTTTTCACACAGAGGGTGGTGGGGGTATGGAATGCGCTGCTAAGTAAAGTGGTGGAGGCAGGTACTCTGGAGTTATTTAAGAAATACTTAGATGGGCACATGAACAGAATGGGTATGGAGGGGTATAGAAAACTGATTTAAAATAGGGATCTATTTCTCCCCGTGCTTGCGTGGGTTTTCTCCGGGCACTCCGGTTTCCTCCCTAACCCAAAGATGTGCTCTTAGGCTAATTGGCAAAACAAATTCTCCCTAAATTGTCTCAAATTTGGTTTTTAATCCATAGATCTATAAACATGGACAGGGATCGCGGGTAGGGATGGGAACATCGGGGTGGCGGCACGGCCTCGTTAGGCCAAAGGGCCTGTTTCCCGTGCTGTTTTGTTCTTTGAATGGATGGGAGCCTGGTTTTCGTGATGGACTGGGCTACATTCACGACCTTTCGTAGTTCCTTGCGGTCTTGGGCAGAGTAGGAGCCATACCAAGCTGTGATATAACCAGAAAGAATGCTTTCTATGATGCATCTTTAATCGTTGGTGAGAATTGTAGCTGACATGCCAAATTTCCTTAGTCTTCTGAAAAAGTAGAGGTGTTGATGGGCTTTCTTAACTATAGTGTTGGCATATGGGGACCAGGACAGGTTGTTGGTGATCTGAACACCTAAAAACTTGAAGGTCTTGATCCTTTCTACTTCGCCTCCATTGATATATACAGGAGCATGTTCACCTTTATGCTTCCTGAAGTCAATGATATTCTCCTTTGTTTTGTTGACATTGAGGCAGAGATTATTGTTGCCGCACCAGTTCACCAGATTTTTATCTGATCCTGCACATAGAGAAGGCCCCCATAGCACCAGTTTCCATGACAAGGATGATGAGTAGTAGTCTGCATCCTCCTGGCCAAGTGTCCTCTCTCATGGACCACATGAGCACCAGGATTGTTTATTCTCTCCTTGCAACCATGCAATTCAATCTGAGAGTGAGTTGTCAACCAATTTGCCAGCCATTGTCCTGTTCCTTTGAATATCAATGAAGGCTCTGTAGTATGTATCCTTGTTAAGAATAGGTCCAACATGGATGAGGGTGTCTGGCTTCATGCAGTTGAAGGCATTGTTTCTTGTAATGTCACTGCAAAATCACAGTCATTATGGAAGCTTAGGAGAAGCTCCAAAATCCTCAGTGCACTCGTAGCTGTATGCTTCATTCTGACAAAGCTCCTCAAGGAGATCTATCTGCCAAAATGGGGCAATGCATTCTATATCAAAGAACAAAGAACAAAACAGCACGGGAAACAGGCCTTTCGGCCTGCGCTGCCAGCTCGATGTTCCCACTTCTACCCATGATCCCTGTCATCCCTGTCTATGTTTATAGATCTATGCATTAGAACCAAATTTGAGACAATTTAGGGAGCATATGTTCTGCCAATCAGCCTAAGTGCACATCTTTGGGATGGAGGAGGAAACCGGAGCACCTGGAGAAAATCCACGCAAGCACGGGGAGAATGCACAAACTCCCATAGACACAGGCCCAAATCCATGTATCTGCACAGCACAGCAATAGTCACTGAGCTGTTGTGTTGCCCATCAAATGGTCCAGGTCAAGCGTACACTAACAACGTGAAGCACTAGGTTACTCTCGAAAAATCCAAGAGCAGCCCTCTCACGACCCATTACGTGTGTGCCCCTTGTTAGACAAGGCGGACTGAAGTACCTGTAGGATAAAACAAATACATCAATATCATTGACAATTTACACACTTCCCAGGGAACTTCGAAGGCTCGTGATGCCTATTTTAAATCAGTTTTCTATATCCCTCCATTCCCATTCTGTTCATGTGTCATCTAAGTATCTCTTAAATAACTCCAGAGTGCCTGCCTCCACCACTTTACTTGGCACCATTGACATCCCATACCTCCACTACCCTCTGTGTGAAAAAACTCCCTCTAGCATCCAAATTATACCTTACTCCCCTCACCCTAAGCCCATGATCCCTCGTGCTATTTGAGTCCATCCTAGGAAAAAGCTTAACCCTGTTTACTCTATCTATATCTCTCATAATCTTGTACACCTCTATTAGATCTCCTCTAAGTCTATATCTTTCTAAGGAAAACAGCCCCAATTTGCCTAACCTCTCCTGGTAGCATCTTGGTAAACCTCCTCTGAACTCTCTCCAGATTCTCCACGTCCTTCCGGTAGTAAGGCAACCAGAACTGGACGCAGTATTCCAAATGAGGTTTAACCAATGTGTTATACAACTGCAACATTAAAGGCTAGCTCTTGTACTCTATAACCCTTCCTATAAAGGCTAGCATACCATATGTTTTCTTCACAACCTCCTCCATCTGCTCTGCCACCTTCAGAGATTTGTGCACCTGCACCCCCAGCTATCTCTGCATTTCTATACTCTTAATAGATCTACCCTTTATCATATATCTCCCCACTACATTCTTTCTCCCGAAATGCATCACCTATCGTTTATCAGGATTGAATTCCATCTGCTATCTATCTGTCCAAGCCACCAGCCTATCTATGTCCTACTGCATCACCTGACAATGCTCCTCACTATCCACAAGTCCAGCCATCTTTGTATCGTCTGCAGACTTGCTGATCACTCCACTTACTCCCTCTTCCAAGTCATTTATACATATTACAAATAGAAGAGGTCCCAGTACCGAGCCCTGCGCACACCACTAATGACGAACCTCCAGCTAGAAAAGCACCATTCTACTATCACTCTCTGTCTCCTATAACCAAGTCAGTCACCTCAACATGTAACTGAGAGGTCACATTTGGGAGGAGGCAGCCAAGACATTACACAGGACGAACTTCGTTTCGTCCTTTGTTGCCTCTTTTCCATCATGTTGATATCTATCACTCTCAGGGATGTGGACATGCATTCATCCTGACCTTTCCACATATTCAGAGCACCTGAGAATCACTAAGTTTACACAGTCAGTCTGTCTTCACTGGCAGTTGTCCCATGCCAGCTGAAAAATGCAGACACCATAGGTAGGATTTTTTGGCCGCGTTTGCCCCAAGGATGAAAAATGTCACCTGAGATGAATGGACTTCTGCAATAGAATCATAGAATCTACAGTGCAGAAAGAGGCCATATGGTCATCGAGCCTGCACCGACAACGATCCCAACCAGATCCTGTCCTATCCCTGTAATCTCACATATTCATTCTCTTAATGCCCCTGACATTAAAGGCAGTTTATTGTGACCAATCAATCCAACCCGCACATCTCTGGATTATGGGAGGAAACCCAGCACCCAGAGGAAACCCAGTAGACATGAGGAAATGCACATTCACCCGATGCTGGAATTGAACCCCGGTCCCTGGCACTGTGAGGCAGCGGCAGCAACCACGATACTGTTCTATGTTTGGATCAGAACATTTTTTTCATATTGGTCTTTTGGCATGATCCGTGTCCTGCCTGCTACGACACCCATGGTGGATGGAACGGGAAAATTCCACCCCATAAACCACTTGTTTGATAATAAAAAGCACTCATCAGATTCATTACATTCTGGATCGCATCATATTAGTTTCCTCAAAAGTGTAAAAATCTACCATATGCACCCTCACAGCATGCTCCAAGATTCTTTTGATCACACCACATTAATATTTATTTATCTTCAATGATCTTGGCATAGATTGTAAGGGGAGGCTACTGAAAATTTATGGGTCAGATCTACATCCTTACATTGTGAAGAGAGCCTTGTAGTCACAAGACAAGGTTAAAAAGGCAGAACTTTGGGGCTTGAGCACCAGCAAAATGAAATTACATTGAGGGTCAGAGTTAGAATCATAGAACAGAATCATAGAATATCTACAGTGCAGAAGGAGGCTATTTGGCCAACTGTGTCTGTACTGACTCTCCAACAAAGTATCTTACCCAGAACCTATCCCCATAACACCAACACATTTTGAGAAACTATGGGGCAATTCAGTATGGCCAATCAGCCTAATCTGTAGGTTCTTTGGGTTCTGACAATTAAATGTGGAAAAGTGTTCACGCTTTTCACTAAGATTAGCAATTGTGCACTGAGAATCAGAAACGAGCAAGGGGACAGCATCACACACAACCTCTGACTAAACTCACATAGATAAGGGAGGAGTGGCATTGTTAGTTAAGGACAGCATTATGGTGGCAGAAAAGACGTTTGATGTGGACTTGTCTGCTGAGGTAGTGTGGGCTGAGATTAGAAACATGAAAGGAGAGGTCACACTGTTGGAAGTTTTTTTATAGGCCTCCAAAAATTTCGAGAGAAGTAGAGGAAGGGATTGCAAAGTTGATCCTGGATAGGTGTGAAAGTAACAGGGTAGTTGTAATGGGGGACTTTAACTTTTCTAATATCGATTGGAAAAGCTATAGTTCAAGTACGTTAGAGGGGTCAGTTTTTCTTCAATGTGTGCAGGAAGGTTTCATAGAACATAGAACATAGAACATTACAGCACAGAACAGGCCCTTCGGCCTTCGATGTTGTGCCGACCAAAATAAAAAGCAATGCCCCTCCAAACTAAACCATTCCCTTCTCTTCCATATACTTATCAATTAACCTCTTAAACGCCACCAAACTTGGCGCATCTACAACAGCTGCAGGCAGGGCATTCCACTCCCTAATCACTCTTTGAGTAAAGAACCTACCTCTGATATCCGTCCTATAACTCATACCCCTTAATTTAAAGCTGTGTCCCCTCGTGCTAGCTTTCTCCATCCTAGGAAAAAGGCTATCACTGTCCACCCTATCTAAACCTCTAATCATCTTATATGCTTCAATAAGATCCCCTCTTAGCCGCCTCCTTTCTAACGAAAACAACCTCAAATCCTTCAACCTCTCTTCATAGGACCTGCCCTCCATACCAGGCAACATCCTGGTAAACCTCCTCTGTACCCTCTCCAATGCCTCCACATCTTTCTTATAATGTGGGGACCAGAACTGCACACAATACTCCAAGTGCGGCCGCACTAGAGTTTTGTACAGTTGCAACATGATGCTGCGGCTCCTAAATTCAATCCCCCTACCAATAAAAGCTAAGACTCCATATGCCTTCTTAACAACTTTATCCACTTGACTGCCTACTTTCAGGGATCTATTGACACATACACCAAGATCCTTCTGTTCCTCAACACTATTAAGAGCCCTACCATTAGCCCTATACTCTACACATTTATTGTTCCTGCCAAAGTGCATTACCTCACACTTTTCCACATTAAACTCCATTTGCCACCTCTCGGCCCAGCTCTGCAACTTGTCCAAGTCACTCTGTAAACTATAACACCCCTCTTCACTATCTACCACTCCACCGACTTTAGTGTCATCTGCAAATTTACTGATCCATCCCTCAATACCCTCATCCAGATCATTTATAAAAATTACAAACAGCAGGGGCCCCAAAACAGACCCCTGAGGCACACCACTCGTCACCGAACTCCACGATGAATATCTCCCATCAACCACCACCCTCTGTCTTCTATCTGCCAGCCAATTCCTAATCCAATTAGCTAAATCACCCTCTATTCCACACATCTGCATTTTCTGTAGAAGTCTTCCATGGGCCACCTTATCAAACGCCTTACTAAAGTCCATATATACTACATCAACCGCCTTACCCCCATCCACCTCTCTGGTCACTTTCTCAAAAAACTCAATGAGGTTAGTAAGGCATGACCTACCCTTCACGAAACCATGCTGACTATCCCCAATCAATTCATTTCTCTCTAAATAACTATAAATCCTATCCCTAATAATTCTCTCCAATACCTTGCCCACAACAGAAGTAAGACTCACTGGCCTATAATTCCCTGGAAGGTCTCTCTTCCCCTTCTTAAACAATGGGACCACATTCGCTATCCTCCAGTCCTCCGGAACCACACCCGTAACCAACGAGGACCTGAAGATCAGAGCCAGAGGCTCTGCAATCTCCTCTCTTGCCTCCCAGAGAATCCTAGGGTAAATCCCGTCCGGCCCAGGGGACTTATCCAACTTCAAACCCTCGAGAATTTCTAACACATCCTCCCTATCTACTACAATACTTCCCAATTTGCAACCCTGTACCTCAGTGTTCTCCATAGCTACATTTCCAGCACTCTGCGTGAATACCGAAGAGAAATATTTATTCAGTGCCTCACCAATCTCTTCAGGCTCCACGCACAACTTCCCACTGCTGTCTATGACTGGCCCTAATCTTGCCCTAACCAATCTTCTATTCTTAACATATCGAAAGAAAGCTTTAGGATTCTCCTTAATCCTATCAGCCAACATCTTCTCGTGTCCCCTCTTAGCTCTCCTCAATTCACTTTTTACCTCCTTCCTGGCTAATCTATAGCTATCCATTGCACTAACTGAGCCTTCAAGCCTCATCCTGACATAAGCCTCCTTTTTCTTCTTAACCAGCAAATCAACTTTTTTCGTACACCAAGGCTCTCTTACTCGACCATTTCCTCCCTGCCTGACAGGGACATACTTATCAAGGACTCGCAGCAGCTGCTCCTTGAATAAGCACCACATTCCAGATGTTCCCAGTCCCTGTAGTTTCCTAGTCCAATCTACGCACCCTAATTCTCTCCTGATGGCCTCATAATTACCCTTCCCCCAGCTATAACTACTGCCCCCAGCTTCATGCCTATCCCTGTCCATCACTAAGGTGAACGTAACCGAATTGTGGTCACTATCACCAAAATGTTCACTAACTTCCAAGCCTAACACCTGGTCTGGCTCATTGCCCAGCACCAAATCCAATGTAGCCTCACCTCTAGTTGGCCTATCTACATACTGAGTCAAAAAACCTTCCTGCACACTCTGTACGAAAACTGACCCCTCTAACGAGCTAGAGCTATAGCTATTCCAATCAATATTAGCAAAGTTAAAGTCCCCCATCACAATTACCCTACTACTTTCACTCCTAATCAGAATTGACTTTGCAATCCTTTCCTCAACCTCTCTAGAACTATTAGGAGGTCTGTAAAAGACTCCCAACAGGGTGACCTCTCCTCTCCTGTTTCTAATCTCAGCCCATACTACCTCAACAGACAAGTCCTCATCAAACTTCTTTTCTATCACCGTGATACAGTCTTTGACCAATAATGCCACTCCTCCCCCCCTTCTACCTCCTTCTCTACTCCGACTAAAGCATTTGTACCCCGGAACCTGCAACATCCATTCCTGTCCCTGCTCTACCCAAGTCTCTGAAATGGCCACAACATCGAAGTTCCAGGTACTGGTCCAAGCTGTAAGTTCCTCCCCCTTATTGCGAATACTCCTTGCATTAAAGTATACGCATTTCAAACCATGCCCCACCCCACCCGTACGCCGCTGTGTTTTACAACTCTCTTCTATAACCCCCTTACTCTCATCCCTCTCAGCACCCCAACTACTTAGGATCCCACCCCCCCCCCCGAATCAGTTTAAAGCCCCCATCATAGCCTTAGCAAATTTTCCCCCCAAGATATTAGTCCCCCTCTGGTTCAGGTGTAGACCATCTCTCTTGAAGAGGTCCCACCTATCCCAGAATGAGTCCCAATTGTTAAGGAACCTGAACCCCTCCCTCCTGCACCATCCACGCAGCCATGAGTTCAAACATTCCCTTTCTCTGTTCTTCTCTAAACTATCCCTTGGCACAGGCAAGAGTCCAGAGATAACCACTCTGCCTGTTATGGACCTAAGCTTCCACCCTAACTCATGACTCAGTATGTAGATAGGCCAACAAGAGGTGAGGCTATATTGGATTTGGTACTGGGTAATGAACCAGACCAGGTGTTAGACTTGGAGTGGGTGAGCACTTTGGTGATAGTGACCACAATTCGGTTACGTTTACCTTAGTGATGGAAAGGGATGGGCACGTACCGAATAACAGTAGTTATAGCTGGGGGAAAGGTAATTATGAGGCTATTAGGAGAGATTTAGGATGCATAGGGTGGAGCAGGAAATTGCAGGGGCTGGGGACATCTGAAATGTGGAGCATATTTAAGGAACAGCTTCTGCATGTCCTTAATGAATATGTACCTGCCAGGCAGGGAGGAAGTGGTCGAGTGAGGGAACCATGGTGTACTAGGGAAGTTGAATCTCTGGTGAAGAGGAAGAAGGAGGCTTATATAATGATGAGACGTGAAGGCTCAGTTAGGGCACTGGAGAGCTATAAATTAGCCAGGAAGGAGCTAAAGAGCGAGTTGAGAAGAGCTAGAAGAGGACACGAGAAGACTTTGGCGGATAGGATTAAGGAGAATCCTAAAGCTTTTTACAGGTATATAAATAATAAAAGATTGGTTAGGGCAAGATTAGGGCCAGTCAGAGATAGCAGTGGGAAGTTGTGCGTGGAGCCTGAGGAGATAGGAGAGACACTGAATGAGTATTTTTCGTCAGTATTCACGCAGGAGAAAGACAATGTTGTCGGGGAGAATACTGCGATACCAGGTTGTAGACTGGGCAGGATTGAGGTTCACAAGGAGGAGGTGTTAGCGAATCTTGAGGGTATGAAAATTGATAAGTCCCCTGGGCCAGATGGGATTTACCCTAGGATTCTCTGGGAGGCTAGAGAGGAGATTGCAGAGCCTTTGGCTTTGATCTTCATGTCGTCGTTGGCTACAGGTATAGTGCCGGAAGAATGGAGGATGGCAAATGTTGTCCCTTTGTTCAAAAAGGGGAGTAGGGACCATCCTGGAAATTATAGACCGGTGAGCCTGACTTCTGTTGTGGGCAAAATCTTGGAAAGAATTATAAGGGATAGGACTTATAAGCATCTAGAGAGAAATAAATTGATTAGGGATAGTCAGCACGGTTTTGTGAAGGGTAGGTCATGCCTCACAAACCTTATTGAGTTTTTTGAGGAGGTGACCAAAGAGGTAGATAAGGGTAAGGCAGTTGATGTAGTGTATATGGATTTTAGCAAAGCGTTTGATAAGGTTCCCATGGTAGGCTACTGCAGAAAGTGCAGATGCATGGGATTGAAGGTGATTTAGCAGTTTGGATTAGGAATTGGCTAGCTGATAGAAGACAGAGGGTGGTGGTTGATGGGAAATATTCAACCTGGAGTGCAGTTACAAGTGGTGTACCTCAAGGATCTGTTTTGGGCCACTGCTGTTTGTCATTTTTATAAATGACCTAGATGAGGGTGTAGAGGGTTGGATGAGTAAATTTGCTGACGATACCAAAGTGGGGGGAGTTGTAGACAGCGAGGATGGATGTTACAGTTTGCAGAGGGACATAGATAGGTTGCAGAGCTGGGCCGTGAGGTGGCAAATGGAATTCAATACAGATAAGTGTGAGGTGATTCACTTTGGTAGGAATAACAGGCATATGAAATATAGGGATAATGGAAGGACCCTTAATAGTGTTGTCGAGCAGAGGGATCTTGGGGTACAAGTACATAGCTCTTTGAAAGTTGGCACCCAGGTTGATAAAGTTGTTAAGAAGGCGTACGGTGTGTTAGCTTTTATTAGTAGAGGGATTGAATTTAGGAGCCGTGAAGTTATGTTACAACTGTACAAAACTCTGGTGCGGCCAAACTTGGAGTATTCTGGTCACCGCATTATAGGAAAGGTGTGGAAGCATTGGAAAGGGTGCAGAGGAGGTTTACCAGGATGTTGCCTGGTATGGTGGGAAGGCCTTATGAGGAAAGGCTGAGGGACCAGAGGTTATTTTCATTAGAGAGAAGAACGTTACGCGGTGACCTAATTGAGGCGTATAAGATGATCAAAGGACTGGATAGGGTGGATAGTGAGAGCCTTTTTCCTCAGATGGTGATGACCAACATGAGGGGACATAACTTTAAATTAAGAGGTGGTAGTTATAGGACGGATGTCAGAGGCAGGTTCTTTACACAGAGGGTGGTGAGGGGGTGGAATGCCCTGCCTGCAGCAGTTGTGGACTCACCTACTTTGGGGGCATTCAAATGGTCAGTGGATAGGCATATGGATGATATTGGAATAGTTTAGGTTAGAGGGTCCACTGGCCGGCGCAACATCGAGGGCCGAAGGGCCTGTACTGCGCTGTAATGTTCTATGTTCTAAGATATCACAGAATTTCTACAATGCAGAAGGAGGCTATTCAGCCCGTTGAACCTACACCGACAACAATTCCACCCAGGCCCTATCATCATATATATTTAAACATTTACCCTGCTAATCCCCCTTTCACTAAGGGACAATTTTGCATGGCCAAACAATCTAATGTGCACATATCTGGAGTGTAGGAGGATACCAAAGCATCTGAAGGAAACACACGCAATACAGACAGAATGTACAAACTACACACACAGTGACTTGAGCCTGAATTGCATCTGAATCCCTGGTGCTGTGAGACAGCAGTGATGTCTCACAGCATTCCATTGTGCTGCCCAGATGACAGTAAGTAATTAATCCTTCTCCATGCGTTTACATAATGGACATCAGATAATGCACATAGGATGGATGAACACCTTAGCCTCGATTTTAAAAAGCAAGAATGAAGGATACATCAAACAGCACATCACGTGAATGAGAGTCCTTATACAATCAGACAGTGACGTTAACGCCGAGCCATCAATGAAGTCAAAATTATAAGAGATAGAGAGTGCATGGTGAGGCACTTGAGCTGGCACAATGTGAGATGTCAATGGTTGGCTAATGAGCTGGGGAGTGTATGAGCTGAGAGTGACGAAGTGCTTGATTTACCCTAGCATAATCATAGAATCCCTATAGTGCAGAAGGAGTCCATTTGGCCCATCGAGTCTGCACCACTCACAATCCCACTCATGCCCTATTTCCATAACCCTGCTAATCCCTTGACACTAGGGTCAATTTAGCATGGCCAATCAATCTAACCTGCACATTTTTGGACTGTGGGAGGAAACAGGAGCACCCAGGGGAAACCTGTACAGACATAGGGAGAATGTGCAAACTCCACACAATCACCCAAGGCCAGAATTGAACCTGGGACTATGGTGGTGTGAGATCATTTATCCTCTTTCTGCACTGGATGGCTGACTTCCTCTATGCAGCGTTGACGCTGACCATCTCAGCCACCACCTTTCATATGGAGTGATGATGTTGGTGGACGTCCAGTAGCCAGAGCAGAGGTACAGGACATTGCAGCTGGTCTCCATGACCCTAGATATCCCAGGAAGGCATAATTGAACTTGAGAGCTGCCATAATCTTCGCTTTCAAGGCTATGTCTAGGTGCCTCGAAAGGCACCTTAGTGTCAGAGGGTAAATATATGGAATTACAACGATAAGGCTGGGTGGGATTAGAACATAGAACATTACAGCGCAGAACAGGCCCTTCGGCTTTCGATGTTGCGCCGACCAATTATGAAAAAAAAAAAGCAATGACCCTCCAAACTAAACCATTCCCTTCTCTTCCATAAACTTATCAACTAACCTCTTAAACGCCACCAAACTTGGCGCATCTACAACTGCCGCAGGCAGGGCATTCCATTCCCTAACCACCCTCTGGGTAAAGAACCTACCTCTGATATCCGTCCTATAACTATCACCCCTTAATTTAAGCTGTGTCCCCTCGTGCTAGCTTTCTCCATCCTAGGAAAAAGGCTATCACTGTCCACCCTATCTAAACCTCTAATCATCTTATATGCTTCAATAAGATCCCCTCTTAGCCGCCTCCTTTCTAACGAAAACAACATCAAATCCTTCAACCTCTCTTCATAGGACCTGCCCTCCATACCAGGCAACATCCTGGTAAACCTCCTCTGTACCCTCTCCAATGCCTCCACCTCTTTCTTATAATGTGGGGACCAGAACTGCACACAATACTCCAAGTGCGGCAGCACTAGAGTTTTGTACAGTTGCAACATGACGTTGCGGCTCCGAAATTCAATCCCCCTACCAATAAAAGCTAAGACTCCATATGCCTTCTTAACAACTTTATCCACTTGACTGCCTACTTTCAGGGATCTATTGACACATACACCAAGATCCTTCTGTTCCTCAACACTAGTAAGAGCCCTACCATTAGCCCTATACTCTACACATTTATTGTTCCTGCCAAAGTGCATTACCTCACACTTTTCCACATTAAACTCCATTTGCCACTCTCGGCCCAGCTCTGCAACTTGTCCAAGTCACTCTGTAAACTATAACACCCCTCTTCACTATCTACCACTCCACCGACTTTAGTGTCATCTGCAAATTTATTAATCCATCCTTCAATACCCTCATCCAGATCATTTATAAAAATTACAAACAGCAGGGGCCCCAAAACAGACCCCTGAGGTACACCACGTGTAACCGAACTCCACGATGAATATCTCCCATCAACCACCACCCTCTGTCTTCTATCTGCTAGCCAATTCATAATCCAATTAGCTAAATCACCCTCTATCCCATACATCTGCATTTTCTGCAGAAGTCTTCCATGGGCCACCTTATCAAACGCCTTACTAAAGTCCATATATACCACATCAACCGCCTTAGCCCCATCCACCTCTTGGTCACTTTTTCAAAAAACTCAATGAGGTTAGTAAGGCACGACCTACCCTTCACAAAACCATGCTGACTATCCCCAATCAATTCATTCCTCTCTAAATAAGTATAAATCCTATCCCTAATAATTCTCTCCAATACTTTGCCCACAACAGAAGTAAGACTCACTGGCCTATAATTCCCTGGAAGGTCTCTCTTCCCCTTCTTGAACAATGGGACCACATTCGCTATCCTCCAGTCTTCCGGAACGATACCCGTAACCAACGACGACCTGAAGATCAGAGCCAGAGGCTCTGCAATCGCCTCTCTTGCCTCCCAGAGAATCCTAGGGTAAATCCCGTCCGGCCCAGGGGACTTATCCAACTTCAAACCCTCAAGAATACCTAGCACATCCTCCCTATCTACTTCAATACTTTCCAGTTTGCAACCCTGTACCTCAGTGTTCTCCACAACTACATTTACATCTCCCTGCATGAATACCAAAGAGAAATATTTGTTCAGTGCCTCTCCAATCTCTTCAGGCTCCACGCACAACTTCCCACTGCTGTCTATGACTGGCCCTGATCTTGCCCTAACCAATCTTCTATTCTTAACATATCGAAAGAAAGCTTTAGGATTCTCCTTAATCCTATCAGCCAACATCTTCTCGTGTCCCCTCTTAGCTCTCCTCAATTCACTTTTTAGCTCCTTCCTGGCTAATCTATAGCTATCCATTGCACTAACTGAGCCTTCAAGCCTCATCCTGACATAAGCATCCTTTTTCTTCTTAACCAGCAAATCAACTTTTTTCGTACACCAAGGCTCTCTTACTCGACCATTTCCTCCCTGCCTGACAGGGGCATACTTATCAAGGACTCGCAGCAGCTGCTCCTTGAATAAGCTCCACATTTCAGATGTTCCCAGTCCCTGTAGTTTACTCCTCCAACCTATGCACCCTAATTCTCTCCTTATGGCCTCATAATTACCATTCCCCAGCTATAACTACTGCCCCCAGCTTTATGCCTATCCCTATCCATTACTAAGGTGAACGTAACCGAATTGTGGTCACTATCACCAAAATGTTCACCAACTTCCAAGCCTAACACCTGGTCTGGCTCATTGCCCAGCACCAAATCCAATGTAGCCTCACCTCTAGTTGGATTGTTGTCAGTACAGGCTCAATGGGCTGAATGGCCTCCTTCTGCAGAGTAGGAATTCTACGATATGGCAGGATATCCTTGTTACTTTGAGGGATTGAAGCGAAGGTTCACCAAACTGATTCCTGGATAGCAGGGTTGTCATATGAGGAGAGATTGGGTAACTGAGTTTGTATTTACTGGAATATAAAATAAGAGAGGGGATCTAATCTAGTCAAATACTAACTGGATGCAGGGATATCGACTGAAGGGTCCTAGAACAAGGAGTCAGAGACTCGTATATATTAAAGCTTATTTATTAGTCACAACTAGGCTGACGTTAACATTGCAATGAAGTTACTATGAAAATTCCCCCAGTTATATGGGGTAGGTGATTGAGGATTGAGATAAGGAGAAATTTCTTCAATGGAATTCTTTACTGCAAAAAAAGCTGTGGAGGCCAAGTCACTGAATGCATTCAAGAAGCAAGTAGCTAGATTTCTAGGTTCCAAAAGTATCAAGAAATATAGGGAGAGTGCAGGAGTATGGTGTTGAGATTGGGGATCAGCCATGATCATGTTGAATGTGCAGTAGGTAGGTCGAATGGCCTATTTCTGCTCCTATTTACTATGTTTCTATATTCTGTGTATGTCTTTGCATCTCCAACATGTCAGTGATGGCCATTTCTAAGGACTCTTCATCTAACTAGGACTCAACAGTTGGCTGACTGTTCTCCAGCAGTCTTCCGAGTACCAGAATCCTGGGTTGTCACTGTCTCCAACAGATACACCTGTGAAGTGTTTTCCAGATGTTGACACTGAGCCTAATCTAGATCATTTTGATTTGATTTATTTGATTTATTATTGTCACATATATTGATATACAGTGAAAAGTATTGTTTCTTGCACACTATACAAACCATACCGTATATAGAGAAGGAAAGGAGAGAGTGCAGAATATAGTGTTACAATCATAGATAGTATGTAGAGAAAGATCAACTTAATGTGGGACAGGTCCATTCAAAAATCTGATGGCAGATGGGAAGAAGCTGTTCTTAGTGGGTTGGTACATGTTCTCAGACGTTTGTATTTTTTTCCCACTAGAAGAATGTGGAAGAGAGTATGTTTGGGATGCATGAGTGAGTATCCCAACTACTTCCAATCTCTCCTCAAAGTTGCATGTAGGTCCAACCATATGTTTATCAATGATCTTTCCCCCATCATAAGGTCAGAAAAGAGGATCTTTGCTGATGACTGCACAATGTTCAGTACCATTTGTGACTCTCAGATAATGAAGCAGTCCATGTCTATATGCAAGCAAGATCTAGACAACATTCAGACCTGGGCTAATAGATGGCAAGTACCATCCCACGACCATGCAAGTTACAATCTCCAACAAGGGAGAATCTAACCATCTCTCCTTGGCACTCAACATCACCTTTATTAAATCCTCCCCCCTCCCCCCCAACATCATTTTTGGTACTGTGGACCAAAACTAGAACTTGTCCAGCCATATAAATATATGAATATAAGCGTAGGTTGGAGGCTGGGAATTCTGCTGCAAGTAAGTCACTTCCTGACTTACTAGAGCTTCTCCATCTACAAGACACAAGTCAGGAGTACGATGGAATATTTTCCAATCGCCTGGATGAGTATAGCTCCAACAACACTCAAGAGCACAACACTATCCAGAACAAAGTAGCTCATTTGATTGGTGCCCTATCCATCATCTTAAACATTCACTTTACCACTGATGCAGTGGTTGCAGAGTGTACTATATACAAGATGCAGTGTAGCAAATCACCAATATACCATCAGCAGGACCTTCCAAACACACAACTTCTAACACTTAGAAGGACAAGGGCACTAAAAGCATGGAAACATCACTGCCTGCAAGTGACACTCCAAGCTACATACAAAGCTGATTTGAAAATATAGCATCGTTCCTTCACTGTTCTGAATCAAAGTCCTGGAACTCCTTATTGTGAGTGTACCTACACCAAATGGACTTCAACAGTTCAGGAAGGTGACTCACCATCCCTCTGAAATACAATTAGGATGGGCAGCAAATGACATCTTGTGTCAGGCTGTTTAATGTCTTCCTACATTGCATCCATGTGCTTGGAGCAACTTTCCAGATACCACCACTTCTTTCCACTGTCATTTGGGTTTCCTCCATGTGCTACGATTTCCTCCCACATTCCAAAGATGTGCAGGTTAGGTAGATTGGCAATGTTAAATTGGCTGTTAGTATCCAAAAGATGTGTAGTTAGTGGATTAGCCATGGTAAATGGGGTTTTAGTTCAGTGAGGCTGTATGTTCAGTGCAGACTTGAGGGCTGAAGGACCTGCTCTAATGCTGTAACTTTCTTTGTTCTTTGTAGAGGTGGGGCAGAGAGAAGGTCCTGGTTGGGAAGCTCTTTTGGAGACCTGACTTGATGAGCTGGATAGCCTATTTCTGCACTGTAGGGATCCTCTGATTCTATGTTCTCCTGAGCATTTGTCTGGAGGGTCTTCTCTCATTCTTCATGTTGTCTCTTTCTACCTCTATACTTTGCATCAAGATCTCCAATGTATTATCCAAAAACTTAGGCACTTGCTCCCTATTGCAATGTTTGGGTATTCCTCAAAACATTTTTCAAATTACTCCCACTACTTTTTTATAGCCATATAATTTGATATTATATGGAGATTTGATAGAGGTGTATAAAATTATGATGGGTGTAGATAGAGTGAATGTAAACAGGCTTTTTCCACTGAGGCTAGGGGATAAAAAAACCTAGAGGACATGGATTAAGGGGGAAAAGTTTAAAGGGAATATTAGGGGGTGCTTCTTCACACAGAGAAAGTGTGGAATGAGCTGCCAGATGAAGTGGTGAATGCGGGCTCACTTGTAATATTTAAGAAAAACTTGGACAGGTACATGGATGAGAGGGATGTGGAGGGATATAGTCCAGGTGTAGATCAGCTGGACTAAGTGGAAAAATGGCACATCCAAGAAGGGCCAAAAGACCAGTTTCTGTGCTGAAATGTTTTATGTTCTATAATGCAGTTTTTCTTTAAGACACCACCTGTGGAGACAGAATGGTCATCCAGAGTTGAAACATTAGCTTTAGTTTCTCCCTGCAGATATTGTCAGATTGTTGAGATTTTCCAGCATTTTCTTTTTTCCAGCATCCGCAGTATTTTGCTTTTATTTTTCCTTTGGGACGTGCAGGCTGTCTTCAGTTGCAATTTCACTACTGTTTACCACCCATCAAGTGATATCTGCTGTTAATAAAAAGTGAGGATCATGCTGACTGAAAACAGCAATCATGAGAAGAATAGGTTATCTGTATACCAATGAAGGTACATGGGTTAGTTGCATATTGGCATTCCCATACTCATTTTCAGAAGTCATCCCAGTTAAATTCCATTATATTTGATTTATCAAGTCAGACATGTGGGTTACAAATTTGATTCATTTTACTAGGAAATCAATTTTAACGGATTGATGATTAGATCATTTATAGGTCTCTTAACTGAACTTCTAGTGTTACTGTATGCAAAGAGCAAAAGAATACCAGGGAATGGATTGGTCCACTTAAGGATAATGGAGAAAAGCTATGCATGGAACCAGAGGAAATGGATGAGATATTAATACTTTAGCTCCAAAGGGAGAGACTTGATGGATAAAAAGCCTAGGGTAGGGTTTGTAGACATTTTGGGTCATGTTGATATTAAAAAGGAGATTGAATTGGGCATCTTAAAAAGCATTAAAGAAGGTATGTCCCCAGGGTCTGATGGGATCTACCCCAGGATACTGAGGGAGAAAATTGCTGGGAACATGATAGAAATCTTTATATCCTCATTGGCTACAGGTGAAGTTTCAGAGGATTGGAGGGCAGCCAATGTTGTTCCATTATTGAAGAAGGGCAGTAAGGATAATTAAGGAAATTGTAGGCTAGTGACCCTTACATCAGTGGTAGGGAAATTATTGGAAAAGATTCTTAGGGACAGCATTTACTCACATTTGAAAACAAATTGACTCATTAGTGACAGACAGCATGCTTTTGTGAAGGTGAGATCACTAACTTGATCAGGAAGTGACAATGATAGATGAGGAAAAGGCAGTAGATGTTGTATACATAGGCTTCAGTAAAGCCTTTGACAAGATATCTCACCGTAGACTGGTATGAAAGGTGAGGTCACGGGATCCAGAGGTGAACTGACAAAATGAACACAGGACTGGTTTGGTCATTGAACAGTGAGAACTCTCACAGCACCAGGTTAAAGTCTAATAGGTTTATTTGGTGGCACAAGTTTTTAGAGTGTCGCTCTTTCTTCAGGTAAATGGAGTATACATAGACACAGATTCAATTCACAAGATAATGGTTGGAATGTGAATCTTTACGGCTAAGTCTTTACAGATACAGAAATGTGAATGGAGAGAGGGTTAAGCCCAGATTAAAGAGATATGAATTGTCTCCAGCCAGAATGGTTAGCGAGAGTTTGCAAGTTCAGGCAAGCTGTGGGGGTTACAGATAATGTGACATGAATCTAAGATCCTAATTGAGGCCATCCGCATGTAGGCAGAACCTGGCTATCTTTACTTGGCAATTCTGCATTATTGTGTGTCATGAAGGCCACTTTGCAGAATGCTTACCCAAAGATCAGAGTTTGAACGCCCATGACTGCTGAAGTGTTCTCTGACAGGAAGAGAACCGCCTGCCTGGTGATTGTCAAGCAGTGTTCATTTATCCGCTGTTGTAGCGTATGCGTGGTCTCCCCAACGTACCACGCCTCGGGACATCCTTTCCTGCAGCGTATCAGGCAAAGAACATTGACTGAATTGCAAGAGTATGTATCATATGCCCGATGAATAGTGTTCTCACATGAGATGATGGCATCAGTATCGATGATCTGGCACATCTTGCAGAGGTTGCTGAGGCAAGGTTGTGTGATGTCGTAGTCACTATTCTTCTGAAGACTGGACAGTTTGCTGTGGACAATGGTCTGTTTGAGATTGTGCAGTTATTTGAAGGCAAGATGTTCGTCTTCATGTTGAGAGCTCCAAAGAAGATGTCACAGCTTCTCTGCTCCAGGGAAGTACTGGACAAAGAAGGGTATTCTGTCCACTGTGTCCCGTGTTTATATTTTTAAGAGGTTGGGGTGGTTCTTCGCTGAGGTGCATCAGAACTGTTGATCGATGAGTCAAACACCATGTCCTGTTCTTATGAGGGCGCCTTTCAGCATCTGTAGGTGTCCATTGCAATCCTTTTCAAACCTGTGCACGAAGATGTCGGCATATTGAGGTGTGAATTTGATCCCTGTGGCTGTTCTGTGCATCTGGATGAAGAACTGGCTGTTGGCAGCGAAGATGTTGTGGTCCAGGATGAGTTGTAGAATTGCATCTAGAGACTAGCAGTTGTCGGTTCGAGTACTGAGGCAGTTACAGAAATGCTGTCGTCGTGAGGGATGCTGTTGTAGAGTGGCCAGACATCCATTGTGATGAGGAGTACTCCCAATTCAACTGCTCTATGTATGCTGCGTTTCTGTAGAAAGTCTGTAGTGTCGCGACAGAAGCTGGGGGTTCTTTGTACAATAGGTTTCAGGATGCCCTCAATGTAGTTGGGGAGGTTCTCACACAGGGTCCCATTGCCTGATACGATGGCATGACTGGGTGTGTTGTCCTTGTGTATCTTCAGAGGCAGTAGAGATCTCTAATGTGGGGAGTAGGGATGAGAACATGGAGGGTACTCAGAAGGTTCAGATTAAATGTCTTCATCAGTCTGTTGAGTTGACGGGTATGTTCTTTGGTCGGATCTGCGGATATCCATCTGTAGTGTTCTTCATTGTTCAGTTGTCCGTACACTTCTTTGCAGTAATCCGTTCTATTGAGTATGACAGTGGCCCCCTCCTTTGTCTGCTGGTTTAATGGCAATGTTATGGTTGGTCTTGAGAGTGTGGATGGTGTTGTGTTGTAAGTGATGTTCAGGGCTGTCTTGTGAGTGTGGCTGATGAATCTGGTATTGACACACCTCCTGATGGCTTGGACATACATGTCGAATCAAAGGCAGTGCAGGGGGAATCCAATGTGACTCTCTTCTCTCTGGTTGTTGCACTGCAGATTTCTCTGTCAATTGTTCTGGTTCATTGGCTATCTCATTGTGTTCACTGTTGTCTCTTGGGATTTGTGGAAGAACTCCCGCAGCCTTATTCGCCTATGAATTCCTCTGTGTTTGCTGCGAGACTAATGGGGTCAATTTGGGTGCAGGGCAGAAATTGAACCTTTGGTTAAGAACTTTGATTTCGTCTAGTTGAAGTGTATAATTCAACAAGTTAACAAATGGATTTCCCTGCAGTGGTATTGTTTTCTACTGTGGTACCCGGGGAGGCTTGATTGCTATTGGTGGTGATGCTGAATTTCTAAGTTTCCTGTTTTTGGTGTACAAGTAGATGGGTAGTTTTGTTGTCTCAAGTGCTAAGCAGTGTTTCACAACTGGCCTGCATCCTGAGTGTAAGTTGAAAATATGGACTCTATCTTGGTTTCCAGGTTGCGGTATCTGCTGTAGAG
Organism: Sphyrna mokarran; assembly: GCA_024679065.1. Taxonomy (NCBI): domain Eukaryota; kingdom Metazoa; phylum Chordata; class Chondrichthyes; order Carcharhiniformes; family Carcharhinidae; genus Sphyrna; species Sphyrna mokarran. The sequence goes on along the minus strand of JAGIQG010000012.1, from coordinate 30,647,596 downwards.
CTGGTGTATGAGGTGGTGGAGATGTGTGAGGGAGATGTGATGGCAACGTCTCTCAGTATAAACTGTGTTATAAGTTTACCTGAATGAGTTTATGATCTGTAGTCCTTTGGTATCTTGTCTGCTTTCTTGCATCTTTGTAGAAACTTGATGTCTGTATTGATATGCACAATCTTCTTAGAGATCTCTCCACTTGGAGTCAGCAGTTTGCAGTATTGATGGTAGCCATGATGTGGAGATGCTGGTGTTGGACTGGGGTAGGCTCAGTAAGAAGTCTCACAACACCAGGTTAAAGTCCAACAAGCTTATTTGGTAGCATAAGCTTTCAGGGTGTCGCTTCTTCTTCAGGTGAATGAAAAGTTGTGTTCAGAAACAGGATATACATAGACACAGACTCAATTTGCAAGATAATGGTTGGAATGCAAGTCTTTACAGGTAATCAAGTCTTTACAGGTATGGACAATATGAGTGGAGAGAGGTTAAGTTTAGGTTAAACAGGTGTTTAAACTGTTTCCAGCCAGGACAATTAGTGAGATTATGCAAGTTCAGACAAATCATGGGGGTTACAGATAGTGTGGCATGAACCCACGCGAGGTCATCCTCATGTGTGCAGTGGGACTCTATGTGAGAACTTCTCCAGCTATTGCTAGAGCATCCTGAAACCTATTGTACAAAGCACCCCCAACTTCTGTCGTGACACTACAGACTTCCTACAGCAACTCAGCATACATGGAGTTGAACCAGGAGCACTCCTCACCACAATGGATGGCTTGGTACTCTACACCAGCATCCTCCATAACAACGGCATTGCTGCAACTGCCTCAGTACTCAACACCGACAACTGCTAACCTCAAGATGCAATTCTACAACTCATCCGCTTCATCCTGGACCACAAAGTCTTCGATTTCAACAACCAGTTCTTTATCCAGGCACACGGAACAACCATGGGGACCAAATTTGCATCTCAATATGCCAAAATCTTCCTGCACGGGTTCGAACAAGACCTCTTCACTGCACAGGAACTTTAACCGATGCTATACACCAGATAAATCAGTGACATTTTCTTTTTTTGGACTCATGGCGAACAAGCACTGAAACAATTATATGATGACATCAACAACTTCCATCCCACCATCAGATTCACCATGGATTACTCTTCAGAATCTGTTGCATTCTTGGATACATGCATCTCATTCAAGGATGGTTACTTCAATATATCATTATACTGCAAGCCCACGGATAACCTCACAATGCTCCACTCCTCCATTCTTAACACATTAAAGAAGCCATCCCCTACCGACAAGTCCTTTATATATGCAGGATCTACTCAGATGAGGAGAATTGCAACAGACATCTACAGATGCTGAAAGACCCCCTCATAAGAACAGGACATGGCACTCAACTCATCTAATGATAGTTCCGATGCGCCACGGCAAAAAATTGCACCGACCTTCTCAGAAGACAAACACTGGACAACGTGGACAGAGTTCCCTTCATCATCCAGTACTTCCCCAGAGCTGAGAAGCTACGGCCCTCTGGAGCCTCCAACATGTCATCGATGAAGACAAATATCTTACTGAGGCTATCCCCACATCCCCACTTCTTGCCTTCAAATAATTGCACAATGTCAAACAGACCGCTGTTCGCAGCAAACTACCCAGCCTTCAGGACAACAATGACAATGACACAACCCGCCATACCAACTTCTGCAAGATGTGCCTGATCATGGACACAGATATCATCATCTTATGTGAGAACACCATCCACCAAGTATATGATATCTTGTGACTCAGCCAATATTGTTCTACCTGATACGCTGCAAGAAAGATGTCTTGAGATGTGGTGCATTGGTGAGACCATGAATGAACACTGCTTGACAATCACCAGGCACGAATGTTCTCTTCCTATCGGGCTACACTTCAGCAGTCACAGGCATTCAGCCTCTGATCTTCAGATAAGCGTTCTCCAAGGCGGCCTTCACAACACATGACAAAGCAGAGTCGCTGAGCAGAAACTGATAGCCAAGTGTCACACACATGAGGACAGCCTCAATCGGGATCTTGGGTTCATGTCACACTATCTGTGACACCCATGACTTGCCTGGACTTGCAAAATCTCACTAACTGTCCCAGCTGGAGGCAATTCACACCTTTTTAACCTGTACTTAACCCTCTCTCCACTCACGTTGTCTGTACCTGTAAAGACTTGATTATCTGTGAAGGCTCACATTCCAACCATTATCTTGTAAATTGAGTCTGTGTCTATGTATATCCTATTTGTGAACATAACTCTTCATTTACCTGAAGAAGGAGCAACACTGCGAAAGCTTGTGCTATCAAATTAACCTGTTGGGCTTTAACCTGGTGTTTGAGACTTTTTATTGTGTTTACTCAAGTCCAACATCGGCATTTCCACATCTTGGTCATAGAAGACACAGGATAGTAGTAGAGGGGTGCTTTTTTAATGGAAGACCGTAACTAGCAGTGTTCCACAGGGATCAGGTCTGGGACCTTGGTTGTTCGTAGTATATATAAATGATTTGGAGGAAATCAAAGAGTGATTAGGGAGTGGAATGCCCTGCCTGCAGCTGTTGTAGATGCGCCAAGTTTGGTGGCGTTTAAGAGCTTAGTTGATAAGTATATGGAAGAGAAGGGAATGGTTTAGTTTGGAGGGGCATTGCTTTTTATTTTGGTCGGCACAACATCGAAGGCCGAAGGGCCTGTTCTGTGCTGTAATGTTCTATGTTCTATGAAAAGTTACCTGGTCTGATTAGTAAGTTCGCCTACAACACAAAAATTGCGGATAGTGAAGAGGATTGTCAGAGGATACAGCAAGATATAGGCCAGTTGGAGACTTGGGTGGGGAAATGGCAGGTGGAGTTTAATCGAGACAAGTGTAAGATAATGCATTTTGGAAGAACCAATGCATGCAAGAATTATACAATACACTTTTCAGAGTATCGATAGGCAGAGAGATCTGGCCATCCATGTTCACCAATCACTGAAAGTGGCAGTGCAGATGGATAAGTCAGATCACTGAGTATAAAATTTGGGAGGTCATGCTGCAGCTGTAATGAACCTTAGTTAGGCTCATTTAGAATATTGTGTGCAATTCTGGTCACTAAACTACCAGAAGAATGTGGATGCTTTGGAGAGGCTACAGAATGTTGCCTCATCTGGAGGGTATTAACTCTGAAGAGAGGTTGGATAAATTTGGATCATACTCAATGGAACGAAAGAGGCTGAGGGATGACCTGATACAGGTCTATAAGATTATGAACAGAGTGGATAGTCAGAAACTTTTTCCTACAGTAGGAAAGTCAAGTACTTGGGGACATAGGGGGATTGAATTTCGGAACTGCAACGTCAACTCAGAGGAGGTTTACCAGGATGTTGCCTGGTATGGAGGGCAGGTCTTATGAAGAGAGGCTGAGGGATTTGAGGTTGTTTTCGTTAGAGAGGAGGTGGCTAAGAGGAGACCTTATCGAAGCATATAAGATGATTAGAGGTTTAGATAGGGTGGACAATGATAGCCTTTTTCCTAGGATGGAGAAAGCTAGCACGAGGGGACACAGCTTTAAATTAAGGGGTGATAGTTATAGGACGGATATCAGAGGTAGGTTCTTTACCAGAGGGTGGTTAGGGAGTGGAATGCCCTGCCTGCGGCAGTTGTAGATGCGCCAAGTTTGGTGGCGTTTAAGAGGTTAGTTGATAAGTTTATGGAAGAGAAGGGAATGGTTTAGTTTGGAGGGTCATTGCTTTTTTATAATAGTCGGTGCAACATCGAAGGCCGAAGGGCCTGTTCTGCGCTGTAATGTTCTATGTTCTATAGGTTTAAGGTGCATAGGGAAAGGTTTAGAGGAGATGTGCAAGGCAAATTTTTTTACACAGAGGATGATGAATGTCTAGAACATTCGGCCTGGAGAGATGGTGGAAGCAGGTACAATTGTGGGATTTAAGCGGCAACAAGATAAATATATAAATAGGATAGGAATGGAAGGATATGCACTCTGTAAGTGCATACGGTTTTAATTTAGCTTGGAGGGCCAAAGGGCCTGTTCCTGTACTGTAATTTTCTTTGTTCTTTGTTCTAGTCTCCACTGGAATGTCACACATTTTTCCTATTCGTTTATTCAAATTATTAATAAAAGATGATGGTATACTATTGCATGTACTTTATAAGGTTATGATATCAAAATGTAAATAATCTTTTGATTATTAATTTTTGTAAATATGCAAAATAAATTCAAGAACCTATATAATTAGCTTGAAAATGTTAGTGATACACTTAGCAATTTACTAAACTTATTCTTGTGACTTTGCTATTTAAGATAACAGAAATAATCAAATAATTATTAAATAACAAACAACATTCAAAATGTCCTCAGCAATTAAATAACCTATAGAATCACATAGGCCATTAATATCTTATTTAATTCCTTGAAAACCTTAGATGAGTTCAGCTGTAGTGAAGATTTAATACTGGAAATGGCTATTTTAACTTACTTACAAACTGCAGTGATCGAGAGAACATCTAGAAAAAAATAAAGATATTGCATTTTGGAATTTTCAATCTTTTACCACCTAAAGTTCTGCATTTTTTTGAAGAAAGGATTATGTCTAAAATTTAAGCATTATGATTAAGATATTTTCATTTAAACAATACAATTTCTTGTACAAACAAAATTTTCATTGTTTTTGTACGTGCCAGCAAATTGGATGTTAGAAAGTCTGGACATGCAGTAAAATCCAATTGTTGAATACAGTTCATTCTGAAGTATCCTCTCATTAAAGTATCCTCTCATCTCCGTAAGTATCCCTTACACTAGTAACGTTTGGTGCCTCGTTCAAACTATAAACCTTCTTGTGTTTCATGAACACCAAACCAGCACCCTTCTGTAGAACACAGAACATTACAGCGCAGAACAGGTCCTTCGGCCTTTGATGTTGCGCCGACCAATTAAGAAAAAGCAATGACCCTCTAACCTAAACCATTCCCTTTTCATCCATAAACTTATCTACTAACCTCTTAAACGCCACCAAACTTGGCGCATCTACGACTGCAGCAGGCAAGGCATTCCATACCCTTACCACCCTCTGGATCTATGGATCATAAACACTATTTCAGAACCTTCCCATAGATATTATGAACAGCAAACCAGTACTCTCTCATGGCTTGATGTGCACTAATAATTTTGAAATAAAAATTAACAAATGAATAGACTATAATATTTCATAGCATCACGTTGATTGTGATGTATTGCAGCAATTGATTTTAAACACATTATTTTACAATACCTGTCGGCCTTCCAACTCGATTTGGAAGTTTTTTGCTGATTCTTGTGTCACTCTTCCTCCAAAGTCCAACTGATATACTTGTGTTGCCTCATTCCAGAGTGGTTGCTTGTTTGCCATTACATACACAAACCCTTGATTTCCCAACTTTCCGTCCTCTTTTTCGTTTGCTTTTCGATTTTTCAGCTCATCAGTTTCATTTGCTGTCCTTAGGTTCCTCTTAGTTTTCCAAACCTTTTTGGTGCTCTGGCTCTGATTCATTAACTCATCTCCACTAATGAATAACTCTGGCTCACTTTCTGAACTGTCTTGAAACTCACTTATTTTATTCAACTTTTTGGATTTTATCTGATCCTTTTGGCTTTTGATTTTTTTCTTTTCTCTTCCTAGTCTAGGGCTAGAAATGAGAGAGTTGAAATCTGTAAGTGCTTTTGCCTCCTTTTTTATTTTTCCTTCAGTTACCGCTTGCATATTTGTCTCCTCTGGTCTGCTGTCTAACCGTTTACGGCTTTTCTTATCATATTTATCAGTTCGCTGGGGTACAGGTGACTCTGTCAGAGAGAGAACCTCTTGGAAACTATTTGCTGTTTCCACAATCACCTCAGTTCCTGTGTGATCTTGATGCTCTGTTGGAAATGGGGACAGTCCAGGTTTCTCAACAAGTAGGTCTGGCTTTGAATTCAAAGTTCCTGGTGAACTATGCATTGGAGAACAAGCACTGTAGGCATTCCATTGGTGTAAAGTAATCTGGGGAAGTTGTAAACTAGAAAATGCATTATTGGTTGGATACATTGGTGGCAATTGGCAACACCCAATGTTGGCTGTATAACCAGACTGGACAACTACAGAAGGGTCTTGCTGTGGATATGGTGGCGGGCCTATAGCATCTGAAGAAGGAAATGAAGTTTGAAATGCGGCAATAGGAGATGCACTGTAACTTACTGGATATGGTAAAGTAAATCCAAAATTTGATTGGAAAGTGACTGTTGGGCTGGTGGGAGATTTAATAGGAATAAATGGTACATGAGCTATTTCCACATGCGATTGCTCCAGGATGAGACTTGGCGGTTTATGACTCCCTGTTGCAGAAATCTGAGTTGGACGTTCTTGTGGGATCCAAATCTCCTCACTTCCTGTTGGATCCCACTGATATGGAGGTGGCCGCTTCATACTCATGTTGATTTCATTATTTAGTGCAATATGCCTAATGGATTTCTCAATTTGGCAATGCTGCAAAATAGATTCATCCTCACTGAAAGCATTATTAACATATTCAGTTCTATCATGACAGCTGTCTGGGGGACTGAGGAGATTATAAGATGACTGAGAAGAGAGAGGTGATGTACTAGTTGAGTGGACAATTACAGTGCTATGTTGAGAACCAGTCCCATTAGGTAGTTCTGATCTAGTATTAATGTTAGTATTGTTGCTTCCATTGTTGATGCACTGACTGCAGGTATAGAGAGCAGGAGGAGACCTGAGAGAAGTTTGTTGGTACTGTGCAGACACTGAGCTGTTTTTTGATTTGTGACCATGTTGAACAACTCTATGGGAATCTAACAGTTGAGATACCTTTGCTGTGACATCTTTGCTATCACTCCGTAATGGCATTTGTATAGTGTTACTATCAACACGCTGACTTCTATTAGTTGCATCAGGATAAGGTGGTGGATCCCCACTAGGAATAACACAGTGAGCTACACTTAGCCTGTTCATTGTACCATATACCTGTTGTATCTTCTTAACATCTGCTGAAGGCAAGCGTAATGATGATTGCCCTGAACCTGGAAGGGTGCACATATTTTGATTGCTCAATATTCTCATGCGAGGCCTGCACACTTCTTCTACATTTCCACTGCTATCAAATGTTGTGATTCTTTCATAACCTAGTGGGGTCTGAAGATGTCCAGTAGGAAAGAGGGAAAAATCTGTTTTTTTCAGACAAATGTCCACTGGTGGAGCAGTGACAGAAGAGATGGCTGAAACTGTTGTAGTTCCTGGATATGGAGGGGGTGGATGCGCATTTATTTTAGCTAACTGCATTTCAGGATTTGTGCAGAATGCCACCGTGTTGCCTTCAATCAACTGTGGCATTGTTCGCATTGGTTTGATTTTTTGACAAAGCTCAGGTTCTCGTTCGACATGTTCCACAGCAGGATTCTGCACCATCCCTGAGATCTGTGGTGATGGCTGTTGTGATCCACCAGTCATTCGGCCAGTTTCCAAGCTTCCAAAGATTGCCTGACTTGGATTAGAAAATCTACTGGAAATTGCATACTGGTTGGCACTGTCCAAGGTGCGTTCTACTGCTCCTGCAGCAATTGTTTGATTAGTTAAAACATCAAGTTGCACATTCTGGTTGGCTAGTAGAGACTGGACAAGTCCAATACTTTGAGTAGGGGACATTGCTTGAGCAGAACTATGGATTGGTGCAATGGGAATGTTGACGGTGCAAGGAGGGTTGTTTTCTGGAGCTCCAGATGTTCCATTCACTGTGGGAGAAACGGAAAAAAAGAAAACAACTTTTAAAAACTCAAAATATTTGTCATGCTCTTGGTATAACCCCCCTGCTCCCCAAAAGCAGACAATTTTATTTTTCTAATGACCTTCAATTGCATTATACACATCCACTTTTACAGTCTTAAGAGGAAATTTCTTTTAGTTTGCCTATGTAACAGTGTCTATGCTTAAAACAAATGAACATGCGATATGCTGAACAACTCAATACAATTAAGCCCTGGTTTGATGCAATATTTAATGAGAGGGATGGGAATTATAAAAGATAATTTGGGATCTAAAATATTATTGGAAGCTGTAGTACTGCATCATACCAGTGGGCACCAGGGAGATTGGAAGGTGGGCGATGGTGCCATTGCACATGTGCTGATTTCTCCACTAAGAGCTTGGCGCATGCACAATAGTCTGCTTAGCACATGGATACTGACCCTCTTGGGTGGGATTATGTCCTGTGAGACAGGAGTGCTGACCACTATGCCACCATGCCAAATTTACAATGCTCTGTGAAATGCTTTATGACTGCAATGAATTGTGCTACATTTCTCCTTCTAGTTACAACATTTTTTTCTAAGGAACCTAAAATGCTTCTATAATTAATAATTTTGGTGAATATTGGTCCTCCAGTTTCTTAGTTAATTCTTGTTATGTTTTGCTACCAAGTTTCTCAGGCTAGACCAGACCTTGGAGTAGATGAAAAGTTTTACTGCTTATGGTGGAAACAGAGACTATGATATCATCATAAGTCTTAATAGCTAAGATATAGCAATGAAATTTTTCTGTACAGGACTTCCAACTCTCAGGTTGTTCCTCGAATGGGCCAATGGCACCAAACTATCCCACCATTTTATGGTGATACCGGAATCTGCTCAGTAACTTCCCTTTAGAAGCTTCTTTAATATAAATGGTGTAGTTTATTTTGTAATGTAAGTTGCAGCAGCTTGTCTTGGTTTTAATGTGATGCAAGAAATTTCTTTGTCATTATATCTCCATGCCTTAATCTATCTGCACATATTGCGAGTTCTGCACCCTGAACTCTTTGGGGTGCCAGTTTTAATTTTAAGTACAGACTTTTTTTTCCTGCCTAACTGCCGTACTGATTGATACCAGGGACATTTGGTTGACTTGATACAGATTCTGCCCCAAAGTTTCAAAGCTTTCAGTCGGCATAAGTTCAAATTTCTTGCTTGAAAATAATTTAACCTCATCCCTGTCGCCTGTATTCTTTTGCAAGCTGTTATATACTGCATTTCAGGATAAAAGAATGTGCAGGTGTAGCTGCATGTTGTGCAATATGTTGGAGGGCATCTTCAATCTGAACTTAATCTGCACAACAATTGTGTGGTGGTTACTCCTACCAACACTGTCATGGACAGACGCATCTGGATAGGAAGGTTGGTGAGGATGTATGTTTGTGAGGATCAAGTATGTTTTTCTCTCTTACTGGTTCCCTTACCACCTGCTGCAGACCCAGTTTTTCAGCCTTTTCGACTCGGCTGGCTTGGTGTGTGGTAGTGCTATTGAGTGATGAATATTGAACTCACCTACTCAGAGTACATTTTGCATTCTTTCCATCCTTGGTGGTGTTTAACAATGAGAATTACTGATTCATCAGCTGAGGCATTATGTCTTTTATCTTGTCCATGTTTAATTCACTGGGCAACTCTACATCTGCTGGGTCTGTCTTTGTGATGGGACAGGATATACCTAGGGATGGTGATAATGGTGACTGGGACATTAGCTGTAAGGCCTTTTATCTGTGACTTTGTCAGACTATTGCTTGACTAGCCTGTGAGATAGCTCTCCCAAGTTTGGCACAAATCCCCAGATAAGGAGAATTATGCAGGATTAACAAGACTAGGTGTGCCGTTTTCACTTCTGGTGCCTAGATCAATGTTGGGTGGAGGAGGGGTAGGGTTGGGGGAGGGGCGCGAAAAGGTAGGATAGTCTGTCTGATTTTTTTAGGATATGCAGTGATTTCATACAACTGAGTGGCTTGCTAGGCCATTTTAGAAGTCATTTAAGGGTCAACCATATTAATGAACTAGATAGTTTTTATGATAATCATTTTTTATGAGCAACACAGCATGGGAAACAGGCCCTTCGGCCCAACGAGCCCGTGCCGCCGTCATAACTATATAGTAGCAATTCCATTATCTATTCTGCCATCTATCTGCCCAGTCTACCAACCTGTCTATGTCCTGTTGTATTGCCTGACACTGCTCTTCTGTACCCGCCAATCCAAGCAGCTTGGTGTCATCAGCAAATTTGCTGATCTCACCACCTACCCCTACTTCCAAGTCGTTTATGTAGACCACAAATAGAAGAGGACCTAGTACTGAGCCTTGTGGCACTCCACTAGTGACAGGCTTCCAGTCGGAAAAAGAGCCTTCCACTACTACCCTCTGTCTCCTCCTCCTGAGCCAGTTCTCGACCCATCTACATACCTGGCCCTGTATCCCATGCGCCTTTACCTTCTCTATCCATCCTGTCCATCATGAGGAACCTTGTCAAACACCTTACTGAAATCCATGTAGACGACATCAACAGCCTGTCCTTCATCAATAATAATAATTTTATGACTATCATTAGACTTTTAATTCCAGATTTTTATTGAATTTGAATTCTACCATCTGCTGTGGTGGCATTCAAACATAGATCCCCAGAAAATTACCCTGGGTCTCTGGATTCCTAATCTAGTAATAATATGACTACATCACTGCCTCCCCATTCAATATTGGAAGTAAAGGGGATAGTTATCAGAAGTACCCTTCTGACTAGGACCACATTATACACCACTGCCCCCTGGACTATGCTTTTTTCACCACTCTACTAATGTGCCTTCCGCTTTCCGAGGTCTATGAATAAACATACCAAAGTCCTCTGTTCCACAGAACTTCCTTGTCAAATTACTCCTTCCAACATATATTACCTCACACTGTGGAGAATTGCCAGGATAGAGAAAATATTATTAAACTAGAAAGAGTGCAGAGAAGATTTACTATGATGCTGTTGGGACTTGATGGTGAGGGCATAGGTTTAAGGTGAGAGGTGAGAAAGTGCCCAGACAGACACTTTTTTTACACGGAGGATGGTGAGTGTCTGGAACAAGCTGTCAGAGATAGTAGTAGAGGCGGGTACAATTTTGTCTTTTAAAAAGCATTTAGACAGTTACTTGGGTAAAATGGGTATAGAGAGATATGAGCCAAAAACAGGCAATTGTAATTAGTTTAGGGATTAAAAAATGGCGGCACAGACAAGTTGAATCGAAAGGCCTGTTTCCATATTGTAAACCTCCATGTCTCTACATGTGAGGTCATGCATTTTGGTCAGAAAAATATGAAGGCAACTTATTATCTAAATGGGGAGAGACTAAATGGGGCATTGCTTTTTATTTTGGTCGGCACAACATCGAAGGCCGAAGGGCCTGTTCTGTGCTGTATTGTTCTATGTTCTATGTTCTAGACTCTGAGGTGCTCTGGTGCAAAGGGATCTGGGTGGCCTCGTTCGTGAGTTACAGAAAACTAGCATGCAGTTACAGCAGATAATAAAGAAAGTGAATGGAATGCTAGGACTTATAGCTAAAGGAATAAAATATAAAGGGGAGGAAGTATTGTTGTAACTATACAAGGCATTGGTGAGGCTGCACTCAAGTATTATGCACAGTTTTGGTCCCCTTATTTGAGGAAAGATGTAATGGGCATTGGAGGCAGTTCAGAGGAAGTTCACTAGATTGATTCCAGAGATGAGGGGTTTGTCATATGAAGTGAGATTGAACAATTTAGGCCTATACTTTCTGAAACTTGTAAGAATGAGAGTGATCAAATTGAGGTGCACAAGATGATAAAAGGTATGGATAAAGTAGATGTGGAGTGGATGTTTCCACTGGTGGGGTGGTCTAGGACAACAGGATAAGGGTAGAACATTTAAAACAGTTGAGGAGAAACGACTTCTCCCAAAGTATTGGGAATCTCTGGAATTCACTACCTCAAAGTGAGGTGGATACAGTAAAGTTGAGTAGTTAGACAAATTTTTAATTGGTAATGGGTTGAAGGGTTATGGGGAAAAGGCAGGAAAATGGGAATGAAGAGCATATTGATTGAATGGCAGAGCCGACTCCGACAGAATGGCCTAATTGTGTTCCTATATCTTCTGAACTTACAAAAAAGTGAAGGATAGAAATGGTAGGATTCGGAAACCATGGACGACAATGGAAATTGTAAGCTTAGTCGTAAGGAAAAAGGAAGTATACCGGCTTAAGCATCTAAAAACTTACAAAGCCTTTGAGGAGTATAGTGAAAGTAGGAAAGAACTTAGAATCATAGAATCTACTGTAAAGAAGGAGGCCATTTGGCCCATCGAGCCTGCAGTGATAACAATCTCACAAAGGTCCTATCCCCATAATCCCACATATTTACCCTCTTGATCCCCCGACACTAAGGGGCAATTTAGCATGGTCAATCAACCTAACCTGCATATCTTTGACTGTGCATCTGGAGAAAACCCTCACACATGCAGGGAGAACATGCAAATTTCGTGGAATTAGCCAGGAAGGAGCTAAATAGAGAGTTAAGAAGAGCTAGAAGAGGACATGAGAAGACTTTGGCGGGTAGGATCAAGGATAACCCTAAAGCTTTCTATAGGTATGTCAAGAATAAAAGAATCGCAACGTCATGTTGCAACTGTACAAAACTCTAGTGCGGCCGCACTTGGAGTATTGTGTGCAGTTCTGGTCCCCGCATTATAAGAAAGATGTGGAGGCATTGGAGAGGTACAGAGGAGGTTTACCAGGATGTTGCCTGGTATGGAGGGCAGGTCTTATGAAGAGAGGCTGAGGGATTTGAGGTTGTTTTCGTTAGAAAGGAGGCGGCTAATAGGGGACCTAATCGAAACATATAAGATGATTAGAGGTTTAGATAGGGTGGACAGTGATAGCCTTTTTCCTAGGATGGAGAAAGCTAGCACGAGGGGACACAGCTTTAAATTAAGGGTGATAGTTATAGGACGGATGTCAGAGGTAGGTTCTTTACCCAGAGGGTGGTTAGGGAGTGGAATGCCCTGCCTGCGGCAGTTGTAGATGCGCCAAGTTTTGTGGCGTTTAAGAGGTTAGTTGATAAGTTTATGGAAGAGAAGGGAATGGTTTAGTTTGGAGGGTCATTGCTTTTTATATTGGTCGGCGCAACATCGAAGGCCAAAGGGCCTGTTCTGTGCTGTAATGTTCTATGTTCTAAAAGATTGTTTAGGGCAAGATTAGGGCCAGTCAGGGACAGTAGTGGGAAGTTGTGCATGGAGCCTGAAGAGATAGGAGAAGCACTAAATGAATATTTTTCGTCAGTATTCATGTAGGAAAAAGTCAATGTAGTTGAGGAAAATACTGAGATGCAAGCTTTTAGACTAGATGGGATTGAGGTACATAAGGAGGAGGTGTTAGCAATTCTTGAGAGTATGAAAATAGATAAGTTTCCTGGGCCGAATGGGATTTACCCCAGGATTTTCTGGGAGGCGAGGGAGGAAATTGCAGAGCCTTTGGCTTTGATCTTCATGTCGTCATTGGCTACAGCTATAGTACCGGAAGACTGGAGTTTGCAAATGTTGTCCCCTTGTTCAAGAAGGGGAGTAGAGACCCTCCTGGGAATTATAGATTGGTGAGCCTTACTTCTGTTGTGAGCAAAGTTTTGGAAAGAATTATAAGAGATAGGATTTATAATCATCTAGAGAGAAATAAATTGATTAGGGATAGTTAACAGGGTTTTGTGAAGAGTAGGTCATGCCTCACAAACCTTACTGAGTTATTTGAAAAGGTGACCAAAGAGATGAATAAGGGTAAGGCAGTTAACGTGGTGTATATGGATTTTAGCAAAGTGTTTGATAAGATTCCCCATGGTGGGCTACTGCAGAAAATGCAGATGCATGGGATTGAGGGTGATTTAGCAGTTTGGATCAGGAATTGGCTAGCTAATAGAAGACAGAGGGTGGCGGTTGATGGGAAATATTCAACCTGGAGTTCACTTACAAGTGGTGTGCCTCAGGGATCTGTTTTGGGGCCACTGCTGTTTGTCATTTTTATAAATGACCTGGATGAGGGAGTAGAAGGATGGGTTAGTAAATTTGCTGACGACACCAAAATCAGAGGAGTTGTAGACTGAGGATGGATGTTACAGTTTGCAGAGGGACATAGATAAGTTGCAGAGCTGGCGTGTTCTAAGAGATGGCAAATGGAGTTTAATGCGGAAAAGTGTGAGGTAATTCACTTTAATAAGAGTTACAGGAGTACAGAATATGGGGCTAATGGAAGGACTCTTGGTAGTGTCAATGAGCAAAGAGATTTCGGTGTGCATGTGCATAGATCCCTGAAAGTTGGCACCCAGGTTGATAAGGTTGTTAAGAAGGTAAACTGTGTTAGCTTTTATTGGTAGAGAGATTGAATTTCGGAGCTGTGAGATCATGTTGCAATTGTATAAAACTCTGGTGCGGCCGCATTTGGAGTACTGCGTACAGTTCTGATTGCCGCATTATAAGAAAGGTGTAGAAGCATTGGAAAGGGTGAAGAGGAGGTTTACTACGCTGTTGCCTAGTATGGTGGGAAGGTCTTATGAGGTAAGATTGAGGGACTTGAGGTTATTTTCATTAGAGAGAAGAAGGTTAAGGGGTGACCTAATTGAGGCATACAAGATGATCAGAGGGTTAGATAGGGAGGACAGTGAGAGCCTTTTTTCTCGGATGGTGATGGCTAACATGAGGGGACATAGCTTTAAATTAAGGGGTGGTAGTTATAGGACAGATGTCAGAAGTAGGTTCTTTACTCAAAGGATAGTAAGGGCGTGGAATGCCCTGCCTGCAGCAATTGTGGACTTGCCAACTTTAAAGGTGTTCAAGTGGTCAGTCGATTGGCATATATTGGACTAGTTTAGGTTAGAGGGTCATTAAATTTGTTCCACTGGTTGGCGAACATTAAGGGCCAAAGGGCCTGTACTGCACGGTAATGTTCTATGTTCTATGTAAACTCTACACAGTAACCAGAGGCCAGAATTGAACCTGGGTCCCTGGTGCTGTGAAGCAGCAGTGCTAACCACTGTGCCAACATGCTAACATTGCTGCCCTAAAACTTAAACATGGAATTAGGAGAGCTAAAATGAACATGAAATGTCTTTAGCAAACAAAGTCAAGGAGAATCCCAGGGCTTTTTATGCATATATTAGGAGCAAAAGGGTAGCAAAAAAGAATAGGCCCACTCAAGGATAGTGGAGGGAAGGAATGTGTGGAGCCACAGGAAGTGGGTGAGATCCTAAATAAGTACTTTGTATCAGCCTTCACCAAGGAGAACATGACGATGTTGAGATCAAGGAAAGGGATGTGAACATTCTAGAGAATGTCAACATATCGAAGGAGGAAATGTTGAATATCCTAAATTACATTAAGGTAGACAAGTTATGGGGTTGGATGGGATCTATCTCAGATTACTGAAGGAGTCAAGAGGAAAAGTAGCTGGAGCTGTAAAAGATGTCTTCACATCCTCTTTGACCACATGGAATTCGTGATGGGCTAGCTAGATGGATACGGAACACGCTTAGATATAGAGTAAGAAGTCTCACAACACCAAATTAAATCCAACAGGTCCCAGTAGCTCTTGGGCTATGGCTCTTTGTCAGATGAGTGGGCAGTTCTGAGGACAGAGTGTAGCAATGGAAGGGTATTTTTCAGAATGGAGATCTGTAGCTAGTGGCATTGCACAGGGATCAGTACTGGGACCTCTGTTGTTTGCAGTATGTATAAATGATCTGAAGAAAAATTAATAAATTTTCAGATTACATGAAGATTGTAGGAGTTGCTGATAGTGCCAGGGATTGTCAGAGAATACAACAGTATATAGGAGACTTGAGCAGAGAAATGATAGATGAAATTTAATTCAGACAAATGCAAGGTGATGCATTTTGGAGTATCAAATTCAGGTGTGAATTATCCTGTAAATGGCAGAACCCTTAGAAACATTAACATACAAAGGGATCTGGGTGTGCAGGTCCACAGTTCCCTAAAAGCGGCAACAGAGGTGGCCAAGGTAATTATGAAGGCATATGTCAAGATTGCCTTCATCAGCCAGGACACTGAGTACAAGAGTTGGAAAATCATGTTGCAACTATATAAAACCTTGGGTTAGGCTGCATTTGGAGTACTGCATGCAGTTCTGGTCACCACACTACCAGAAGGCATGAAGCTTTGAAGAGATGCAAAGAAGGTTCACCAGGATGTTGCCAAGTCTCGAGGGTATTGGCTATAAAGGAGAAGTTGAATGAACTAGGATTGCTTTCGCTGGTAAGATGGAAGCTGAGGGAAGGCCTGATAGAGGTCTACAAAATTATGAGAGGCATCAAAAGGGTGGATAGTCAGAGGGCTTTTCCAAAGGTGGAAATGTCAATTACAAAGGGCACAGTTTCAAGGTGAGAGGTGGAAAGTTTAAAGGAAAAGTACAGGGAATGTTTTTCATGCAGAAAGTGGTGGGTGCCTCAAACACACTGCTAGAGGAGGTGATAGAAGCAGGCACATTTAAGAGACATCTGGATGGGCACATGAGTAAGGAGGGAATAGAGGAATACAAACCAAGTAAGGGTAGGTCTTTTTTGTTTAGTTAGGGCATCATGATTAGCACAAGCTTAGAAGACTGTTCCTTTACTGTACTTTTCTTAGTTTTTTGTTTGGAAGTGTTGTCAAGCGTAATGAGGATAGTCTTGAACTTCAAGAGAATATACATATTGGTGGATTGGGCAGAAAAGTGGCAGATGAAGTTCAATGCAGAAAAATGTGAAATGTTTCATTTTGGCAAGAAGAATGTGGAGAGACAGTATAAAACAAATGGCAGAAATTTTAGAAGAGGTGCAAGAAGAAAGGGACCTTGGTGACTATGTACATAAGTCACTGAATATGGCAAGGCATTTTGAGACAGCAGTTAATAAAGCAAATGGCATCACAGGTTTTATTATTAGGGGCATTCAGCACAAAATTAAGGAGGTCATGTTGAACTTGTATAAAACACTAGTTAGGCCTCATCTGAGGTACTACATTCAGATCTGGATGCCATTCTTGAGGAAAGATGTGAAGGCATTGGAAAGAGTACAGAGGAGATTCACAAAAATGATTCAGGGGCTAAACAACTGTAGTTATGAGGATAGATTGGAAAGGTTGGATCTGTTTGCCTTGGAGAAAAGATGACTGAGTGGAAACTTGTTAGCGGTATTGAAAATCCTAAGGAGTATGGGCAGGACAAATAATAATAAACTGTCCTCTCTCAGGAGTAGATCAACAGCAGATTCAAAATATTAGATAAAAGGAATCTAAAGCTGAGGTGGGTTAACTGTGGAGCATCTGCGAGAGTGAACAAATTCTCTCTATTTGTTTAGTGAGGTGATCACATTGCTGGTGAAACACTGAGCAGGCAGAAAGGACATGGGTGACCATCAGGCAGAGTAGAGGAAGACAGATAGTGCAGGAGTCCTCTGTGGCCATCTCTTTTGGATACTGTTGTGGGAAATGATTGTACAGGAGAAAGCAGTGACAGTCAACTTCATAACACCATGGGTGAGTCTGCTGCACAAGAGGGGAGGAGGGAAAAAGAAGGGATATTGTGGAATGGGATTCAATTGTAAGGGGAACAGGCAAATGTTTCTGTGGCTGCAAAAGGGACTCCATCATTGTATGTTGCCTCACTGGTGCCAATTTTAGGAATGTTGAATGGTTGCCAGGCATTCTGAAGGGGGAGGGCAATCAGACAGAAATCATGGTACATATTGCTACCAACGATATTGATAGAAAAAAGATGAGGTCCTGGAGCAGAATTTACTGAGCTATGAATTTAATTAAAAACAGGACTCTGGAGATAATAATCCCTGATTACTCCTGGTGCCATTTGCTAGTGAGTTTAGCAATACAAAGTTAGTTTAGATGATTGCGTGGCTGGAGAGATGGTGCAGAGGTAAGGGGAGGATTTCTGGAACATTGGGACCATGTTTGGGAACGATGAAATCTATACAAGATGGATGGGATGCACATTAACTGAAATGGAACTGACGTACTTGCAGGAAGGTTTGCTAGTGCTTTCGGAGAGGATTTAAATGAACAAGATGGGGGAATGGGATCCTGAAAGAAGGATCAGCAGCAGGAAGATGAACAGCCAAAATTACAAGATAGTCAAGAAGACATAGGTGTTGTAGGCCAGTTAACATTCAATGGACTTTAGCAAGACTGACCGGTATTTATTTTAATGCAAGGAGTCTGACAAACAAGGCAGATGTTTTGTTAAACATGGAGATATGATGCCATTGCTGCCTCTGAGGCACGATTATGAGGGGGACAGAACTGGCAGCTCAATATTCCAGGATATAGGATCTTCAGGCAAGGCAGGGAAGAAGATTAAAGAGGAGGGGGTTTTGTAATTTTGATCAGGGAATCAATTGCAGGAGTAAGGAGGGACAACAGTTTAGAAGATTCTTCTAATGAAGCTTTATGGGTAAAAACACAAAGGAGCAATCACATATTTAACAGTCTGAGGGAGACAGAAGAACAGATATGTCTGCAAATTTCAAAGAAGACAAGTAATAGGATAGTGACAGCCGGGGATTTTCCCAACATCAATTGGGTTATGAAAGATTTAGAGTGAATGGAATTCTTAGAAATCAGCCAGAAAACAAAGTTCTAAACTGGGGGAAGGCTGATTTTAATAAAATCAGGGATGATTTGGCCAGATTGAAATGGGAGTAGATACCTTCAGATTAATATGTGATAAAACAGTGGCTAAACATGTTTAAAACTTTCATCTAAAACTCTTTTGCTTTTTCAGCAGAATGTTAAATCATTTTAAATGCATTAGCATTTCAACCAGCACACAGAGAAAGATAAAAGTTTAAGATTATTCAAGAACAAAGAACAAAAAACAAAACAGCACGGGAAACAGGCCCTTCGGCCCAACGAGCCCACGCCGCCATCCCGATGTTCCGACCTCTACCTGCGATCCCTTTCCATGTTTATAGATCTATGGATTAAAAACCAAATTTGAGACAATTTAGGGAGAATTTGTTTTGCCAATTAGCCTAAGAGCACATCTTTGGGATGTGGGAGGAAACCGGAGCACCCGGAGAAAACCCACGCAAGCACGGGGAGAATGCGCAAACTCCCACAGACACAGGCCCAAATCCATGTATCTGCACAGCACAGCGATAGTCACTGAGCTGTCGTGTTGCCCATCAAATGGTCCAGGTCAAGCGTACACTAACGACGTGAAGTACTAGGATACTCTCGAAAAAAATCCAAGAGCAGCCCTCTCACGACCCATCGCGTGTATGCCCCTCGTTAGACAACAAGGTGGACCAAAGCACCTGTAGGATAAAAACAAGTACATCAATATCATCATCTATTTACACACTTCCCAGGGACTCCCAAGGCTCATGATCCCTATTTTAAATCAGTTTTCTATACCTCTCCATTCCCATTCTGTTCATGTGCCCATCTAAGTATTTCTTAAATAACTCCAGAGTACCTGCCTCCCCCACTTTACTTGGCAGCGCATTCCATACCCCCACCACCCTCTGTGTGAAAAAACTCCCTCTAGCATCCAAATTATACCTTACCCCCCTCACCCTAAGCCCGTGACCCCTCGTGCTATTCAAGTCCATCCTAGGAAAAAGCTTAACCCTGTTTACTCTATCTATACCCCTCAAAATCTTGTATACCTCTATTAGATCTCCTCTAAGTCTATGTCTTTCGAAGGAAAACAGTCCCAATTTGCCTAACCTCTCCTCGTAACTCAGACCTTCCATACCAGGCAGCATCCTGGTAAACCTCCTCTGCACTCTCTCCAGAGTCTCCACGAACTTCCGGTAGTAGGGTGACCAGAACTGGTCTAATGAGGTCTAACCAACATTTTATACAACTGCAACATTAAAGGCCAGCTCGTGTTCTCTATACCCCTTCCTATAAAGGCTAGCATACTATATGCTTTCTTCACAACCTTCTCCACTTGCTCTGCCACCTTCAGAGACTTGTTCACCTGCACCCCCAGGTCCCTCTGTGTTTCTATACTCTTAATAGATCAACCCTTTATCATATACCTCCCCCCTACATGGGGGAATATAGAGCCAATGTGTTCCAATAAAGAGAAAGGGTGGGACCATCAAATCCAGTGATTTCTGGATATTGAGGGATATTTAGCATTGGATAAAGGGGAAAGGGCTCAAAACAGCAGAAATCCTCGAGGAATATAGAATGTGCAAGAAGGAACAAAAGGAGGAAATTAGGAGAGCAAAAAAGGAACATGAAAGGATACTGGCAAGTAGAATAAAGAAAAATCCTAAATTGCTTTACAAGTATATTAAGGGTAAAAAACAAATAGGGAAAGAGTAGGGCTCATAAAGGAGCACACTGGTGATATGTGCGTGGAGTCGCAGGATCTAGATAAGATTCTAAATGAATATTTTATATCAGTGTTCACTAGTGAGAGAGATGATTTGGGCATAGAAATCAAGGAGTGCTGTGATACTACTAAACAAATTAACATAGACAAAGAAGAGATTCTGAGTGGACTGAAACACTTCAAAGTATCCAGGGCTGGATGAAATGTATCCCAGGCTGTTGAGTGAGGCAAGAGAGGAAAAAAGCAGGGATGCTATAATAATTTTCCACCAGAGAGATGCTGGAGAAGTGGAGAACAACCAATGAGGTTCCATTATTTAAAAAGGGAGAAAGGGAAACTATAGACCTGTCAGTTCAACCTTTTAACATTTTACAATTTTTAATAATCTTACAAACACCAAATTCTAACATTCTACTCAAGTACGCAACACCTCCTTCTTAAGAAAATGAACGGCTTCATTTTCTTTCTTTTAAACTCGCAATAAAGCATCCGCAATAATATTTTCATGAATCGCAACATGTACAATCTATAAATTAAATGTAACATAAAACTCCAATTAAATAATCTGGTATTCTTGTCCTTAAATCTCTTCAGAAATGTCATAGGATTTTGATCAGTATACTCAATCTCTTATGTGTTGTTTATAATGTAAACTTTAATATGTTGCAACGTCATTACTAAACTCAATAACTCAATTTTCA
The DNA here is from genome assembly GCA_024679065.1 of Sphyrna mokarran. Taxonomy (NCBI): domain Eukaryota; kingdom Metazoa; phylum Chordata; class Chondrichthyes; order Carcharhiniformes; family Carcharhinidae; genus Sphyrna; species Sphyrna mokarran. Next base: position 30,626,693 of record JAGIQG010000012.1, on the reverse strand, counting down.
CTTTTGGAATATTTTGTCTGGTGGAATTGGGTTTTTTGAAAAATAAGCCTTTCAATTCCACAATCAGCTTTCTGAAAAAACACAGCTCTAACCCCTACATTGCTGGTGTCAATGGCGACTTTAAAGGGTTTCGAAAAGTTCGGTGTGGCTAAAACAAGTGCGGTGGATAAAACTGCTTTCAAATTCTCAAATGCCTCCTAGTATTATTCTGTCCACCAAAATTTCATGTTGCTTTTTAATAGCTCTGTCAATGGTGCCACGACACTACCTGAAGTGTGGCACACATTTTTTAAAGAATTTGCTCAATCCTAAAAATCGTAGGACTTCGTCTTTCGATGATGGTCTTGGAAATTCCTCAGTGGCCTTTGGCTTCACGTTTCTCTGTGTCATCCATCTGTATTCGGTGTCACTCTGCTTTTGCAATTTCTGTTTTGGCCAAGTTTGCCTTCTGTGGTTTCTTGAAGAGCTTGGCCAAATGCTCCTTGTGACCTTTCTATGAATGACTAAAGCTCTTCTAAAATAGACAGCACAATTAGTCAATCCTGCAACATCTCTGTTAAGTCTTTGAAAAGCAGCTGACAAAGCTTTTCATCTCAAAGCACAAGATTTTAAGTTGATATAGCCCATTTGGGGTTACAAAGACAGAAACTTCTTTGGCTCTCTCTGACAAATGTGCTTGCCAGTAATTGCAAAAAAGTCCAACTTTGTGATGAAAGTAGCTTGTCTGATTATTCCCTCATAATCCTCCAGTCTTTACATTGGATATGAATCAGATTTAATTACAGCAAGGTATTCTGGTAATCTTCTGCAGAATTATTGAGTACAATCATGTTTGAAGACCAACATGATCGGTGAACTCCACTAGCTTTGACTCTACAGTGTCTTTTTGTAGCAACACTTCCACTTCCTTCTGAATTTGTGCTGCTTTGGGAGGATTAAATCAATAGAGTGTTGTTTTATTGGAACAGCATTCCCTATGTCAACCTCATGTACTATGGTATTAGTCTTCCCCATTCTATTTCTACATGGGTCCTTATAACACTGTAACAAGTCTTTCAATTCAGTTCTCTGTTCTTGGAACAAATAGCTCACTACCCTATTCCACTCCTGATTGACTTATTCATTACGCAGTTTATTCTGAGACACATCAAAATCCAAAACATCTGGATTTGATTTCTCACTCTGAGTGTCAGTAACTAATATCTGGTTTTTTGGTTCCCTTTCCCTGTCATAGTAATGTTTTAACATATTCACGTAATATACCCTACACAATTTTTTTCCCTATCTGGCATCTTTACATGTGACTTAACTTTTTCTCAATCTGATAGAGACAACTAAACCCTGCTTTGAAGGAGTCTCCTATGACTGATAACAGCACCAATACTTTATCCCCACAGACAAAAGCACAAATTTTAGGTTTCTTATCTTCTTCATTAGGTGCTTTGCCACCTTCAAATGTTGTCTAGCTAATTCACCCACTCTGTTTAATCTTTCTGTCATCTCAAATACATAATCAAAGACCTCTGACTTTGGACCTACCAACTTTTTCTTAATTAATTTTAAAGGTCTTCTTACTTCTGGTCCAAATATCAATTCAAATGGAGCAAATAGAATTGATTCATTTGGAACATCTCCAATAGCAAATAATATAAACCTTTATCCCAATCAATTGGATAATTCTGGGACTAAGCCCTCAAAAGGTGATGCCACCTTTCCAATGCACTCTGGGATTCAGGATGGCATACATTCTATGTAACGTGTCTGATGTCTAAACTATTCATGACCTCCTTAAATAATTTGCCAGTAAAACTGGACTCTTAGTCTGACTGAATCTCCCTGGATAATCCATACAGCTAAAGAAAGCAAACAACTCCTCCACAACATTTTTTGCCTTGATATTCTGTAAAGGAATTGACTTTGGAAACCCAGTGGGCACATCCATTACAATTGGCAAATACAGTTTCCCACTTTTGGTTTGAGAGGGGACCTCCACCATCAATTATAACCCATGCATTAGTTCTTCAAATGTGGAAATTGGCATCAAGAGCATTGCTTTTATCATTGGTTATGATTTCCTACCTTTCGATACGTATGACAAGTATGGCAAAATTCTTTAGGTAATCCAGGGCCAATAAAAATGGCTGGAGTATTTCGGCCTGAGTCTTCCTCACTCCTAGATGACCTCCTACAGGTAATTTGTGTGCTACTCGCAATACTACCTGTCTATATTCTATTGACAACACAATCCGGTGAACTTTCACCTATTTCTCATCTGCGCTAACTTGCCAAGGTCTCCATTTCTGCCTTAAGATTTTATCCTTAATGTAATAACATTCTGGAATAGACTATGATTCCTTTTCTGTAAGGCTTTTGCGGTATAAATGCTTAATTTTCTCATCTTTTTGTTGTAACTCCATTAATCTTTCAGAACTAAACACCTCTGTCTGATCTTCTATCTGCTTAGGTTTTTCCTTTATCATCTCATCAAGCATACTATCAGCTAACTGAACCTCAACTCCTTCATCTTTCACTTTTGTTCTCTCTTCCTGTTTTATCTTATGACTGTGAGATCTTACATACAGTGTTGAAAAATTCTGAGGTATTTTTCTTTTAACTCCTCAGTTTTCTGGTTTTCTTTTGCCTTTCCACTCCATTGGGCATCAAAGCCACCTATGATCCAGCTATATCATTTCTAAAGAGAAACTATATTCTTGAAATAGCTAAATTTTCCATCACCCCCATTATAACTTCCCAAGACTTGGTTGGAATTTCCAGCTTATTTTACACAGGCAAATACTACTCCTTTCTCCATTTATTCCACAGATTACCACCCTTTCTGGCAATATTTCAAAAAGAGGGCAAACATTTTCATCTCTTACTATTAGAGACAGACTAGCTCTCCCATCTTTTTAATATTTTAACTTCTTTACCTATTCTCCCAGCTTTACCTAAGTAAACCTTACAAACCTAAGTGAAATCGTTGAAAAGATTCAGTTCTATCTTACAAACCAGCCCAAGCCTAGGCTGTGCATTTTCCTTCAGTTCTTCGACTTCTCTTCAGATTTCCTTTTAACTCATCCCACTGCTTGAGCATCTTTTACCAAATCCTTTATCCCAGTGCCTTTCTTCAGCAACTAGCGCTTAAGGGGGGGGGGGGGGGGGGGGGGGGGGGGGGAGGGGAGTGGGAGAGAGGGGGGAGGAGGGGGGGGAAGAGGGGAAGGGGGGAGGGGGGAGGGGGTGAGGAGGGAAGGGGGGGAGGGGAGAAGGGAGTGAGGGGGGGGGGGAGGGGAAGCGGGGAAGGGGAGGAGGGGAGGAGTGGGGGGAGAGTGAGGGGGGGGAGGGAGTGAGGGGGAGGAGCGGGAGGGAGGAGTGGGGGAGGGAGGGGGAGGGCGGGAGGAGGGAGGGGGGGAGGGGAGGGGAGGGGAGGGGAGGGGCGGGAGGGGAGGGAGGGGAGGGGGGGAGGGGGAGGGAGGGGCGGGAGGGAGGGGGAGGGGGGGGGGAGGGAGGGAGGGGGGAGGAGGGGCGGGAGGGAGGGGAGGGAGGGGAGGGGGGAGGGGAGGGAGGGGCGGGAGGGAGGGGCGGGAGGGAGGGAGGGAGGGAGGGGGGGAGGGGGGGAGGGGCGGGGAGGGGGGGGAGGAGGGAGGGAGGGAGGGCGGGAGGGGCGGGAGGGAGGAGGGGAGGGGAGGGAGGGAGGGAGGGAGGGAGGGGGGAGGGAGGGAGGAGGGGAGGGAGGGGAGGGGGGGAGGGGAGGGGAGGAGGGAGGGAGGGGAGGGAGGGAGGGGAGGGGAGGGGAGGGAGGGGAGGGGGGAGGGCGGGGAGGGAGGGGAGGGGCGGGAGGGAGGGGAGGAGGGAGGGGAGGGAGGGAGGGAGGGGAGGGAGGGAGGGAGGGGAGGGAGGGAGGGGGGAGGGAGGGGAGGGGGAGAGGGAGGGAGGGAGGGGCGGGAGGGGAGGGGGAGGGAGGGAGGGAGGGGAGGGAGGGAGGGGCGGGGGGAGGGAGGGAGGGGCGGGAGGGAGGGGCGGGAGGGAGGGCGGGAGGGGGAGGGGGGGGAGGGGAGGGGGGGAGGGGAGGGGGGAGGGGGAGGGGAGGGGGGGGGGGGGGGAGGGGAGGGGGGGGGGAGGGGGGGAGGGGGGGGAGGGGGGGGGGGGGGGGGGGGAGGGGGAGGGGAGGGGGGGGGGGAGGGAGGGGAGGAGGGGGAGGGGAGGGGGGGGGAGGGGAGGGGGGAGGGGCGGGTGGGGGGGAAGGCAGGAGGGAGGGGCAGGAGGGAGGGGAGGGAGGGAGGGGGCAGCCGGAAGAGAAACCAAATTCGAAAGGAAACTTAAATTAAATCAAAACGTGATTGTCGGGGTCCATAATGCACCCCAGCCCCTGCAGTAGCCAGCAAGATCGGAAGGTGTCAACTGCATCTGTGGACACTGTATGCTCCCTCTCCATGGATACCTGACCGCGAAGTTAGCCGCGGTAGAGGGGCAGACAGTCAGGGTGGACGGCACCTATTGCCTGGACATATTAGTGGCGCATCTCGTCAGGCCCAGGAGCAGGTTCACGAGGAGGTTACCATCCAGGACTCATCAGGTAGTTCATACTCTAGCAAGCTAACCTTATTAGCCTGGCTGAAGTCATCACAGTCTTCTTCCCAAAAGTCTGAGGAACCCTCTCAGTTTGCTTCCCTGAGGGGTCTTTTCCTCCACTTAAGGGCTGGTTCAAAATTCTAAAACTCAGCCTCTGAAGTCAGTGTGTGTAATAGTTGGGCGCCTGTCTTTTCCACAGCGAACACAGAAGGTCTGGTTTCTCGGCCACTACATGTGCCGTGTACCTATTGGATGGTGTTCTCACGTGAGATGACGTCATCCATGTTGATGATCAGGCACGTCTTCATGCCACAGCAAGACATGCCAGATCATCAATATGGATGACATCATCTCATGTGAGATCATCATCCACCAGGTACACGGCACATACTCTTGAACTTGGCCAATATTGTCTCCCTGATATGCTGCAGGAAAGGATATCCCGAAGCACGGTACATTGGGGAGACCATGCAGAAGCTATGACAACGGATGAATGAACACTGCTCAACAATCACCAGGCAAGACTGTTCCCTTCCTGTTGGGGAACACTTCAGTGGTCATGGGCATTCGGCCTCTAATCTTCAGGTAAGAGTTCTCCAAGGTGGCCTTCATGACACACGACAGCTGAGCCAAGTTCTGCACAGATGAGGATGATCTCAACCGGGATCTTGGGTTCATGTCACGCTATCCGTAACCCCCATGACTTGCCTGAACTTGCAACATCTCACTTACTGTCCTGTCTGGAAACAATACACATCTCTTTAACCTATGCTTAATGATATTTCCACTCACATTGTCTGCACCTTAAGACTTGAATAGCAAATTAGTTGTAAAGACTCGCATTCTAATCAGTATTCTGTAAACCGTGTGTGACTTTATATGCCCTGTTTCTCATTGGAACTTTCACTCACCTGACAAAGGAACAGCACTCCGAAAACTTGTGGGTTTACTATAAACTTGTTGGACTTTAACCTGGTGTAGTGAGACTTCTTACTGTGCATTCCCACAGGTGCAGTGGGGCTGTTGGTGGTCCCTTCTGCCACAATTGGCACTTCTGGCACTGTCCGATCAATTTTGCCATGTCTGCGTCCAGACATAGCCACTAGACGTAGTTCCTGGCCAATATCTTAATTTTTGATACTCCAGGGTGCCCATGGTGTAACTTGGCCAGTATGGCCCAGCTGCCCTGCTTTGGGATGATGACCCATGCTTCCTACAGCAATATCCTGTCTTCCACCACGATCTGTTTCCTTCTGCTCAAGTATGGTTGGAACTGTGGATGGAACAGTTTTTCCAGCTGCCCTGTTGGCACCAGGTGCTTTAACTTTGCCAATACAGGATTTTTCTGTGTCCACTGGCATATATTGTGTGCATCCACTGGGAGGATATCCATAAAGTTTAATGTCATCATGATCTCCTTCAGCCTGGGTACCAATGTAGCCAGCTTAAGGCATTTGCCACTCATTTATATACACCATGAGCAACAAAAGTCCCAGAACTGATCCCTAAGTCACAGCCTTCCATTCAGAAATGCATCCTGCTACTGCTACCCTCTGTCTGCTGTAGCCAAGTCAGTTCTGTATCTATCTTGGCAGCTCTCCTCTGATCTTCTATGACTTAACCTTTTGTACCAGTCTACTATAAGGTACTTTGTCAAAAGTTTTACCGAGGTCCATGTATATAATATCAACTGCCTTTCCTTCATCTATCATCTTTGATACTTCCTCGAAAAACTCGATCAAGTTAGTGAGGCATGACTCCCACTTTACTATCTTTATTGAAGTAGATAAGGAGGATGTGCTAGATATTCTTGAGGGTTTGAAGTTGGATAAGTCCCCTGGGCCGGACGGGATTTACCCTAGGATTCTCTGGGAGGCAAGAGAGGCGATTGCAGAGCCTCTGGCTCTGATCTTCAGGTCGTCGTTGGTTACGGGTGTGGTTCTGGAGGACTGGAGGATAGCGAATGTGGTCCCATTGTTCAAGAAGGGGAAGAGAGACCTTCCAGGGAATTATAGGCCAGTGAGTCTTACTTCTGTTGTGGGCAAAGTATTGGAGAGAATTATTAGGGATAGGATTTATAGTTATTTAGAGAGAAATGAATTGATTGGGGATAGTCAGCATGGTTTTGTGAAGGGTAGGTCGTGCCTTACTAACCTCATTGAGTTTTTGAAAAAGTGACCAAAGAGGTGGATGGGGGTAAGGCGGTTGATGTGGTATATATGGACTTTAGTAAGGCGTTTGATAAGGTGGCCCATGAAGACTTCTGCAGAAAATGCAGATGTATGGGATAGAGGGTGATTTAGCTAATTGGGTTAGGAATTGGCTAGCAGATAGAAGACAGAGGGTGGTGGTTGATGGGAGATATTCATCTTGGAGTTCGGTGACAAGTGGTGTACCTCAGGGGTCTGTTTTGGGGCCCCTGCTGTTTGTAATTTTTATAAATGATCTGGATGAGGGTATTGAAGGATGGATTAGTAAATTTGCAGATGACACTAAAGTCGGTGGAGTGGTAGATAGTGAAGAGGGGTGTTATAGTTTGCAGAGGGACTTGGACAAGTTGCAGAGCTGGGCCGAGAGGTGGCAAATGGAGTTTAATGTGGAAAAGTGTGAGGTAATGCACTATGGCAGAAATAATAAATGTGTAGAGTATAGGGCTAATGGTAGGATTCTTAGTAGTCTTGATGAACAGAGGGATCTTGGTGTGTATGTGCATAGATCCCTGAAAGTAGGCAGTCAAGTCGATAAGGTTGTTAAGAAGGCATATGGAGTCTTAGCTTTTATTGGTAGGGGGATTGAATTTCGGAGCCGCAACGTCATGTTGCAACTGTACAAAACTCTAGTGCGGCCGCACTTGGAGTATTGTGTGCAGTTCTGGTCCCCCCATTATAAGAAAGATGTGGAGGCATTGGAGAGGGTACAGAGGAGGTTTACCAGGATGTTGCCTGGTATGGAGGGCAGGTCTTATGAGGAGAGGCTGAGGGATTTGAGGTTGTTTTCGTTAGAAAGGAGGAGGCTAAGAGGGGACCTGATCGAAACATATAAGATGATTAGAGGTTTAGATAGGGTGGACAGTGATAGCCTTTTTCCTAGGATGGAAAAAGCTAGCACGAGGGGACACAGCTTTAAATTAAGGGTGATAGTTATAGGACGGATATCAGAGGTAGGTTCTTTACCCAAAGGGTGGTTCGGGAGTGGAATGCCCTGCCTGCGGCAGTTGTAGATGTGCCAAGTTTGGTGGTGTTTAAGTGGTTAGTTGATAAGTATATGGAAGAGAAGGGAATGGTTTAGTTTGGAGGGTCATTGCTTTTTATATTGGTCGGCGCAACATCGAAGACCGAAGGGCCTGTTCTGTGCTGTAATGTTCTATGTTCTATGTAAATCATGCTGTCTATCATTAATAAGTTCATTTGTTTCCAAATGTCAGTAAATTCTGTCCCTAAGAATCTTTTCCAATAATTTCCCTACCACTGATGTAAGGCTCACTGGTTTATAATTTTCTGGATTATCCCTGCTGCCCTTCTTAAATAATGGAACAACATTGGTTATCCTCCAGTTGTCTGGAACTTCACCTGTAGCTAATGAGGATACAAAGATTTCTGACAAGGCCCCAGCAACTTCCACCCTTGCCTCCCTCAGTATTCTGGGGTAGATCTGTTATAATCTATTAGAGTGAGACATAATACAGTCTGCTCTTCAGCAACTCTTAGTAATTAAATCTAAATAACTACATGAGATCTCTCTGTAAAATCAACATTTATTTATCTAATAGCGAACAAGTTAACTAAACTATTAACAAGCCAAATAAAACACAATTTTATGAATGCTGTTTAGGTAAGTACAATTCTCAGTTATTAACAAAAAAAACATTTTTTGTCATTCTCAAAATACAACCATGTTTATCTTCCAGAATTTTTGGAAAGCATTTCATGGTTCTGTTAAAGGTTTTTTTTTGCTGTACTTAGAGATGGGCAGCACAGTTACACAGTAATTAGCACTGTTGCTCACAACACCAGGGACCAAGATTAGATCCCTGACTTGGGTAACTATCTGTGTGGAGTCTGCACATTCTCCCCATGTTTGTATGGGTTTCTTCCAAGTGCTCCGGTTTCCTCCCACAGTCCAAAAGATGTAAGGTGCATTGACCATGCTAAATTCTCCCTCAGTGTACCCGAACAGGCGCCGGACTGTGGCAACTAGGGGATTTTCACAGTAACTTCATTGCAGTGTTAATGTATGTCTACTTGCGACTAATAAATAAACTTTAATTTTTAAAAGAGATGCAGGTATAGGCTGAAACATTTTAGTGAGAGGCCAAGCAGTTGCTAAGACACAGGCTGTTTTTGAATTTTGCCCAGTTTAAATTAGGCACTTAACTAACAGCAGCCTATTAGACCTGAGAACTAATGCTATTGTGGGGATGTTGATATGTCATCAAGGATATAATAGCATGCTCCCAGCTCCAGAGAGCCAGCCAACAACTGTTCTTTGGAGATAAAATCTGACTGTATTTTGAGACTAAGAAACTTATTTTTTTGTTAATAAGTAGGAAATTGTATTTATCCAAACAGCATCCCATTAGAATCTTCTATCTTCTTTATTCTGCCTTCACTATCGAGATGAGGTTTTCTTTTGGTATCTTTTCTATTCAGATGAGACGTTGAGCAAATAGCTATTAGCTGTGGCAGAAACAGTTGCTATTTAGAGAATAGTTGCTCTCTCTCTACAGCTGCGAGCTGTGGCAAAGAGCAGTTGCTGGTTAGATCTCTGTGTCCAGCTGAAAATGGAAGAGTTCCAGATTCTCTTTTCCAGTGAATTTTCATGCCCCACCTTATACATTCTGTCTCTGAAAAGATAGGCTAGTCAGTTTCTAGCCACCAAGGTTATGGATGGGGCTTAACTTGTCAGACAGTCTGTAGAGGGAGGTATCACGCATATGCAGACTCTCATGCTGCAAATGCACATTAGCAGAGGTCTGGCAGACAGAGAGAGAGCTGTCAAGCCCTTGCTACTGCAGACAGCTTCAATGAGTCCCTGCAAGCCCCCCCAACGCTTGCTCCCACAACCCCTCTGCAGCCTAAGATGCAGACCCTGCTGCCCAGAGTCCCTCCTTGCCCCATCTATCACAGGCAGAGTGGCAGCAGGCCCCTCCCCTCATTTGGCCTGCCCCCACATTCCTCAACCCCTCACTGATTTTGATTAGTATACAGTGAGAAGTATTGCTTCTTCTGCACTATACAGACCATTCATAGAGAAGAAAAGGAGAGAGTGCAGAATGTACTGTTAAAGTCATAGCTAGGGTGTAGAGAAAGGTCAACTTGGTGCGAAGTAGGTCCATTCAAAAGTTTGATGGCAGCAGGGAAGAAGCTGATCTTCAGTTGGTTGGTACATGACCTCAGACTTTTACAGCTTTTCCCTGACGGAAGAGGATGGAAGAGAGTATGTCCTGGGTACATTGGGTTCCTTATTTATGCTGGCTGCTTTCTGAGACAGCAGGAAGAGTTGACTGAATCAATGGATGGGAGGCTGGTTTGTGTGATGAATTAGGTTGCATTCATGATCTTTTGTAGCTTCTTGCCATCTTGGACAGAGCAGAAGCCATATCAAGCTGTGATACAACCAGAAAGAATGCTTTCTATAGTGCACCTGTAAAAGTTGGTGTGAGTCGTAGCCTACATGCCAAATTTCCTTAGTCTTCTGAGAAAATAAAGGCATTGATGCGCTTTGCTAATGATAGTGTCGGCATGAGGGTGACCACAACAGGTTGTTGGCGATCTGGACACCTAAAAACTTGAAGCTCTTGATCATTTCTATCTCAGCCCCATTGATGTAGACAGTGGCATGTTCTCCTTTACACTTCCTAAAGTCGATGACAATCTCCTTCATTTTGTTGACATTGAGGGAGAGATTATTGTCACTGCACCGTTCACCAGATTCTTTATCTAATTTCTGAACTCTGTTTCATCATTGTGTGAGATCTGACCACTATGGGGATGTCATCAACAAACTTATAAATCGAGTTGGAGGGAATTTGGCCACACAGTCATAGATATATACGGGATATAGCAGGGGGCTGAGGACACAGCCTTGTCAGCTCTGTGCCTGGCACCGCATGGCAAACCCCATTGGCCCCACCTCCTGGCACTGACCTTACAGGCCCAACCTTTGGCACTGCCCAGTGGACATTGCCCAGGTATCTGATGGACATTGTCCTGGTGCCAGATAGTGCCAGACTGGCACTGTCATTCTGGCACTATCCAAGAGACACCCCTGCCTTGCATTCAATGGCCTCCAGGTCCATTGGCAAGGCCAAAACGACTGCTCCCCATTCATGGGAGCAAGTGTTTTCTTTCCCTTCCTTCCTTGTGAGAGAATCTCTCGTAAGGCCATGAAGCCATAGTGGCAAGCAAGTCCAAAAGATTGAGTGCCAAGTTCGCTAAATACATGAAATTCAATATTTAAAATGTAAAAAAATCAGTCAGCCTCTCACCCATTTCCGGCAAGAGGCTGATCTGCTGGAAATCTGTGTGTCTTAAAATCGCTCCAGGCATGGAAACGGAAGCCATTTGCACTAGCCGCTTTACACCTGATTTTTAAGACATTTTCCTACTACAAAACAGGTGTAAAGAAGTCGTAAAATTCTGCCCAAGGGATCGAATGACCTTCTTCTGCACTGTAAGGATTCTGTGAATCTGTGACCCATTACCATAATGAAAGCAGATGTTACTGAAACAAAAATTTGCTCTTAGCTTGGGACAAGTTTAAAGACATATCTGTCTTTGTACGTGTCTAGTGTTATTGGAAATATTTTGAGAAATTCTGCAGGTATAATGACAATAAAATGATCTAAACTGCATTTCTATGATCAGCAGGAGGATGCGTACTCCTGTACTCCATACACTAAGAAGCTCAATTCAGAATTCAATCTATGCAATCAAGGAATAAAACAGGTTGAGTCTAATCTTAGTTTAAATATATCTATATAAATATGAATAAGACTCACCTGCAAGATCGTCTTCATCTTCACTGAAAACACTGGGATTGAATATAGACATATTGATGAAGTCCATTGTGAGCTTCCGTACTTCTGGTAAGTAAATTGTCATTTGTCTGGGCTGAAGGTGGAGCAAGCTGGTTTTGTAGATTACTAAGAATGACAAAATGATTTTTGTTAATTATATGCAATTCTAAATATACTAAAACATAAATTAATAAATGAAGCTGAAAATAAACAGAAAAATATTTATGCCTGAACCAAAGCGATATAAACAATTTATCTTACTTGCTGTTTTGATGACTTTTCTGTAGAAATTTGCCTATCCAACAACAAAACTACGATTCAAAAGTATGAATTATTTTTGAGAATGGAAAAAGATTTGTATTAAAAAATGGGTAACACACACGTCCATAAAGTAGAACCTTAATGCATCTTTGAGATCATCTTTCAGGGAGTTACCTGTGGTAATTAGCTTCATGTTTTAAAAACAGAAGATAGATTAGCTCAGTTTTTGAGGAAAATTGGGGCTATGTTGAAATAGTCAGTCATTTAAGGCAAGAAGGCCATTTGGTCATTATGCCAGTTCTATGTAAAGCAATAATTTGATCCCCATAGCTCTGCAAGTTTATTTCCTTCAAGAGTCCATCTAATTTCTTTTTTAAGTCATTTTCACTTCACCATTCTTGTTGCTGAACCCACTGATTTATTATGAAATTGGTCAGTTGCATTTACCTATTCTCACTGGTGGTGAACAGAAACTCTCCTTGCTAAAAATCTCCAAATGAAGTGTCTCAGTAAAAGTTTCCCTATTCAGCACCTGCCCAAATAGTCATGGGGAGACAGTAGAGCATATATGTAGACAAATCTCAGAAAGTGTAAAAGTAATAGGATAAAAATTGGATTTCAACTTCCCCAATATTAAATGGGACGTGCAAAATGTGAAAGGTTTAGAGGGGGGCGGAATTCTTAAAGTGAGCTTTTTGAATCAGCATATAGAAAATTCCCCAAGAGAGGGGAATGTTACTTGACCTAATTTTAGGGAAATGAAGCCAGGCAGGTGTTAGAGGTGTCAGTGATAGTGACCATAAGCTCAATAAGATTTAAGGTAGTTATGGCAAAGGACAAAGATGGACCAGAAATAAAGTTCCAAAGGCTGAATTTAAGAGGATAAGACAGAACCTGGTCAAAGACTTGTCAAAACATACACATCAGAGCAGCAGAAGTCTTTTTCACAGGGTGGAAGAGTCAGTTGCTAAGGAGTATAGGTTTAAGGTGTGAGAGGCAAGATTTAAAGGAGATGTATGAGGCAAATTTTTTACACGAGTAGTAGGTGCCTGGAACTTATTGCCGGGGACATAGTGGAAGCAGATACAGTAGTGACTTTAAGAGGTGTCTTGACAAGTGCATGAATAGAATGGTAATAGAGGGATATAGTCCCCAGAAGAGTAGGGGATTTTAGTTAAGGTTGAGCAGCATAGTTAGTGCAGGCTTGGAGGGCTGAAGTGCTTGTTCCTGTGCTGTAATTTTCTTTGTTCTTTGAGTCATTGAAAAAGTAACTAGAGTACAATGCCAACATATTCCTGTAAAGGTAAAGGGTGGGACCAACTTGTCCAGAGAACTCTGGACATCAAGAGATATGATGTGGAGATGCCGGCATTGGACTGGGATGAGCACAGTAAGACGTCTCACAACACCAGGTTAAAGTCCAACAGGTTTATTTGACAACTGCAAATAAGATACGCTGCAGGAAAGGATTTTCAGAAGCATGGTACATTGAGGAGACCATGCAGACACTATGACAACGGAGGAATGAACACCACTCAACAATCACCAGGCAGGCATGTTCTCTTCCAGTTGGGGAATACTTCAGAGGGCATTCAGCCTCTGATCTTTGGGTAAGTATTCTTCAAGATGCCTTCACAACTCACAACTCAGAATCACTGAGCAGAAACTGATAGCCAAGTTCCCACATACACGAGGATGGTCTCAACAGGGATCCTGGATCATGCCACGCTATCTGTAACCCCCACTTCTTGCCTGGTCTTGCAAAATCTCACTAATTGTTTTGACTGGAGACAATACACACCTCGTTAACTTGTGCTTGGCCCTCTCTCCACTCACATTGTCTGTACTTTTAAGATTTGATTATCTGTAAAATTCATATTCCAATCATTAACTTATAAATTGAGTTTGTGTCTATATATGCCCTATTTGTGAACACAACTCCCAGTCACTTGATGAAGGCGGTAGCACTCCGAAACCTTGTACTGCCATATAAACCTACTGGACTCAACCTGGTGTTGTGAGAATTCTTCCCATCGTGTGATAGAGAGGACAAGAGGGAAAAGAGAGCCTATGGCAGATTCAAGTGACTCAGAACAGTGGGATGCTGTAGAGGAGTATTGAAAGTACAGGGGGTACTTAAGAAAAGAAATTATAAGAGTTAAAAGGTGCATGAAAAAACACTGTTAGGCCCAAGTGTTTTGTAAGTATATTCGGGGCAAAAGGGCAACCAGGGAAATAGTAGGATCCATTAAGGTCCAAAGTGGCAACCTCTGTATGGAGTTGAAAGATGTAGGTGAGGTATTAAATGAATGTTTTGCATCTGTGTTCAGTATGGAAAATGATGGTGTATGCTTAGAAAGCAGGAAGGGGGAACTATGATATGACTGAACACATGGAACAGCCATGAGGATCAAATTTGCATCTCAATGTGCCAACATCTTCATGCACAGATTGTTCTGTGTGTCTGGATGAAGAACTGGTTGTTGAAGGTAAAGACATTATGGTCCAGGATGAAGCAGATGAGCACAGGTTTGAACAAGACCTCTTCACTACTCAGGACCTTCAACCCATGCTATAAACTAGATACATCAATGGCATTTTCTTCCTTTGGACTTGTGGTGAACAATCAATGAAACAACTATATGATGACATTGCATCAGGATATTACAATCGACTCATCGATCAACAGTTCTGATGCGCCACAGCGAAAAACTGCATCAACCTCCTCAGAAGCCAAACACGGGATACGGCGGACAGAGTACCTTTCATCATCCAGTACTTCCCCGGAGTGGAGAAGCTACACATCTTCTTCTGAGCCTTCAATATGTCATCGATGAAGACAAATCTCATCAAGGCCATCTCCATACCCCCACTTCTTGCCTTCAAATAATCACACAATCTCAAACAGACCATTGTCCGCAGCCTTCAGGAGAACTGTGACTACGACACCACACAATCCTAACACAGCAACCTTTTCAAGACATGCCGGATCATCGACATGGATACCATCATCTTACATGAGAACACCATCCACTAGGTATACAGTACATATTCTTGCGATTTCACCAATGTTGTCTACCTGATATGCTGCAGGAGAGGATGTCCCAAGACATGCTACATTGCTACATTGAGATTATGCAGACGCTATGATAACAGATGAATGAGCACTGCTTAACAATCACAGGCAACATATTCTCTTCCTGTTGGGGAACATTTCAGCAGTCATGGGCATTCAGCCTCTGATCTTTGGGTAAACGTTTTCCAAGGTGGCCTTCATGACACACAATAATGCAGAATCGCTGGGCAGAAACACATAGCTAAATTTCACACACATGAGGACGGCATCAACTGGGATCTTGGATTCATGTCATACTATCTGTAACTTCCATGGCTTGCCTGGGTTTGCAAAATCTCACTAACTGTCCTGGCTGAAGACAATACATATCTCTTTAACCTGTGCTTAACCCTCTCTCCATTCATATTGTCTGTACCTTTAAGACTTGATTACCTGTAAAGACTCGCATTCCAACCATTATTTTGTAAATTGAGTTTGTGTCTTGATATGCCCTGTTTATGAACTGTTTTATGAACTGTTTATGTTTCTGACTCACCTGATGAAGGAGCGGCGTTCTGAAAGCTTGTGGCTTGTGCTACCAAATAAACCTGTGGGACTTTAACCTGGTGTTGTGAGGCTTCTTACTGTCCTTAATTAGCTGAATCATAGAATATAGGAGCAGGGAGATTATGATGAGATGAATAAAATGCTCGTTAGGCAGCTAGAGTAATGTTAAGAAGTTCTGGTTTGCCATGTCACAGGAAGAATGTGTTTGCATTAGAAAGGGTGCAGAAGAGATTCACCAGGATGTTGCTGGGCTTATAGCGTTTCAGCTACTACTAAGAGAGGCTGGATTGGTTGTTTTCCTTACAGCAGGAAAATTTTAAGTCACCTAATCATCTGTACAAAATTATGAGGGAGATAGATAAGGAAGATAGCAAGAAACCTTTCCCTTGGTAGAGGTCAATATCCTATGGTCAATAACCATAGATTTGAGATAAGAAGTAGGAGATTTAGGAGGAATTTGGGGAAAAGATTTTTCACCCAGAGTGGTGGGAATTCAGAACTCTGCCTGAAAGGGTGGTAAAGGCAGGAATTCTCAGAACATTTAAGAAGTGTTTAGGTGAGAACTTGAAAAGCCATAGTATACAGGGTTACAGACTAAGTGCAGGAACATGGGGTTAGAATAATAGGTGTTTGATGACTGGCATTAACACGATGAGCCAAAGGATCTCTTTCTGTATTGTTAAACTCTATGACTATATATGATCCACATCTAACTGAGGACTTTTTTACCTCATGGTGATATGGTGAAAAGGGATCATATGTGAACAGGTGTCCATTGTAGCCAAGTAGCCTGTTGTAAGTTTTGGAGGCTTGAAGAAGGGTTAGAATTTTTAACTGCTGCAGGATAAAAGCATCATGGATGTTGCAACAATAAAAGTTTTCACTATGATGAATTTCTTGCTATGGATCGCACACCAACTGTGTAGCCCTTAATGCTTCCTTGGAACATCAGAATCATGTATAATTATGTGCCTTTTCATCCTGGATTTCCCTTCTTGTAGTTAGGGTTAGGGGAGAGGAGAGGTGGGGTATAGAGGCCCACAGTCTCTCCCAGATATTTCTGCAAATTGTAGCATGTTGTTAATGTATCAATTTGCTGTTGGAAAGGAATCAACTGCAAACTATGAAAGGATAGCTGTATATTTAAAGAACTGGGAAGGCTGATTTCAAGATCTAAGATTTTGTAAAGGGGTGCCCTAACTTAGTCATAATCTCTTTGATCAAGCAAAACCACCTGAGGCTCCTGTCTCATCCCAACTTAAAATTGGTGCTCCTGGATGGGCTTTCTAAAGACTGCCTTTTTTATCGCTCTTCACATAGATTTCTCTTTCTACCTCTGCACATATTGCAGAGCAAGTGGCACTGCAACTACTGCCTATATACTTATGCAAGGCAATGTATTTGTGCATTATGTCAGCCCATTGATATCTATAATGTCATAATATTGTTCATGTGACTTCTACAGATACTTGCACAGTATGTATCTGCATGCACCACATTCCAGTCATAAACCCACCAGAAATAAGTGGCCAGTGGCACTTTAACTCTGCAGATATGTCTGCATAGTGTCGTTATAAGTACCTTACGAGAACTAATTTACTAACCATTAGGTCTTATTATGTTTTATGAGCCATGTAATTTACAGTAATGTCATTAATTCCATTAAACTATTTGTTCATAAATGTTGGCCTATGCCCACACACATGAAATAATTAATAAAAATTCCAAACCTGCTCCTATGCAGCCTATTAATTTTGAATTCTTACCTGCACCCAGATTACTTGGTAGAAATGAAGCCAGTCCCACAATCTTGAATTTTGTCCCCCAGATGTTAGATGTAACCTGAGCAAGATAGTTGTGCTGAAAAAAAAAGTACATTTTGTTTCAAAATGCCACTTTATTGTACTAGGAACTGGTTATTAAGCAGATGCAGGAAAAGGTACTAATTTGAACTTGAAATTAAGGTACACGGTTAGGACAAGGGCAGAGTTTTGGCTAATTCATGCTTGTAACTTATGTGGAATAATTAACATACTGGATTTAAAGAGAATAATGTTCACTCTCCAACACAAACAGCCATCATCTTAACACACATCCCAAAACACAAAACTAGACAAATCTCTAATATGTAGAAATGTTACATCCAATTTGTTTTGTAAATTCATAATTATTTATGTTTTTCTGAATAATGACATGATTATTTGCAAAAAATATGAATTTAAATGTCAATTAGAATTAATTATTTAACTTTAGAAAAGTAACAAGAACTACAGTAAAGAATCAAACAAACCCGTCTGGCATCATACCTGTGTGATATCTTCTAAAGGAAATTCTTTGCGAGTTAAACTTGGGGAACCAATAGAAGGTTTTCTAATTGGTAATCGTGGAGACTTTGATATCTCCTGGCTAGCCCTTGAAAGTTTGGGTGATTTTCTAGCATCCAAATTGATTCTGGTGAGAAATGCACATGTATTAGCATGTTGCTTGGGCAATTATGACAATTCACTCAAGATCCTCAAATCCCTCACTAATTAGGGCTAATTATAGCAGACTTGTACTCTTCTGGTTGAAATGAAATAATTTAGAATTACACTTGGGTCATGGTTCAATAGTCAAATACTAAACAGGACAAAGGTCTTTCAATGTTTTCCAAAGCATTAGGTGCTTTTTAATTTATGATGTAATCAATCTACTGAGAAGTGGCAGTGAATTTTGCTAGATTTAAGGGCACAATCTGCTATGATAAAGTAAAGATGGACATTCAACTGGAGCCAAGAATGTATAGCATTTCAAATTCTGGAGTTCCCTCCTATTTGTCATTCACATGCTGCTCCTTGGTGTGAGCTTCTAAATGTACTTTACTTTGCCTAGCTCTACTGGGTTAAAAATGCATCAATCCTTCCATAATCGAGATTTGTCACCCTACTTGGCTGACATCCATCATTTCACAAGTAGAAATTTTCTCCAACTAAATACTTCAAAGGCACTGTTTTTGAACACCACCAAAATCTCTGTTCCCTAGCTACTTAATCCACACTTTCATAGCCACTACCTAAGGCTGATCTAGATTGTTAGCTGCCTTGACATTCCATTTGATCAGGATAAGTCTGGCAAACACATATTCTTGCCACCTACATCCACCTCCATAATTGTCATCTGTCACCACTCGGCTCAGATCATGCCGCAGAAACCATAATATTCCATTACCTTATACCTTCCAAGCTGATTCAAAATACTGATCCCCACACCCTTACACTAACTTTCATACATTTATTACCCCATCTGCTTGCTGACATACATTGGCTGACAATGCTTTCAGATTAAAATTTATATCCTTGAATTTCAAATCCCTTTATGGGATTTCCCTGTATGTGTAATGTCTTCCAGTCCTGCAAGCCTTCATTCTCTCTATTTTTGGTTCTGTGCACTACTCCAATTTTGATTGTTCATCATGCTGTAATTTTGAAATTTCTTTCCTACCTCTCTTTATCATCACCAACCCTAAATGATCTCTGACCAATACTTCAGTTATGTATCCTATTATCTTTTCATTTGGTGTTAAATTTTAAGTGTTAAGTGCCTCTGTTAAGTGTCTAGTAACTAACATATACATATACAAGTACTATATATTTTTGAATAGTTGAAATAGGTCATAGTTTTTTTATGTGATAGAGGCATCACTGGCTGACCAGCATTTATTGCTCATCACTAATTGCCCTTGAAGGGACATTCATGAATCTACCAATTGCTATAGATCTGGGGTCACATGTAATACCTAGTAAGGACAGCAGATTACTTTCCTTAAAGAACATTAGTGGACCTGATGGGTTTTTACAAAAATTAACAACGGTTTCATGGTCAGCATTAAATTCTAGACTTTTATTCATTCAAATTTCATCATTTTTAAATTCTAGACTTTAATTCATTTCAAATTTCATCGTTTGTTGTGGTGGGATTTGAAACTGAATCCCTGGAATACTAATTTGGGTCTCTGGAATATTAGTTCAACAACTACATCACTATAACAATGCCACCCATTTAAATCATGATCTGATTGAATGGCAGGTTCAAAGGGCTGAATAGCCTACCCTCTCTCCAATTCGTTATATTCTTAAACTTCATATTTACCAGCACCAATGATAACAATAAAGCAAGACCAAGTGGAAGAACTAGTGGGAAAATGATTTTTTCTTAAACTGTTTCATTTTAAAAGAACCCCAAGTTATCAAATTTGTTAGTCCTGAGTAGTTTGTGTACCTGGGTAGTTTGGGGGATTTGCTAGCTCGAGAGATCTTTGGAGATTTCTTGCCAATCCAGTCATCACTTAGTTCTATATCACTGGAGTCAGAACAGTTACAACTATCAATCATTGCTGACATCAAGTTGTTTCCATAGATTTCATCTAGTAAAAGCATAGAAGAAAAGAAAATTAACACCTAGCCCAAAAGCACATCCTATATACTTTTAAAAGGCATGCTACTATAAAAATCATAAATGTTTTGTACTGCATGAATAATAGAGTTCAAGTTTTCAAACATAATTTGAGAAAATGCCTCAATTAAGAGATACATATAATGGTACAATAAATGCTTGGTTGCATCATTTTGAGAAAAATCCAATTAAGAATTGAGCATTTGCCCCCTAATTTACGAGAACAAGACTTTTCGTATGAAGGAAAATAAAACATGGTCACAGATCCAGTTGTGGCCAGCTATCACATGCATTTCAAAAGCCATGTTTCTTCATCTGGCTACTATTGGTGACAGGAGAAAAAGCACATCTGCTGGGGCTGCAACAAAAATTGATGTTTGTCACTTCTGTTGCATTAGCATAACATTCTGTCTTAATTATGATTGGACAAGAGAAATAGAAGCTCAAACCAAAAACAGATTGAATGCAAACCCAAAGAACAGTAAAAATTACTGCTGTCAAATGAACTTAAAGCATTTCTGAAAGACGATTCAACGGTTGTAAAAAAAAACATTTTGTTTTATTGACGTTTGTTTGCTTTTTTAAAAATGTGCTAAACCACAAATATCATCGAACGTAGCTTGGACTAAACAGCTTACAGTCATGTAGTGACATGCAAAAGACTTGTTTTATCTACATTGTTTGGATAAAAAAACATTGCCTGGAGACTGCATCAAATGGAAAATCAGACAGTAGATATATATATATAAAAAAAATCGCACATGGTTTTCTTAATTATAATGACTGTAAGGATTCCCCTGTCCTGCTCTCTGCCAATTGGCAATTCATGCTTAAAAAGAATAACTAAAAATCTACGTATAATCAAATTGCCATATTGAGTATTGTTAATTTTAGAAAAATCAAGTAGTTATAATAGATAGTGAGATAATAAATAGATTCTGATATTACCTTGAATTAATAGGCCTATATCTTCTGGCCTCTGAATGGTCGTACATTGGAGGTATTTTGTCCACATAGTATCAACACAAGGATCCCATGGGAATTGATAGAAAAGTTACAATTTCCCCTGCTTCTGGAACCCTCAGATGAAATCTCCAACTCAAGGTACCAAGGAAATGTTGGACCAAAAAAAAAGATTCAACTCCTGGGTAATTATACAACTGAACAGCAACCACCCCTCACCTCTCCCCCACCATATCACCATTCTTCCGCAATCCCCTAGCCCAACAACTTTCCCTCCCCAATCTTCTGACCTGCTGAGTTCCAACAACTCTAAGTCTCCCCATCCACCTCACCAACACTTCAACTCTCCCCAACCTTCTGACCCGCTAACTCTCCAACAACCCTACTCTCACCCACTCCCGACTTGACCCCAACCCTCTGAGTGGCATCAACCTAATAATTATGCTAAACTCCTCACTGAAATATCATTAGCGGTTTGGATGGCCCATTTGCCAGCCATGCGCTGTACACTTACCTCCCCAGCCAGAAGTCACGTAGGTTGATTTGGTGTTGCTCTTTAAAAGTGGCGCCCTAGCGCCACGGCCTCCAAGAGGAAGCAAGGAAATAAGTGACCTGTTTAAAACCGCTATGCGTTGTATGGGGAAATTAAATATCTCAACTGGGGCTTGAGCTAGAGAAAAGGAAATCCCCCCCACTGCACAGGGATTTCTTAGATGACTGGTTTAATGGTGCATTTACACAGTTCTAGCTATCTCCCATCACATCAGTTTCAGGCACTTGATTATTAAAAGTCTTCTTTCCTCTTGTATTATGTAACAGCTCTGAGATTTCTACTCAATGCCAATCCATGCACCACACCGATTTGGACACCTGCATATTTTTATAAGCTGTCCATTCACAATCTGGCCCAACCCTGGGTTTATTTAATGACTGTCTGCTTTTGCCAGCTCTCTCTGAACTCATTCCACTCACAGAACATGTTAATCTTCACAGATTCTCTTCTTTCTAAGCCTGAATGAGTCCAAGCAGTTGGCACAGCTCATAGAACTCTCTGTCTTAACAGTCCTATAGCAGATGAGAGAAGGTCAAATGCCCCAGTAGCAGGTTCAATTCTGACTCTGTCCATGTGGAGTTTGGAGACAGGATTTATTCTCAATTAAAAATAAGTGGACATATTAATGAGAGGCAATATGGTTTTGTGAAGGGGATGTCATGTCTCACTAACTTAATTGAGTTTTTCGAAGAAGTGATGAAAATGATTGATGAGAAATGGGCAGTGGATGTTGTCTACACAGACTTCAGCCTTTGATAAGGTCCCTCATAGAACATAAGAACTAGCAGCAGGGATAGACATTTGGCCCCTCGAGCCTTCTCCGCCATTCAATAAGATCATGGCTGATCTTTTCATGGATTCAGCTCTACTTATCTGCCCGCTCACCATAACACTTAATTCCTTTACTGTTCAAAAATTTATCTATTCTTGCCTTAAAAACATTCAATGAGGTAATCTCATCTGCTTCACTGGGCAGGGAATTCCACAGATTCCCAACCCTTTGGGTGAAAAAGTTCCTCCTCAACTCAGTCCTAAATGTGCTTCCCTTATTTTGAGGCTATGCCCCCTCGTTCTAGTTTTACCCGCCAGTGGAAACAACTTCCCTGCCTCTATTTTATCTATTCCCTTCATAATCTTATATATTTCCATAAGATCTCCCCTCATTCTTCTGAATTCCAGTGAGTACAACATCTTAACAATGTTGTCCATATGGACTTCAGTAAGGCCTTTGACAGGCCCCAAGTTTGTGGATTTGCTGATAACAATGAGGACCATCAGAACATACAGGAGGATAATAGATTGGTTGTAGACTTGGACAGAGAGATGGCAGACGGAATTGAATCCAGACAAATGTAAAGTAATGCATTTTGGAAGATCTAATATAGATAGGAAATATACAGTAAATGGCAGAACCCTGAAGAGTATTGTTAGGCAAAGGCATCTGGGTGTAGGGGTACACAGGTCTCTGAAAGTGGCAATGCAGTTGGAGAAGATAGTCAAGAAGGCATATGACATGCTTGCCTTCATCATTGAATTTAAAAACTGGCAAGTCATGTTGCAGCTTTGTAGAACTTTAGTTAGGCTGCACTTTGAATATAGTTTTCAATTCTGGTCGCCACACTGTCAGAAGGACGTGGAGGCTTTGGAGAGAGTACATAAAGATTTATCAGGATGTTGCCTGGTATGGAGGGCATTAGCTATGAGGAAGAAACTCAGTTTGTTCTCATTGGAACGACGGAGATTGGGGAGAGGCCTGATAGAAGTCTACAAGATTATGAGAGGCATGGACAGAGTGGATAGTCAGAAGCTTTCTCCCAGGGTAGAAGAGTCAATTACTCAGGGGCACAGTTTAAAATGCGAGAGACAAGGTTTAAAGGAGATTTACGAGGCAGATTTTTTACACAGAGAGTGGTGGGTTCCTGGAACTTGCTGCCAGGAGAAGTCGTGGAAGCTTAGGACTCTTAATAGTGTTGAAAAACAGAGAGATCTTGGTGTATATGTGCATAGATCCCTGAAAGTTGGCAATCAAGTCAATAAGGTTGTTAAGAAGGCATACGGAGTCTTAGCTTTTATTGGTAGAGGGATTGAATTTCGGAGCCGCAACGTCACGTTGCAACTGTACAAAACTCTAGTGCGGCTGCACTTGGAGTATTGTGTGCAGTTCTGGTCCCCACATTATAAGAAAGATGTGGAGGCATTGGAGAGGGTACAGAGGAGGTTTACCAGGATGTTGCCTGGTATGAGGGCAGGTCTTATGAGGAGAGGCTGAGGGATTTGAGGTTGTTTTCGTTAGAAAGGAGGAGGCTAAGAGGGGACCTGATCGAAACATATAAGATGATTAGAGGTTTAGATAGGGTGGACAGTGATAGCCTTTTTTCTAGGATGGAGAAAGCTAGCATGAGGGGACATAGCTTTAAATTAAGGGGTGGTAGTTATAGGAGGGATGTCAGAGGTAGGTTCTTTACCCAGAGGGTGGTAAGGGTATGGAATGCCCTGCCTGCTGCAGTTGTAGATGCGCCAAGTTTGGTGGCGTTTAAGAGGTTAGTAGATAAGTTTGTGGATGAAAAGGGAATGGTTTAGGTTAGAGGGTCATTGCTTTTTCTTAATTGGTTGGCGCAGCATCGAAGGGCCTGTTCTGCACTGTAATGTTCTATGTTCTAAGCAGATACGATAGTGACTTTTAAGGGGCATTTTGACAAATGTATGAATAAGATGGGAATAGAGGGATATTAGGTAGAAAGGTAGGGGGTTTTAGTTGAGTCATGCTGCATGGTTGGTGCAGGCCTGGAGTGGCTGAAGGGTCTGTTCCTGTGCTGTAATTCTCTTTACTGTTTGTTCTTTCTATTAAAGCCACCTTTATCACATGCGTCTCTAATTTCTGGTTTAATGCCATTTCCAACATCACTACTGCATTTGGAGCTCTATACATGACTCCCACGTAGTAATCCTACCAAAGACAGTCTTCTGTTACTTCAAATTATATTTTTATTTAAAATGATATCTGAGCACCGTTTATTGGCTGCAGTCCTGAGTTTATCGGCTGCTGACCTGAGTGAAGCCAGACACTGCTCCTTCCCTACTGCACGAGTCTCCACTCACCTATTGAAGGAGCTGATATTCAACAAAGCCCATGGGGAAATTTAGTGATGATTCCCTCTAAATCTGTTTCTTCCCTCACACCCATATCATCTTCTCAGCCGCTTAGCCACTGGTCTGAGATCAGCTGGAGGCTGGATCAGGGGACATGAAGCAGATGGGAGACTCTCGTTCATCTTGAGGTTTTGCTTCAGTAAGGCTGCTGACCTCTTCCTCTTCCATATCCGAATCTGTATCATCATCACCCAGAGGGGCCAGCCTGGAGTTGATATCCATTTGAAGCTTGACACTGGTAGTGAGGTCAGAACTGGCACAGGCTGTCTACTGCAGAGATAATAGTCATACAACATGGGCTTTGTTTCATCTGTTATAATCCCTGAGACCCAACTGAGTCTGTTCCCAAAGTTCTTCAAATGGACTGGGTTGCCAGTTTTGAATGTTTGTCCTTACAGAATCATGGTTCTTCTTCTGGATCTCTTGGTGAGTCTCCACCCTCTCCGCCAAATTTGGGAAAAGAAAACTTAATCTTGTCTGAAGCAGGTTGCACGTCACCCTGGATGAGGGACTATTACATGGGAACCTCAGAGAATGGTGCCATCCTCAACACTGAAATTGTCTTTCTTCATCCAGTAATGCTTCGTTTCATCTGACAACAGTCCTCTGAATCCCAATGGTGATGGCCTAGTGGTATTATCACTGGATTATTAATCCAGAAACTCAGCTAATGTTCTGAGGACCTGAGTTCGAATTCTATCATGGCAGATGTTGGAATCTGAATTCAATGAAAAAAATCTGGAATTAAGAATCTACTAATGACCATGAAACCATTGTTGATTGTTAGAAAAACCCATCTATTCACTAATGTCCTTTAGAGAAAGAAATCTGCTGTCCTTACCTGGTCTGACCTACATGTAATTCCAGTGCCAGAGCAATGTGGTTGACTCTCAACTGCCTTCTGAAATGAGCCAGCAAGCCACTCAGTTCAAGGATTTATAGTGATGGGCAATAAATGCTGGTCATGCCTTTGTTCCATGAATGAATAAAAAAAGTATCATGTTTTGTAATTTAGACTGGACTGGGTCCTTTTGTGTCCAGTCCTTTATTTGCCTGACAGGTGTCCAAATGATTGAGAGTCATTATGACCTCTTCCATAGCTAGTGGTGAAGCCAGACATCTAGACAATGCCAGACGGCTCAATGCATCAGCATTAGCTATCCAGGTCCCAAGGCAGTGTTCTAGAAGGAATTCATCAGCTGACATTAACAAGGCCCAACATTGTTTCTGGGGCGGAGGCATCAAGTCTGCTCTAGCAATAACTGCCACCAAATTTAGACTATTCCTATTTTCCAACACTTGAGAATGTTATTATATTTCATGAGTTCATCCAAACACATTTCAAGGTTGTAAGGTTTCCAGCTCCCACTATCTTCCCAGGCAGAGCATTCCAAATCCCCACCATCCACTGAGTGAAGTTTTTTCTTCTCAAATCCATTCTGAATCTCCTGGTCCTCATCCTAAAATGACGCTCCTCGTGACTGACTCCTCACCCAGGATGAACAGCTGCTTCCTATTCACCCTGCCTGTACAACTCATAATTTTATACTCCTCAATCATGTCCCCCCTCAGCCTTCTCTGTTCGAAAGAAAACAATCCAAGCCCATCCAGAATCTTCTTATAGCTCATATACTCCATATTAGACAACATCCTGCTGAATCTTCTCTGTATCCCCTCTAGTGCAATCACATCCTCCCTATAGTGAGGTGATCAGAATAATGCACACACTACTCCAGATGTGGCCTAACTAATGTTCTGTACAGATCCAACATAACATCCTTACTCTTACAGTCTATGCCACATCTGATAATGTCCTATATGCCTTTTTAACTACATTATTCACCTGCTCTGCCACCTTTTGGGATCTGTGAATAGTAACCCAAGATCTCTCTGTTCTTTTGAGCTTCCTATTCTCCTGCTATTCATCAAATATTTGTTATTGTCTTGTTATTCCTCCGAAGTGCATCGCCTTGCAGTTATCAGGAATAAATACCACTGCTCTGTCTATCTGATCAACCCATCTATATCTTTCTGTAACCTATCATCTTTTTCACTATTAACCACCCTACCAATCTTGATGTCTTTGGCAAGCTACCTCATTATTCCATAATCCCCTCCCCCACCACCCCACCGATTATCATCTATATCATTTATACATATAACAAACAATAAGGGACCAGCACTGATTTTGTATTACACCACTGGATACTGGCTTCCAGTCACTTAAACTCTTCTACCACTACCAATTTACCAATCTTTTGGTTTCTACCACTAACTTCTGTGTCCCTATTACTAAGGCCAGCTTTGGATCCATCTCGCCAAGTTTCCCTGAATTCCAGATGTTTCGATCTTCTCAATCAGTCTCCCATGAGGGATGTTGTCAAAGACTTTGCTAAAATCCACAGAAACTACATCAACTGCACTTCTTTCATCAATCCACAATTTCACAATTTTGAAAAGTTTTATCAAATTTGTTAGGCATGACCTGACAAATTCATGCTAACCCTAACCAACTCATGCCTCTCCAATGGAAATTAATTATTTCAGAATTTTTTCCAATAGTTTCCTTATAATTAATTTGAGACTGGCTGGTCTGCAATTTCCACGTTCACTTTCCCATGCTTCTAGTACTTTCCCTATTGCCGCACCCCCACAGCAACCTCAGATGCAATTCATCCAGGCTTCGGGATTTTTCCATTTTTAAGCCCGTCAACATAGAACATAGAACATTACAGCGCAGAACAGGCCCTTCGGCCTTCCATGTTGCGCCGACCAATTAAGAAAAAACAATGATCCTCTAACCTAAACTATTCCCTTTGCATCCTTAAACTTATCTACTGACCTCTTAAATGCCATCAAACTTGGCGCATTACAACTGCAGCAGGCAGGGCATTCCATACCCTTACCACCCTCTGGGTAAAGAACCTATCTCTGACATCCGTCCTATAACTACCACCCCTTAATTTAAAGCTATGTCCTCTCGTGCTAGCTTTCTCCATCCTCGGAAAAAGGCTATCACTGTCCACCCTATCTAAACCTCTAATCATCTTATATGTTTCAATAAGGTCTCCTCTTAGCCGCCTTATTTCTAACGAAAACAACCTCAAATCCCTCAGCCTCTCTTCATAAGACCTGCCCTCCATACCAGCAACATCCTGGTAAACCTCCTCTGTACCCTCTCCAATGCCTCCACATCTTTCTTATAATGTGGGGACCAGAACTGCACACAATACTCCAAGTGTGGCCGCACCAGAGTTTTGTACAGTTGCAACATGACGTTGTGGCTCCGAAATTCAATCCCCCTACCAATAAAAGCCAAGACTCCGTATGCCTTCTTAACACCCTTATTGACTTGATTGCCAACTTTCAGGCTTCTATGCACATATACACCAAGATCCCTCTGTTCATCAATACTATTAAGAGTTCTACCATTAGCCCTATACTCTACACATTTGTTATTCCTGCCAAAGTGAATTACCTCACACTTTTCCGCATTAAACTCCATTTGCCACCTCTTGTCCCAGCTCTGCAACTTGTCCAAGTCTCTCTGCAAACTATAACACCCCTCTTCACTATCTACCACTCCTCCGACTTTGGTGTCATCCGCAAATTTACTAATCCATCCTTCTATACCCTCATCCAGATCATTTATAAAAATTACAAACAGCAGGGGCCCCAAAACAGATTCCTGAGGTACACCACTTGTAACCGAACTCCATGATGAATAAATTCCATCAACCACCACCCTCTGTCTTCTATCAGTTAGCCAATTCCTGATCCAATTAGCTAAATCACCCTCAATCCCATACATCCTAAAGAACAAAGAAGAACAAAGAACAAAAACAGCACGGGAAACAGGCCCTTCGGCCCAACGAGCCCACGCCGCCACCCCGATGTTCCCACCTCTACCCGCGATCCCTGTCCATGTTTATAGATCTATGGATTAAAAACCAAATTTGAAACAATTTAGGGAGAACTTGTTTTGCCAATTAGCCTAAGAGCACATTTTGGGATGTGGGAGGAAACCGGAGCTCCCGGAGAAAACCCACGCAAGGACGGGGAGAATGCGCAAACTCCCAAAGACACAGGCCCAAATCCATGTATCTGCACAGCACAGCGATAGTCACTGAGCTGTCGTGTTGCCCATCAGATGGTCCAGGTCAAGCATACACTAACAACGTGAAGCAGTAGGATACTCTCGAAAAAGATCAAAGAGCAGTCCTCTCATGACCCATCGCTTGTTGTCATTAGACAACAAGGTGGACCAAAGCACCTATAGGATAAAAAGAAGTACCTCAATATCATCATCTATTTACACACTTCCCAGGGACTCCAAAGGCTCATGATCCCTATTTTAAATCAGTTTTCTATACCCCTTCATTCCCATTCTGTTCATGTGCCCATGTAAGTATTTCTTAAATAACTCCAGACTACCTGCCTCCACCACTTTACTTGGCAGCGCATTCCATACCCCCACTACCCTCTGTGTGAAAAAACACCCTCTAGCATCCAAATTATATCTTACTCCCCTCACCCTAAGCCCGTGACTCCTCGTGCTATTTCAGTCCATCCTAGGAAAAAGCTTAACTCTGTTTACTCTATCTATCCCCTTTAAAATCTTGTACACCTCTATCAGATCTCCTCTAAGTCTACGTCTTTCTAAGGAAAACAGTCCCAATTTGCCTAATTTCTCCTCGTAACTCAGACCTTCCATACTAGGCAGCATCTTGGTAAACCTCCTCTGCACTCTCTCCAGAGTCTCCACGTCCTTCTGGTAGTAAGGCGACCAGAACTGGACGCAGTATTCCAAATGAGGTCTAACCTGCGTTTTATACAACTGCAACATTAAACGCCAGCTCTTGTATTCTATACCCCTTCCTATAAAGGCTAACATACTATATGTTTTCATAAATGACCTGGATGAATTTTCATAAATGACCTGGATGAGGAAGTGGAGGGATGGGTTAGCAAGTTCGCCGACGATACAAAGATCGGTGGTGTTGTGGATAGTCTGGAGGGATGCCAAAAGTTGAAGTGGGACATAGACAGGATGCAAGATTGGGCGGAGAAGTGGCAGATGGACTCCAACACAGATAAATGTGTAGTGGTCCATTTTGGCAGGAATAATGGGATGAAGGAGTACAATATAAGGGGTAGGATCTTAGCTGTGTTGTACAGCAGAAGGATCTCGGGGTCCGGGTCTATAGGACTCTTAAATCGGCCTCGCAGGTGGAGGAAGTGGTCAAGAAGGTATACGGTGTACTGGCCTTCATTAACCGAGGAATAGAGTTTAGGAGTCAGGAGGTAATGATGCAGCTCTATAAGACTCTTGTCAGACCCCACTTGGAGTATTGCACGCAGTTCTGGTTGCCTCATTATAGGAAGGATGTAGAGGCTATTGAGAGAGTTCAGAGGAGATTTACAAGGATGCTGCCTGGATTGGGAGGCAGGCCTTATGAAGATGGGTTGAGGGAGCTGGGACTCTTCTCACTGGAGAGACGTAGGTTGAGAGGCGACCTGATAGAGGTTTATAAGATGTTGAAAGGGATAGATGGGGTGGACTCTCAGAGACTATTTCCCCAAGCTGAAATGGTCACTACGAGAGGACACAGATTTAAGGTGCAGGGAAGCAAATACAAAGGAGATGTCAGGGATAGGTTTTTCACTCAGAGGGTGGTGAATGAATGGAACCGACTGCCGTCGGAGGTTGTTGAGGCAAACTCACTGGGGTCTTTTAAGAGACTTCTGGATGAGTACATGGAAAAAAATAGGATAGGGGGTTATAGATAGGTCTGTGGATTGGTAGATGTGATCGGCGCAACTCGTGGGCCGAAGGGCCTGTTTGTGCTGTATTGTTCTATGTTCTATATATGCTTTCTTTACAACCTTCTCCACTTGCTCTGCCACCTTCAGAGACTTGTTCACCTGTACCCCCAGGTCCCTCTGCGTTTCTATAATCTTAATAGGTCTACCCTTTATCATATACATCCCCCCTACATTCTTTCTCCCGAAATGCATCACCTCACATTTATCAGGATTGAATTCCATCTGCCATCTGTCTGCCCAAGCTACCAGCCTATCTATGTCCTTTGCATCGCCTGCAATGCTCTTCACTATCCGCAAGTCCAGCCATCTTTGTATCGTCTGCAAACTTGCTGATCACTCCACTTACTCCCTCTTCCAAGTCATTTATATATATTACAAATAGAAGAGATCCCAGTACTGAGCCCTGCGGCAGACCATTAGTGACCGACCTCCAGCTAGAGAAACACCCTTCCACTATTACTCTCTGTCTCCTACTCATCCATCTAGCTACCTGTCCTTGTATCCCATTTGCTTTGACCTTCTCGACTAACCTCCCACGAGGGATTTTGTCAAATGCCTTACCAAAATCCAAATAGACAACATCAACGGCTCGCCTTTCGTCCACTGATTTCGTCACCTCCTCAAAAAATTCTACCAGATTTGTAAGGCACGACCTCCCCTTAACAAATCCATGCTGCGTATCCCTAATCAGATCGCAACGCTCTAAGTGCCTATACATCCTATCTCTAAGAATCGTCTCCAACAGTTTCCCTACCACTGACGTCAAACTGACCGGCCTATAATTTCCAGGGTTATCCCTACTACCCTTTTTAAACAACGGTACAACATTAGCTATTCTCCAGTCCTCTGGGACCTCATTTTCTGCAGAAGCCTTCCATGGGGCACCTTATTGAACGCCTTACTAAAGTCCATATATACCACATCAACTGCCTTACCCCCATCCACCTCTTTGGTCACTTTTTCAAAAAACTCAATAAGGTTAGTAAGGCACGACCTACCCTTCACAAAACCATGCTGACTATCCCCAATCAATTCATTTCTCTCTAAATAACTATAAATCCTATCCCTAATAATTCTTTCCAATACTTTGCCCACAACAGAATTAAGACTCACTGGTCTATAATTCCCAGGAAAGTCTCTATTCCCCTTCTTGAACAATGGGACCACATTCGCTATCCTCCAGTCTTCCGGCACTAATACCCGTAACCAACGACAACCTGAAGATCAGAGACAGAGGCTCTGCAATCGCCTGTCTCGCCTCTCAGAAAATCCTAGGGTAAATCCCGTCTGGCCCAGGGGACTTATCGATTTTCAAACCCTCAAGAATATCTAGCACATCCTCCTTATCTACTTCAATACTTTCCAGTTTACAACCCTGTATCCCAGTGTTCTCCACAACTACATTTACATTTCCCTGCTTGAATACTGAAGAGAAATATTTGTTCAGTGCCTCTCCAATCTCTTCAGGCTCCACGCATAACTTCCCACTGCTGTCTCTGACTGGCCCTAATCTTGCCCTGACCAATCTTCTATTCTTAAATATCTAAAGAAAGCTTTAGGATTCTCCTTGATCCTATCAGCCAAAGTCTTCTCGTGTCCTCTTTCAGCTCTTCTCAACTCACTCTTTAGCTCCCTCCTGGCTAATCTATAGCTTTCCTGTGCTCTAACTGAGCCTTCAAGCCTCATCCTGACATAAGCCTCCTTTTTCCTTTTAACCAGCGAATTAACTTTTTTAGTACACCATGGTTCCCTTACTCAACCATTTCCTCCTTGCCTGACAGGGACATACTTATCAAGGATTCGCAGTAGCTGCTCCTTGAATAAGCTCCACATTTCAGATGTTTCCAGTCCTATAGTTTCCTAGTCCAACCTATGCACCCTAATTCTCTCCTAATAGCCTCATATTTACCATTCTCCCAGCTATAACTACTGCCCCCAGGTTCATGCCTATCCCTGTCCATCACTAAGGTGAACGTAACCGAATTGTGGTCACTATCACCAAAATGTTCACCAACTTCCAAGTCTAACACCTGGTCTGGCTCATTGCCCAGCACCAAATCCAATGTAGCCTCACCTCTAGTTGGCCTATCTACATACTGAGTCAAAAAACCTTCCTGCACACTTTGTACAAAAACTGACCCCTCTAACGAGCTAGAGCTATAGCTATTCCAATCAATATTAGTAAAGTTAAAGTCCCCCATAACAATTACCCTATTACTTTCACTCCTGTCCAGGATCGACTTTGCAATCCCTTCCTCTACCTCTCTAGAACTTTTAGGAGGTCTATAAAAGACTCCCAACAGGGTGACCTCTCCTCTCCTGTTTCTAATCTCAGCCCATACTACCTCAACAGACAAGTCCTCATCAAATTTCCTTTCTGTCACTGTGATACAGTCTTTGACTAATAATGCCACTCCTCCCCACCTTCTCCCTCCTTTTCTATTCTGACTGAAGCATTTGAACCCCGGAACCTGCAACAACCATTCCTGTCCCTGCTCTATCCATGTCTCTGAAATGGCCACAACATCGAAGTTCCAGGTACTGATCCAAGCTGCAAGTTCATCCACCTTATTGCGAATACTTCCTGCATTAAAGTATACGCATTTCAAATCATGCTCTACTCCATGCATATGATGCTATGCTTTACAGTCGTCGTCTATGACCCCCCCTATTCTTGTCCCTCTTAACATTCGAGCTACTCAGGATCCCACCCCCCCTCTGAATCAGTTTAAACCCTTAAACCCCCCTGCATAGCCTTTGCAAATTTGCTCCACAAGATATTGGTTCCCCTCTGGTTCAGGTGTGGACCATCTCTCTTGTAGAGGTCCCACCTAACCCAGAATGAGCCCCAATTGTTCAAGAACCTGAACCCCTCCCTCCTGCACCATCCCCGCAGCCACGAGTTCAAACATTCCCTCTCTCTGTTCTTCTCTAAACTATCCCGTGGCACAGGCAAGAGTCCAGAGATAACCACTCTGTTTGTTTTGGCCCTATGTTTCCACCCCAACTCCATAAATTTCTGTTTAATATCCCCTTCCCTTATCCCTACATGACTAGGGGCTGACTCCCCTCTCCCTTAAGAATCTTGAACAAGCTCACAATACTTCTTCTTTGCTTCTCTGTCAAACTACTCAAGGTCCTCACAGTCCCTTTTCAGAATTCTGTACCTATATCCCCCTTTTCCTGTGTGAAGACTGATGAAAGGTATCAATTTAACATTGTTCCAATGTCCTGCAGCTTCACACACAGATTCCCTCCTTGCTCACTAATAGGCAAAACTCTTTCCCTGGTTAACCTCTTCCCTTTAATGCATTTATAGAATATCTTAGGATTCTCCCTAATCATGTTTGCAAATCCTGCTTCATACCCATTTTTGTTCTTCTAATTGCTTTCTCAAGTTCCCTCGTAGACTTCTTATAAATCTCTAGGGCTGCAGCTGAATTGTTCCTTTTGGATTTGTTAAAAGCCTTTATCTCCTTCCTCATCGAATCCTGAAAACTGTCCTCGACATTTGGACTCTCAGAGACTATTTCCCAGGGCTGAAATGGTCGCGACGAGAGGGCACAGATTTGAGGTGCAGGGAAGCAAGTACAGAGGGGATGCTAGGGGAAAGTTTTTCACTCAGAGGGTGGTGAGTGAATGGAATCGGCTGCCGTCGGTGGTGGTCGAGGCAAACTCGCTGGGGTCTTTTAAAAGACTTCTGGATGAGTATATGGGATCCAATGGAATTGGGGGTTATAGATAGGTCTACGGCTGGGTAGGTTTTGATGTGTTTGGCACAACTTGTGGGCCGAAGGGCCTGTTTGTGCTGTAGTGTTCTATGTTCTATCCCTGAACTTATTGCTTCTATATTTATCCTGAAACATTTTGGATCTTTACCTTCATACTTCCTTTTTGAGTGCCCATCAGTACTTCGCTGTAGATTTTCCCGCAAGGAACTGTTCCCAGTCAACTTTGGCTGGGTCCTGTCTTTCTTTAATAAAATATCCCTTCTCCCAATTCAAAGCCATGTTTTGCAAGCCATCCTTCTCCTTGTTCATAACAAACTTGAACTGAACAGTGTTGTGGTTGGTATTATTAAAACGTTCTCCCACTGCTCTTGCCTGATTTTGTACCCAGAAAGAAGTCTCATAACACCAGGTTAAAGTCCAACAGGTTTATTTGGTAGCAAATACCACTAACCTTCAGGGCCCCTTTGTCAGGTGAGTAGGGAGTTCTGATCACAAATAGGGCATATAAAAGCCCACACTTAGTTCACAGAACACTGATTAGAATGCTAGTCTTTACAGCTAATCAAGACTGTTTGTGATCAGAATTTCCCACTCACCTGATGAAGGGGCAGAGCCCTGAAAGCTAGTGGTGTTTGCTATCAAATAAACCTGTTGGACTTTAAACTGGTGTTGTGAGACTTCTTACTGTGTTTATCCCAATCCAACACCAGAATCTCCAATCATTTGTTCCTAGAACCAGATCCAGTACTACTCCATTCCGAGGGGCTGAGACCGATAGCTCGGTAGAGAGCGAGATGGGAGATAGAGTAAGCTTGGATGAAAAGAGATGCACCGGGGAGAAGGAGGTTCCGAGTGGTCTTGGAGGTCTGGAGTGTGTCTGTTTCAATACGAGGAGCGTAACGGGAAAAACAGATGAACTTAGGGCCTTAATGTTTGCGAGGAACTTGGATGTGGTTGCAGTGACGGAGACGTGGTTAAAGGAAGGGGAGCAGTGGCAACTGAACATTCCTTGGTATAAATGTTTCAGGCGTGACAGAGGAGGGTCCAGAAGAGGTGGAGGAGTGGCGTTGTTAGTTAAGGAGAGCATCACAGCGGTGCAGAGGGAGAACCATTCAGAGCAGTTAGTAGTGGAGTCGTTGTGGGTGGAGTTGAGGAATAGAAAGGGGGCAATTACTATGCTAGGGGTGTACTATAGGCCACTCAACAGCCCACGGGCAGTTGAAAAGGCATATGTAAAGACATTTTGGATAGGAGCAGAAAGAACAGAGTCGTTATAGTGGGAGATTTTAATTTCCCTAGGGTGGATTGAAAAGTACCTAGAGCTGGGGGTTTGGATAGGCAGGAATTTGTAAAATGTGTACTGGAAGGACCATTGGAACAGTATGTGGCTAGCCCAACTAGAGAAAGCGCTATACTGGATTTAGTTCTGAGTAATGAGCCAGGGCAGGTGGTTGATGTTGTAGTAGGGGAACATGTGGCTAACAGTGACCACAATTCTGTCTACTTTCGGATTCAGATGGAAAAGGATGCTTGTTGCCCTAGGGGCAGGGTGCTGAATTGGGGGAAGGCTAACTACGGTCGGATTAGGCAGGAACTTAGGGAAACTGATTGGGAACGGTTGTTTGAGGATAAGTTCACGCTAGGCACGTGGGACTCTTTCAAGGGAATACTGAAAATGTTGCAAGATAAGTATGTGCCGGCCAAGAAGAAAGATGGGGAAGGTGGGATTAGAGAGCCGTGGATTACTAGGGATATTGAGAACTTGGTTAGGAAGAAAAGAGAAGCGTACGATAGGTTGAAGCAGCTGGGAACCGAGACAGCATTGAAGGAATATAGAGAGAGTAGGAGGGAGGTTAAACAGGGAGTTAGAAGGGCAAAAAGGGGGCATGAAATGATTCCTATGTTAGGAATAAAAGGGTGGTTAGAGGAAAAATTGGACCTCTTAGGGACAGAGGTGGGGAACTGTGCTTAGAGCCCGAGGGAATGGCGGAGATCCTGAATGAATACTTTGCGTCGGTATTCACGAATGAGAGGGGCTTGTTGACAGCTCCTGTCTCTGAGGGAGCTGTGGACCAGTTGAGGGAAATATCCATACCGAGGAAGGAAGTGTTAGAGCTTCTAGGTAGCATTAAAACTGATAAATCTTCTGGGCCTGATGGCATTTATCCCAGACTGATTAGGGAGGTGCGAGGTGAAATTGCTGGGCCTCTGACGCAAATCTTTGTCTCTTCCTTGGACACAGGTGAGGTCCCAGAACATAGAACATTACAGCGCAGAATAGGCCCTTCGGCCTTCGATGCTGCGCCGACCAATTAAGAAAAAGCAATGACCCTCTAACCTAAACCATTCCCTTTGCATCCATAAACTTATGTACTGACCTCTTAAATGCCACCAAACTTGGCGCAGCAGGCAGGGCATTCCATACTCTTACCACCCTCTGGGTAAAGAACCTACCTCTGACATCCGTCCTATAACTACCACCCCTTAATTTAAAGCTATGTCCCCCCGTGCTAGCTTTCTCCATCCTAGGAAAAAGGCTATCACTGTCCACCCTATCTAAACCTCTAATCATCTTATATGTTTCAATAAGGTCTCCTCTTAGCCGCCTTCTTTCTAACGAAAACAACCTCAAATCCCTCAGCCTCTCTTCATAAGACCTGCCCTCCATACCAGGCAACATCCTGGTAAACCTCCTCTGTACCCTCTCCAATGCCTCCACATCTTTCTTATAATGTGGGGACCAGAACTGCACACAATACTCCAAGTGCGGCCGCACTAGAGTTTTGTACAGTTGCAACATGACGTTGCGGCTCCGAAATTCAATCCCCCTACCAATAAAAGCTAAGACTCCGTATGCCTTCTTAACAACCTTATCGACTTGATTGCCAACTTTCAGGGATCTATGCACATATACACCAAGATCCCTCTGTTCTTCAACACTATTAAGAGTCCTATCATTAGCCCTATACTCTACACATTTGTTATTCCTGCCAAAGTGAATTACCTCACACTTTTCCACATTAAACTCCATTTGCCACCTCTCGGCCCAGCTCTGCAACTTGTCCAAGTCTCTCTGCAAACTATAACACCCCTCTTTACTATCTACCACACCTCCGACTTTGGTGTCATCCACAAATTTACTAATCCATCCTTCAATACCCTCATCCAGATCATTTATTAAAACTACAAACAGCAGGAGCCCCAAAACAGATCCCTGAAGTACACCACTTGTAACTGAACTCCATGATGAATAATTTCCATCAACCACCACCCTCTGTCTTCTATCAGCTTGCCACAGTCTTCTCTGCTCTGATGAAAACAGTAAGAAGTCTCACAACACCAAGTTAAAGTCCAACAGGTTTATTTGGTAGTACAAGCCATTAGCTTTTGGAGCACTGTCCCTTCATCAGATGACTGGGAGGAGAGTAGAGTTGTGAGACCTTATTTACTCCATTCTGTCGCTGACATTTACACACCAATGAAAACATAATTCACTCCTAACAATGTGGCTGTCCCCTTGACACTCCTAAGTTCTACCCACAAAGCTTTGTTTGAAGACTCGTCCAAGATATCATCTCTCCTTATAGAACATAGAACATAGAACATTACAGCACAGAACAGGCCCTTCGGCCTTCGATGTTGCGCCGACCAATATAAAAAGCAATGACCCTCCAAACTAAACCATTCCCTTTTCTTCCATATACTTATCAACTAACCTCTTAAACGCCACCAAACTTGGCGCATCTACAACTGCTGCAGGCAGGGCATTCCACTCCCGAACCACCCTTTGGGTAAAGAACCTACCTCTGATACCCGTCCTATAACTATCACCCCTTAATTTAAAGCTGTGTCCCCTCGTGCTAGCTTTTTCCATCCTAGGAAAAAGGCTATCACTGTCCACCCTATCTAAACCTCTAATCATCTTATATGTTTCGATCAGGTCCCCTCTTAGCCTCCTCCTTTCTAACGAAAACAACCTCAAATCCCTCAGCCTCTCGTCATAAGACCTGCCCTCCATACCAGGCAACATCCTGGTAAACCTCCTCTGTACCCTCTCCAATGCCTCCACATCTTTCTTATAATGTGGGGACCAGAACTGCACACAATACTCCAAGTGCGGCCGCACTAGAGTTTTGTACAGTTGCAACATGACGTTGCGGCTCCGAAATTCAATCCCCCTACCAATAAAAGCTAAGACTCCATATGCCTTCTTAACAACCTTATCGACTTGACTGCCTACTTTCAGGGATCTATGCACAAATACACCAAGATCCCTCTGTTCATCAACACTATTAAGAATCCTACCATTAGCCCTATACTCTACACATTTATTATTCCTGCCAAAGTGCATTACCTCACACTTTTCCACATTAAACTCCATTTACCACTTCTCGGCCCAGCTCTGCAACTTGTCCAAGTCTCTCTGCAAACTATAACACCCGTTATAGTCAGTTACTATTGCAGTAACTGACTCCTTAATTAATAGTGCTACACCACTTCCCTTTTTACACCCTTCTCTGTCTCACCTTAAGATCCTATACCCCTGAATGTTGAGTTGCCTGTTCTGCCCTTCCTTCAACCATGTTTCCGTGATGACATGGCCCTAACCCTCCTTTCTCTGATTCCATTAGGTAGCTGCTACTTTTCACCTTTTGACGTTTCAAGTGATTTCTACAGCATTTCTGTACTGAAAGAGAATTAATATAAATTCACTTTCACCTTTGAAGATCAAAGCTGCATTTAAACATGCTTACATAGAAGTATAGAATCATACAGTGCAAAAGAGGTCAATCAGCCGATCAAGCCTGCACTGGTACATAATAAACACCTGATCTTCCACCTAATCCCATTTATCAGCACTGGGCCCACAGCTTGAATGTTATGATGTGCCAAGTGCTCATCCAGATACTTTTTAAAAGATGTGAAGCAACTAGCCTCTATCACCCTCTCTGGCAGTGCATTCTAGACCACCCTCTGGTACAAAAGGTTTTTCCTCACATCTCTCCAAAATCTCCTGACCCTCACCTTGAACCTATGTCCTCTCATGATTAACCCTTCAATTAAGGGGAACAGCTGCTCCTTATCCATAATCTCTCATAATCTTGTACACCTCGATCAGCTTGCCACAGTCTTCTCTGCTCTGGTGAAAACAGTAAGAAGTCTCACAACAGCAAGTTAAAGTCAACAGGTTTATTTGGTAGCTTTTGGAGTGCTATTCCTTCAGCAGGATGAGTGGGAGTAGAGTTGTGAGACTTGTTACCTTATTTACCCCATTCTATCATTGACATCTCCACATCAACGAAAACAAACCAAGCCTATGTAACTGTCTTCATAACTTAAATGTTCCATCTCAGGCAGCATCCTAGTGATCTCCTCTGCACCCTCCAGTGCAATCACATTCTTCTAATAGTGTGGTAACCAGAACTCTACACACAGTATTCTAGCTTTGGCTTCATCAAAGTCCTATACAACTCCACCATGACTTCTCTGCTTTGCAATCTATACTTCCATTGATGAAGACAGGTATCCCATATGCCTTTTTCACCACCCTTCTCTTCTGCTTTCAAAGACCTGTGGACAGACATGTCAAGATTGTTTCACACAGCTTCCTAGTTTTTACCAATTATTGAGTAGTTTCTTACTGAATTACTCCTTATAAAGTGCATCACTTTACAATTTTCAGGGTTAAGTTCCATCTGCCCATTTGACCAATCTAACTGTATCTTCTTGTAGCCCAAGACACTCCGCCTCACTGTTATGCACCCAACCAATCTTTGTGTCATCCACAAACTTACTAATTCTACCTCCCACATAGTTATCAATGTCATTTATATAAATGATAAATAATAGGCAGTCCAACACAGATCCCTGTGGTATGCCACTGGACACTGGCTTTCAGTCACTAATGAAGCTTTCTGTTATCACCTGTTTCCTACAACTCAGCCAATTTTAAATCCATTTGTCAAATTATCCTGTGTTCTATGTGAGTTTACCTTCTTTACAAGTCTCTCATGTCAAAGGATTTCCTGAAATCCACACATTGACTGCACTAGCTTCATCTACACACCTGGTTACCTGCTCAAATTTGTGAGGCATGACCTCCCTCTGATGAAGTTATGCTGACTATTTCTGATCAAGCTTTGCCTCTCCAATGGAGACAGATGTTTTCCTTCAGAAGTTTCTTGAATAGTTTCCCACCACTGACATGAGATTCACTGGTCTGTAGTTCCCTGGCTTCTTAAATAACAGAACTCCACATTAGCTATTCTCCAGTTGTCTGGCACCTGCCCTGTGGCCAAGGAATTGAAAATTTGGGTCAGAGCCCCTGCAATCTCATCTCTTGCCTATTACAGCAGTCTAAAGCTCAATTCATCTGGACCTGGAAATTAAGGTGCCAACATCTACAATACCTTGTCCTTCTCAATGTCAATTTGCCCAAGAACCTCACAGTCTCTACCCCGAATTCTGTACCATTATCCTCATTCTCTTGGGTGAAGACAGATGTGAGGTATTCATTGAACACTCTACCAACATGGTGACCAGAACTGCACACAGTATTCTAAATGTAGCCTTGCCAAAGTTTTATACAAAAATGATTTCCTGACTTTTGTAATCTATGCTTTGATTGACAAAGGCACGTTTCTCATATGCCTTTTTCACCACACTACTAACATGCCCTTCTGCCTTCAAGTTTATAGACAAATAAGCCAGGATCCCTTTGTTCCATAGAACTTCCTCATTCATGCAGGTTATCGAACACTTCCTTGTCAAATTACTCCTTCCAAAGTGTATCACCTCTCAATTTTCAGAGTTAAATTCCATCTGCCACTTATCTGCCCATTTGACCATCTTGTCTATATCTTCTTGTAACCCAAAAACATTCAGACTTACCTCAAGGCTTCCACAACGTCCCAACTATCTTTCATAAATAGATGGCTCAGGTACTCTACTTACGTCACAATCTGAATATATGTTGCAATATGATGATGGCATTTTATTTGCTATCCTGACAGACTCGTATTGAACTGTTATACCTTTTCTTGTGTCAGTGCTAAGGTTAATCTGAGAAAAGCACAATTTTTACATGAGAAAGTCACTTTGTGATGACCTTTAATGTAATATAGTAAGAAAATACTGCAAGAAGAAAGAACAAAGGGTCAGGTGACTTGCCAACTCTTGATCTGGGGACATCAATAGGAAGGAAATTAAAACCAGAAGCTGCACAGAAAGACAAAAAAGCTATTTCACAGTAACTTCATTGCACTCTTCATGTAAGCCTTACTTGTCGCTAACAAATAAACTTTATTTTAGAACTGAGTTGAGGAGAAACTTCTTCACACAAAGGCTGTGAATCTCTGGAATACCCTGCCCTATGAAGCAGTTAAGGCCCATTAATTGAATATTTTTAAGGCAAGGATCAATAAATTTTTGAAGAGTAAAGGAATTAAGGGCTATGTTGTGTGGGCGGATAAGTGTGGCCCACAAAAAGATCAGCCATGATCTAATTGAATGGCAGAGTACGGTCGTGGGGCAGATAGAACATAGAACAATACAGCACAAACAGGCCCTTCATCCCACGAGCTGTGCCGATCACATCTACCAATCCACAGATCTATCTATAACCCCCTATCCTATTCTTTTCTATATACTCATCCAGAAGTCTCTTAAAAGGCCCCAGTGAGTTTGCCTCAACAACTTCCGACAGCAGTCGGTTCCATTCACTCACCACCCTTTGAGTGAAAAACCTACCCCTGACATCTCTTTTGTATTTGCTTCCCTGCACCTTAAATCTGTGTCCTCTCGTAGTGACCATTTCAGCTCGGGGAAATAGTCTCTGAGAGTCCACCCTATCTATCCCTCTCAACATTTTATAAACCTCTATCAGGTCGCCTCTCAACCTACGTCTCTCCAGTGAGAAGACTCCCAGCTCCCTCAACCTATCTTCATAAGGCCTGCCTCCCAATCCAGGCAGCATCCTTGTAAATCTCTTCTGAACTCTCTCAATAGCCTCTACATCCTTCCTATAATGAGGCGACCAGAACTGCGCACAATATTCCAACTGGGGTTTGACAAGAGTCTTATAGAGCTGCATCATTACCTCCTGACTCCTAAACTCTATTCCTTGATTAATGAAGGCCAGTATACCACACGCCTTCTTGACCACTTCCTCCACCTGCGAGGCCGATTTAAGAGTCCTATGGACCTGGACCCCGAGATCCTTCTGCTCTACAACAAAGCGAAGACTCCTACCCCTTATATTGTACTCCTTCATCCCATTATTCCTGCCAAAATGGACCACTACACATTTATCAGCATTGAAGTCCATCTGCCACTTCTCCGCCCAGTCTTGCATCCTGTCTGTGTCCCTAAATGGCCTACTCCTGCTTCTAGTTTTTATGTTCTTATTTCTTTATTTCTGAGGTGCAACAGCAGGGCTCAGTTATCAAACTCAGTGTGTTTAGGAGCAAATTAATTCTCTACAAGAGGTCAGTTTTTTGTTGGCAGGAAAGGAAATAGAAGTTCTTGAGGCTAAGGTATGAGCTGGCCAGAAAGGTCTAAACCTGAGAAGCTGAGGGAATAGTTCAGAGACTCTAAAGAGCTGGGAGTTCCCCAGAGGTGGTCAAAGCATTTACTTGGCTATTATTGGTCAAGTGATAATACTTGACCAATAATAACAAAGTAAATGCTTTTATTTACATTTTGTTGAAAAAGAACTCTGGAAAGCTACACCTTCAGGACTTTCATGACACATAGGAAAAGGTGTGCCTTGTTCAGAATAATCACATCTGCAAAACTCAAAGGTAAAAACTGTTGTCAGATAGGACTCTTGACCCACCCTTTGTGAATACAGCATTTTGCGGAACTGTAGCTATGTTGTGCTGCTTGTTTGTGGAAAATGATGTAGGTGCTTGTGGTCCTGTATAATGTATCCTTGTTGTATCAACTATTTAAAGTGAAAATTATGTTTTTATTTGAAATACTATTCATCTGTTAATGGACTGTAGAATTAGCCAAACCCCTGTACAAGGTATTAAAGGGTGAAGAATTCGAGCCAGTGATCTGTTACTGGACTCTTAAACACAAAAGAGCTGTGTCCCTTCTGAAAACTGCTAATTACAGGCAATGTGTTTGCTCAGTTCAAGACCAGACGTCTCACTTGAAGGTGGGAGCCTCCAGTCTAGCTGTTGTCCTGTGCCAGCAAGTATGCATTAAACTTATACCAATTCTACATGTCTCCCATATTCTGACCTACTTAGAAGAATTACCCAGTGTGCAAGCAAAACAAGTAACTATAGGCCAAATAGCTGAAAGTTGAACTAAGAGCTGTTATTATGGTAGTTGGCAGTTGTTCTCTGCATTTATCCCACTGCCCTCTTCTTTTTATACTTGTGATGACATATCAATATCCCCCATAATAGGATTGGTCCTATGTTACCAATATAGGCTATAGGCCAAATAGCTTAACATCTGTCATTGGGAAAATGACAAAGTTCATTATAAAGGTGTAGTGGAGAGTATATAGAAGTACATTGTGTGATTGAGTGTTTTGAAGAAATGATAAAAATGATTGATGAAGCAGGATGGTGGATGTTATCTACATGGACTTTAGGAAGGTCTTTGACAAGGTCCTTCATGGCAGCAAGATACAAAATGTTGTGAAGTTGTATAGAGTAATTGTAGGTTGGTATTTGTAAAATTGTAAAATGCTAGGAAAAAGCAACACACGGTCTGTTTTAAAGGCGATGCTTTTGCTATACTTCTTGGCCTTTTGGCTAAAATCAAGTGTAGTATCGACATGCTGTGCTTGGTTGAAGTCATTTATCTTCATTTGAAGCAATTTTTAAAAGTGGCATCTTGACCTTTTGGCTAAGATGCAAAGGAGATCAAGCTGTGGAAGAGGAGCTATACCTACTCCAATCAGCTTGCATCAGGTAGATCAAGCCAAGACAGGAGGTGGGAGCCTTGTCTTGTCAGCTTGAATATCT
The DNA here is from genome assembly GCA_024679065.1 of Sphyrna mokarran. NCBI lineage: Eukaryota > Metazoa > Chordata > Chondrichthyes > Carcharhiniformes > Carcharhinidae > Sphyrna > Sphyrna mokarran. The sequence goes on along the minus strand of JAGIQG010000012.1, from coordinate 30,582,583 downwards.
CAACTTGTTGAGACTCTGAATTGGACTTGATTTGATTGAATTGGAATAAAAACAAAAAAAAGTTAAAAAATGCAAATACATATAAAGTGCCAAAAATGAAACATTTGTATCAAAACACCAAGCAGCAGTGCTACCAAGGCATCAGGTTTTCAATAAGCTTTTGATTTTTTTTGAATTCAGCCAATTAATCTGACAATTCGACACTTGCAATCCAAGAACCTATTAAATTTAAATCTGATGATTTTGGCAACATAGGACCAATCCTATTATGGGGGATATTGATATGTCATCACAGGTATAAAAAGAGGGCAGTGGGATAAATGCAGAGAACAACTGCCAACTACCATAATAACAGCCCTTAGTTCAACTTTCAGCTCTACGGATAGAGAGAGGAAGAACTACTGGCTCTCGTAGCCTCATTTATGTCTTAAAAGAAAGCACTAACTCAATAGCAAAGGCACCAAAGAAGACAGAAGTTCCAGACAGAAGAATCAACAGAGAATGCCAAAAATATTCCAGAAAATGCCAAACTTGGTTATAATTATGAGATTCACTAAATTTTATTTTGTTTATGAGTGGGAATTGAATTTATCTGAAAGTATTCTATTAGAATCATAATTTATTCGGTTTGTTAATAATTTAGTTAACTTGTTAACTGTTATTTACATAAATAAATTGTTACTTGTTGACTTTAGAGAGAGCGTCAAGGAGTTATTTTGATTTAACCACTAAAAGTTGCTGAAGAGCAGATCATACCACTTCACACTCACTTTTACAGATTATAGAGTGAGGTACTCCTGTTTGAGTGGTTAGGTGTTAGTTCTCAGAAGGGGAATCACCTCCACTTCATAACAGATTGAGAGCTCAGATCTGCGTTTTAAACAGTCCTAGATCATTAAATACATTTTAAGTGAGAAGTGGGAAATCTGTTCTTTTTTAGTGGCTTGTTTTCGCGTAAATCAAAAGTGAGGAGATGGCTCTTAGCATTGCTAAAGAGGTTCTGGGGGTCGAACGTGCTTCCTAAATTTGTCAAGTTTAGAAAGACAAAAAAAGATTACATTTGTAGAATTAGCAAACCGACTAAAATTGGGTTTAACCAGAGATAACAGGAAAGCTGACATTGTAACAGAATTGGTCAAGCATTTAGGTATATCAGAGAAACAGTCAAGTTAGAAAAAAATACATTGCAAATGAGACAATTGGAGTTAGAAAGTGAACTTAAAAGGCTGAAGTTAGAAAAAGAGAGAGGGAAAAAGAGAGAGGGGAAAGAGAGGGGGCAGCCCTAGCAGAAGCAAGGGAGAGAGAAAAAGAGAAGAGAGAGGAAGGCCTTAGCAGAAGAGAAAGAAACGGAAGGATTGTTTAAGTTGGGAAAGATGAAGTTGGAATTTGAAGCAAAAAGACTTCAAATGACAGAAGTAAAAGTGCAAGATAGAATTGATCATGGGCAAACTTATCACAGCTAACCACCTGGTCAAATATGTCCACAAAAAAACCCACAAATATGTTCAAACATTACCAAAATTTGATGAAAAAGATGCAGAAGCCATTTTCATTTCCTTTGAGAAATTGGCTACATTGATGAACTAGCCAAAAGAGGTAATGTTAATTCAGACCAAGTTGGTAGGCAGGGCTGCTGAGGCGTTTGCAGCACTGTCAGAGAGAGTGTCAGAAACATATGAAGAAGTAAAAAGGACTATTTTGAATGCCGACGAATTGATACTAGAAACACATGGACAAAGGTTCAGAAAAGTAAGAAAGGAACCAGGTCAGACTTAGATGGAGTTTGTAAGAATTAAACAGAGAACTTTGATAGATGCATGAGTGCATTAAAAAAAAAGACATGAGGCTATTAGAGATATAGCTCTGCTAGAAAAGTTTAAAAACACACTTCCAGAAGTAATGAGAACTCACACTGAGGAACAGGAAGTTGAAACAGTGAGAAGAACTGCTGAAATGACAGATAAATACACATAAATTGAAATCTACCTTCCGACAGCAATTTCATTCCGAGAGAGAAATTGGGAGAGAAGGAGGTCCTTCAATGAAAAATAAAAAGTAGATCACATTGGGAATAGTTTACCACAAATGAGAAAAGAAAACCAAGAGGGTGGAAGACGTCAAGTGCTTTCACTATAATAAAGTGGGACACAAAGTCATGGTACTGGTGGCTTAAAAAGACACTGGATGAAAGGATGTAGTAAAACAGGCTCAACATCTTAGTGCAGGTGATGCTAAGATTAATGGCATAGTGGACAAAGCAACGGGATCTTGATCAGTTGGGTCAGTGAGCTGACGAATGGCAGATAGAGTTTAATTTAGACAAAAGCAAGATAATGCATTTTGGTAGACTGAACGAAGGCAGGATTTACTCAGTTAATAGTAGGGAGTTGGGAACATTAAAGAATAAAGAGATCTAGGGGTATTTGTTCATAGCTCCTTGAAAGTGGAGTCACAGTTGGACAGAGTGGTAAAGAAAGCATTTGGCATGCTTGGTTTCATTAGTCAGAACATTAAATACAAGAGTTGGAATGTCTTATTGTAGTTGTACAAGACATTGGTAAGGCCACACTTGGAATACTGTGTGCAATTCTGGTTACCCTATTATAGAAGGGATATTATTAAACTAAAGAGAGTGCAGAAAAGATTTACTAGGATGCTACAGGGACTTGATGGATTGAATTATAAGGAGAGGCTGGATAGACTAAGACTTTTTTTCTCTGGAGTGTAGGAAGCTGAGGGTAATCTTATAGAGGTTATAAAATAATGAGTTTCACAGATCAGCTAGATAGTCAATATCTTTTCCCAAAGGTAGGGAGAGTCTAAAACTAGAGCGCATAGGTTTAAGGTGAGAGGGGAGAGATACAAAAGTGTCCAGAGGGGCAAATTTTTCACACAGAGGGTGGTGAGTGTCTAGAACCAGGTGCCAGAGGTAGTATAGAGGCAGGTACAATTTTATCTTTTAAAAAGTATTCAGATAGTTACATGGGTATGATGTAACAATTTTGTCTTTTAAAAAGCATTCAGATAGTTACATGGATACAATGGGTATCGAGGGATATGAGCCAAATGCAGGCAATTGGAATTAGCTTAAGGTTTTTCTAAAAAAAAACGACAGCATGATGTTGGGCCGAAGGTCCTGTTTCCATGTTGCAAGCCTCTATGACTCCAATAGCCGGCGTGAAGTGGAAGAAAGTATATGTAAGGAAATTCTGGATAGGTGCAGAAAAAATACGGTTGTTGTAGTGGGAGACTTCAATCTTCCTGGGATGGATTGGAAGATACCAAGGGCTGGGGGTCTGGATGGGGAGGAATTTGTAAAATGTATACTGGAAGGTTCTTTGAGCAGTAAGTAGCTAGCCTGACTAGAGAGGGAGCTATACTGGATCTAGTTCTGGGAAATGAGTATGGTCAGGCGGTCGAGATTTCAGGAGGGCAATACGTGCCAAATAGTGACCACAATTCTGATTACTTCAGGATACTAATGGAAAAGAATGAGAGTTGTCCAAAGGGAAGGGTGCTAAATTGAGGGAAAGCTAGATACAGCTGGATTAGGCAGGAACTTACAGCCACTGATTGGAAGAGGTTGTTTGAGGGTAAGTCTATGTTTGGCATGTGGGAGTCTTTTAAGGGGCAATTAATGAGGTTGCAGGACAGACATGTACCTTTAAAGAGGAAGGATAGGAAAGGTAGGGTTATAGAGCCGTGGGTAACTAGGGATATTGAGGACTTGATCAGGAAGAAAAGAGAAATGTATGTTAGGTCCAAGCAATTGGGAACGGAGAGAGCTTTGGAGGAATAGAGAGAGACAGTAGGAGGGAACTCAAACGGGGAGTTAGAAGAGCAAAAAGGGGGCACAAAATGGACTTGGCAGACATGATTAGGAAAATCCAAAGGAATTTTATGTTAGGAACAAAAGGGTGGTTAGAGAAAAAATCAGTCCTCTTAGAGACAGAGGAGGGGAACTATGCTTAAAGCCCAAGGGAATGGGAGAGATCCTGAATAAATACTTTGCGTCAGTATTCACGAAGGAGAGGGACTTGTTGTCTGGAAGTGTCTTGGAGAGAGTTGTTGACCTGTTGGAGAAAATATCCATTGAGAGAGGAAGTGTTAGGGTTTCTAGGTAGTACTAAAACTGATAAATCTCCAGGGCCTGATGGCATTTATCCTAAGTTGCTTAGGGAATGAAATTGCTGGGCCTCTGTTGCAAATCTTTGTCTCTTTGGATACAGGTGAGGTCCCAGAGGAGTGGAGGATAGCGAACATGGTACCATTGTTTAAAAAGGATCTTAGGGATAGCCCAGGTAATTATAGGCCGGTGAGTTTGACGTCAGTGGTAGGGAAGTTGTTGGAGAGGATTCTTAGAAATAGGATGTATACACATTTAGAACATGGCAATCTGATTAGTGATAGGCAACATGGCTTTGTAGAGAGCTGTGGATTACTAGGGATATTGAGGACTTGGTTAGGAAGAAAAGAGAGGCATATGATAAGTCAAAGCAGCTGGGAATGGAGACAGCATTGGAGGAATATAGAGAGAGTAGGAGGGAGCTCAAACAGGGAGTTAGAAGGGCAAAAAGGGGGTATGAAATGATTTTGGCAGATAGGATTAAGGAAAAGCCAAAGGCTTTTTACTCCTATGTTAGGAATAAAAAGGTGGTTAGAGGAAAAATCAGACCTCTTAGGGACAAAGGAGGGGAACTGTGCTTAGAGCCCGAAGGAATGGCGGAGATCCTGAATGAATACTTTGCATCAGTATTCACGAAGGAGAGGGGCTTGTTGACTGCTCCTGTCTCTGAGGGAGCTGTGGACCAGTTGAGGGAAATATCCATACCGAGGGAGGAAGTGTTAGAGCTTCTAGGTAGCATTAAAACTGATAAATCTCTGGGGTCTGATGGCACTTATCGCAAGCTGCTTAGGGAGGTGTGAGGTGAAACTGCTGGGCCTCTGACGTAAATCTTTGTCTCTTCTTTGGACACAGGTGAGGTCCCAGAGGACTGGAGAATAGCTAATGTTGTACCGTGTTTAAAAAGGGTAGTAGGAATAACCCTGGGAATTATAGGCCGGTGAGTTTAACGTCAGTGGTAGGGAAGCTGTTGGAGGGGATTCTTAGACATAGGATGTATAGGCACTTAGAGCATTGCGATCTGATTAGGGATAAACAGCATGGATTTGTTAAGGGGAGGTCGTGTCGTGCCTTACAAATCTGGCAGAATTTTTTGAGGAGGTGACGAAAACGGTCGACGAAGGGCGAGCCGTTGATGTCATCTATGTGGATTTTAGTAAGGCGTTTGACAAAGTCCCTCATGGGAGGTTAGTGGAGAAGGTCAAGGCTCATGGGATACAAGGAAGGTAGCTAGATGGATAAGTAACTGGCTCAGTCATAGGAGACAGAGAGTAATAGCGGAACGGTGTTTTTCTAGCTGGAGGTTGGTCACTAGTGGTGTGCTGCACGGCTCGGTACTGGGACCTCTTCTATTTGTAATATGTATAAATGACTTAGAAGAGGGAGTAAGTGGAGTGATCAACAAGTTTGCAGACGATATAAAGATGGCTGGACTTGCGGATAGTGAGGAGCATTGTCAGGCGATACAGCAGGACAATAGATTGGCTGGTAGCTTGGGCAGATAGGTGGCAGATGGAATTTAATCCTGATAAATGCGAGATGATGCATTTTGGGAGAAAGAATGTAGTGGGGAGGTATATAATAAAGGGTAGACCGATTAGGAGTATAGAAACGCAGAGGGACCTGGGGATGCAGGTGAACAAGTCTCTGAAGGTGGCAGAGCAAGTGGAGAAGGTTGTGAAGAAAGCATATAGTATGCTACCCTTTATAGGAAGGGGTATAGAGTACAAGAGCTGGCCTTTAATGTTGCAGTTGTATAAAACATTGGTTAGACCTCATTTGGAATACTGCGTTCAGTTCTGGTCGCCTTACTACCGGAAGGACATGGAGACTCTGGAGAGAGTGCAGAGGATGTTTACCAGGATGCTGCCTGGTATGGAAGGTCTGAGTTACAAGGAGAGGTTAGGCAAATTGGGACTGTTTTCCTTAGAAAGACGTAGACTTAGAGGAGATCTAATAGAGGTGCACAAGATTATGAGGGGTATAGATAGAGTAAACAGGGGTAAGCTTTTTCCTAGGATGGACTTGAATAGCACAAGGGGTCACAGGCTTAGGGTGAGAGGGGTAAGGTATAATTTGGATGCTAGAGGGAGTTTTTTCACACTGAGGGTGGTGGGGGTATGGAATGTGCTGCCAAGTAAAGTGGTGGAGGCAGGCACTCTGGAGTTATTTAAGAAATACTTAGATGGGTATATGAACAGAATGGGAATGGAGGGGTATAGAAAACTGATTTAAAATAGGGATCATGAGCCTTTGGAGTCCCTGGGAAGTGTGTAAATAGATGATATTGATGTACTTGTTGTTATCCTACAGGTGCTTTGGTCCACCTTGTTGTCTAACGAGGGGCATACACGCGATGGGTCGTGAGAGGGCTGCTCTTGAATTTTTTTCGGGAGTATCCTAGTGCTTCACATCGTTAGTGTACGCTTGACCTGGACCATTTGATGGGCAACACGACAGCTCAGTGACTATCGCTGTGCTGTGCAGATACATGGATTTGGGCCTGTGTCTGTGGGAGTTTGAGCATTCTCCCCGTGCTTGTGTGGGTTTTCTCCGGGTGCTCTGGTTTCCTCCCACATCCCAAAGATGTGCTCTTAGGCTAACTGGCAAAACAAATTCTCCCTAAATTGTCTCAAATTTGGTTTTTAATCCATAAATGTATAAACATAGACAGGGATCACGGGTAGAGGTGGGAACATCGGGGTGGCGGCGCGGGCTCGTTGGGCCAAAGGGCCTGTTTCCCATGCTGTTTTGTTCTTTGTTCTAAAGGGGAGATCGTGCCTTACGAATCTGGTAGAATGTTTTGAGGAGGTAACAAAAACAGTTGACGAAGGACGAGCTGTGGATGCTGTGTATATGGATTTTAGTAAGGTGTTTGACAAAGTCCCTCACGGTAGGTTGGTGAAAAAGATTAAGGCTCATAGGATACAAGGACAGGTAGCTAGATGGATTGAGATCTGGTTTGGTAACAGCAGACAGAGGGTAGTAGTGGAAGGTCTTTTTCTAGTTGGAGGTCTGTGACTAGTGGTGTGCTGCAGGGCTCAGTACTGGGACCTTTGCTATTTGTAATATACATAAATAACTTGGAAGAGAGAATAACTGGTGTGATCAGCAAGTTTGCAGATGACACGAAGACGGCTGAACTTGTTGACAGTGAAGGGCAGTGTCAGACAATACAGCAGGTATAAATAGATAGGTTGGTAAATTGGGCAGAGAAATGGCAGTTGAAATTTAATCCAGCTAAATGCGAGGTGATGCATTTTGGAAGAAGAGGGGAATTATACGATAAATGGTCGGACTATTAAGAGTACAGAAACACAGAGGGACCTAGATGTATAAGTACGCAAGTCCTTGAAGGTGGCAGTACAGGTGGAGAAGATGGCAAAGAAAGCTTATGGTATGCTTGCCTTTATATGAAGGGGTATAGAGTATAAAAGCTGGTGTCTAATTTTGCAGTTCTATAGAATGTTGGTCGGACTGCATTTGGAGTACTATGTTTAGTTCGGGTTGCCGTACTACCGGAATGACGTGGAGACCTTGGAGAGAGTGCAAAACAGGTTTACCAGGATGCTGCTTGGTTTGGAGGGACTTAGCTATGAAGTCAGATTGGGCAAATTGGGGCTGTTCTCCTTAGAAAGACGGAGAATGAAGGGAGATCTAATAGAGGTGTATAAAATTATGAAGGGTCTAGATAAAGTGAAACTGGTAAGCTTTTTCCCAGGTTGGATACTAAAATCATGAGGGGCCACAGGTTTAGGGTGAGAGGGGCGAGGTATAATTCAGATGTTAGAGGGAGGTTTTTCACGCAGAGTGTTTTGGGAGCCTGGAATGCACTGCTAAATAGAATGATGGAGGCAGGCACGGTAGAGTTGTTTAAGGCTTCCCCCCTAGATAGGCACATGAGCAGATTAGAGATGGAGGGATATAAAATATTGTTCTAAATAAGGATTAAGAGCCTCAGGACGTTCCTGGAAATCAACAGATTCTTATGGGCCATTCAACATATTTTATGGCTCATCTGTCATACGTTTGAGCTTCTGGGGATCTTCCGTGAATGTCTGTACAAGCTGTGTATGTTTATTGATGTCTTTTTTTTACATCCACAAGTGATTCAGTCCGCCTCGTTGTCCAACAAGGGATATACACTTGGTGAGTCATGCGAGGGCTGCTCTTGGATTTGAGAGTTTCCTAGTGCTTCACATCATTAGTATATGCTTAAACTGGATCAGCTGACAGGCAACATGACAGCTCAGTGACTATCACAGTTTGCTGAGCAGATACTTGGATATGAGCCAATGTCTGTGGGAGTTTGCACATTCTCCCTGTGCTTGTGTGGGTTTTCTCTGGGCACTCGGTTTCCTCCTACACCCCAAAAACATGCTCATAGGCTGAGTGGTGTTAACAAATTGTCCCTAAATTAGGTGTCTCTCAATTTGATTATAATTCTCTAAATTTGCACATCTTTATTGTGGAGTCCAAAGGTCATAGGTAGATGAGGGTACTCACTGAATGTTAAAATGGTGGCGCAGACTTGTAGGGCCAAAAGGCCTGTTTCTTGTGCTGTGTTGTTCTTCGTTCTTTGACTCTATAGCCAGTAGAGTTAGATAAGGCAGTGAAGGAAATTCTGAAGAAGTCGAAGAGCTGAAGGAGAGTGCAAAACCTAGGCAGGGGCTGGATAGTAAGTTAGCACCCAATCTTTTCAGACTTCACTCGTAAGGATAAGGTTTACTCAGGTAGAACAGGAGGAGTAGGTAAAGAAATTAAAGTATCAAGAGATATGGCAGCTAGTCTGTCTCAGAGAGTGGCAATCTGCGGAATAAATGGAAAGAGATGTAGTGTAAGATAGTTAGAAAGTTCAATCAAGTCTGGGGAACTGATTGTGGGAGTGATGGAAAACCTTTATTTCAGGAATATAGTTTATCCTTGGAAACGATACAGCTGCATCACAGGTGTGAGTGACGTCCATTGTCATGGGAAAGCCAAAAGAAAACCAGAGGACTGAGAAGTTAAAAGAAAAATACCCTGGAATTTTTCTACACTATGTGATGACAAGATCCCACAACCATATATTAAAACAGGAAGGGAGAACAAAAAAAAAGACGAAGGCATTGAGGTCCAATTAGTTGACGTTGCTGATGCCTAAGCAGGTAGAGGATCAGACAGAGGTGATTAGTTCTGAAAGATTAATGGAGTTACAACAAAAAGATGAAACAATAAAGGATTTATATCATAAAGCCTACATGATATAAAGGAAAAGGAATCATAGTCTATTCCAGAATGCTGTTATATTAAAGATAAAATCTTAAGCGGAAATGAGACCTTGGTAAGTTAGTGCAGATGAGAAATAGATGGAAGTTCAACAGATTGTGTTGCCAGAAGAATACAGACAGACAGTATTACTGGTAGCACACAAATTACCTGTAGGAGAACATCTAGGAGTAAGAAGACTCAGGTTAAGATACAGATTCATTTTTATTGATCTGGATCACATAAAAATGTAGTTGAATATTGCCATACCTATCATACATGTTGGATGGTAGAAAAGCCCCAGGCAGTGATAAAACCAGAGCTATTGATGCCAATTCCCACATTTGAAGAACCTTTTACATGGGTTATAATTGATCGTATAGATCCCCTCCCTAAAACCAAAAATGGAAACCAATATTTGCTAACCATAATGGATGTGTCCACCAGGTTTTCAGAGGCAATTCCTTTATGGATTGTCAAGGCAAAAAAGTTGTGAAGAAGTTGGTTGCTTTCTTTATGTTGGTTGCTTTCTTACTCAGGGAGATTCAGTCAGACTAAGGGTCCAATTTTACTGCCAAATTATTTAAGGAGGTCATGAATAGTTTAGGTATCAGACACTTTACATGTGTACCATCCTGAATTTCAGGGAACATTGGAAAGGTGGCATTAGACCCTAAGAACCATGAAGAGGGCTTATTGCCTGGATTATCCAAATGACTGGATAAAGATATTCAATTTATATTATTTGCTATTATAGACTCTCCAAATGAATCGATTCAGTTTACTCCATTTGAATTGATATTCGGACACAAAGAGGGACTATAAAATTAATTAAGGAAAAGTTGGAAGGTCCGAACTCAGAGATCTCACAGTTGGATTATGTACTTGTGGTGAAAGAAAGATTAAATAGAGTAGATGAATTGGCTAGACAACATTTGAAGGTGGCACAATGCCTGATGAAACAAGTAGTAGGTAAGAAATCTAAAATTCAGACATTTGCTTGTGGGATAAAGTATTGGTGTTGTTACCAGTGGTAGGCGATTGCTTCAGAGCAAGGTTTAGTGGTCCCTATCAGATTGAGAAGTTAAGTCAGGTGAATTATCTGGTAGAGATGCCAGGTAGGAAAACAATATATAGGGTATGTCATGTGAACATGCTAAAACAGTACTATGACAGGGAAAGGGAACCAGAGGAACAGATATTACTTACTGCCATTCCAAGTGAGGAATCAAATCCAGATGATTTGGAGTTTGATGTGCCTCAAAATAAATTGAATAATGAAGAAGTCCTTAAGAAATGGAATAGGGTATTTGTCCCAGGAACAGAGAACTGTTATAGTACTATGAGGATCTACATAGAAATAGAATGGGGAGGACTAATGCCATAGTACATGAGGCTGATGTAGGGAATGCTGTTCCAATAAAACAACACTCCTATTGGCTTAATCCTTTCAAAACAATGCAGGTTCAGAAGGAAGTGCAAGTAATGCAACAAGAAGACATCACAGAGCCGAGTCAAAGAGAATGGAGTTCGCTGATCGTGTTGGTTCCCAAACCTGATGGTACTCAATCATTCTGCGTAGATTATCAGAAGGTCAATGCTTTGACTAAATCTGACTCATACCCAATTCTAAGGCTGGAGGATTGTATGGAAAAAGTAGGACAAGTCATCACAAAGTTGGATTTACTTTGTGGTTACTGGCAAGTACCTTTGTAAGAGATAGCAAAGAAGTTTCTGCTTTTGTAACCCCAAATGGGCTATATTAATTTAAAGTAATGCTCTTTGGTATGAAAAATACAGCAGCCACTTCTCAAAGGCTTATTAAAGAGTTGTTGCAGAATTGGCTAATTGTGCTTTCTACGTTGATGTCTTAATGATCTTTAGCCATTCGTGGAAAAATCACATGGACCATCTGGCAGAACTCTTTGAGAGACTACAGAAGGCAAAGTTGGTCATAAACTTGGCCAAAATAGAATTTGGAAGTGACATTTTTAGGATACAACATTCAATACAGATGGACGACACCGAGAAACTTGAAGACGAAGGCCATTGAGGAATTTCCAAGACCATCTTGAAGAAGGAAGTGCTACGATTTTTAGAATTGAGTGGATTCTACAGGAAATTTGTACCAAACTTTAGTAGTTTAATGGTACTGTTGACAATTTGTTAAAAAAGAACACAAAATTTCAGTGGACAAAAGAACGCCAGGAGGCATTTGAGAATTTAAAAGCAGTGTTAAAAGCAGTGTTAAACGCCCCACCCGTTTTAGTCATGCCAAACTTTTTGAAACCCTTCGAAGTCAGCATCAACACCAGCAATGTAGGTTTGGAACTGTATTGTTGCAGCAGAATGATTGTGGAACTGAAAGACCAATTAGTTATTTTTCAAAAATCTCAGTATCTACCAGAAAAAATTTTCAACAATTGAATAAGATTTATTGAGTTTGGTAATGGCCTCACAACATTTTAATACTTATGTTGCAAATAATGCATCAGGGACAATTGTATCGATCACAATCTTTTGATATTTCTTGAAAAATCTAAGGTCAAGAACACCAGATTAATCTGTTGGAGTCTTGTGTTACAAGCATTTAATTTACAGATTATACATGTTGTGGGTTGTGAAAATATTATTGTGGATGCTTTATCATGAGTTTAAAAGAAATGTTTATATGAGATAGAAATGGTAATGTTCAATATATATAAATAGAATTAGTATAAAATGTGAAACTCTAAATTATTGAACTATGGATTTAGTAACATAATGAAGTTCAGGGTTTAAAAGAAAACCATCTTTTCGTGATGATGGTTCATTTGTTTTTTAAGGGGGGGAAGATGTTGCAAAGTCGAGTAGAATAATTGTAGATTGATGTTTGTAAAATTGTAAAATGCTAGGAAAAATACACTGCATGGTTCCTGTAAAAGGTGCGCTTTTTCTGTGCTTAGAAAGTTAAAAAAAATCAAGTGCATACAGAGTGTCAAAAATGAAACATATGCATTGAAAAGCCAAACAGAGATATTACCAAGGCAACAGGATTTTAGACTTTTGATTTTTTTTTAATTCAGCCAATCAATTTGAATTAGGCACTTAGATACCAAGAATCTATTAAATTTCAATCTGATGGCTTTGGCAGCCTAGGACTAATACCTATTGTGAAAGATATTGAAATGACATCACAGTATAAAAAGAAGAGGGTAGTGGCAGAAAGCAACCACCATAATAAGCTCTTAGTTCAATTCTCAACTCTGGAGAGAGAGAGAGAACTGCTGACTCTTGCAGCCTCATTTATGTCTTGAGAGAAACCACCATCTCAATAGCGAAGGTACCAAAGTAGACAGAAGTTCCAAACAGAAGAATCAACAGAGAAGGCCAAGAATATTCCAGAAGACATCAAAGCTGATAATAATTGTGATGGACTAAATTTTATTTAGTGGGAATTGTATTTATCTGAATAGCATTCCATTAGAATCATGTTTTATTTAGTTTGTTAATAGTTAACTTGTTCACTGTTAAATAAATAAATTGTTACTCATTGATTTTAGAGGGAGTGTCAAGGAGTTATTTTGATTTAACCACTAAAAATTACTAAAGAGCAGATTATACAACTTCACACTTTTGACAGATTATGGTGTGAGGTACACCTCTTTGAGTGGTTAGGTGTTTGTTCTCAGAGGGTGGATCTACCTTGGCTTTATAACAAGAAGATGAAGTCACACAGGACCTACATTGAGCTGGTAAGATGAATACAGAACTGGTTTGGTCATAGAAGACAGAGATAGTGATGAAAGAGTGTTCTTCTGACTGGAGACCTGCGATTAATGGTGTTCTGCAGGGATCAGTGCTGGGACTCCTAGTTTTATAATATATATAAAAATGTGTTGGAGGAGAATGTAAGTGGTCTGATTTGCAAGTTTGAGGATCACACAAAGATTGGAGGAGCTTAGGATAGTGAGGAGAATTGTCAACAGTATACAGCACGATATTGATAGGCAAGTGACTTGGATGGAGAAATATAGGTGAGTCAACTGATGAAGGAGCAGCGTTCTGAAAGCTCATGATTCCAAATAACCTGTTGGACTTTAACCTGGTATTGTGAGACTTCTTACTGTATAGAGCGTTAGTTAGGCCACATTTGGAACGGCAACAGTTCTGATTGCCACATTACCAGAAGGATGTGAAGGCTTTGGAAAGGGTACAGGCAAGTGTTATCAAAATGATGCCTGGTTTGGGGGAGGGTATTATCTATGAGGACAGATTGGACAAGCTTGCTGTCTTTTCACTTGAATGTCAATGGCTGAAGGGTAACCTGATAGAAATTTATAAAATTATACAATTGGAAACTTTGGAAAGAATGTGAACATACTATTTCACAATGGAAGATGGAATTGGATGCCTGACAGAGGAACTAATGCCAGTCAAGAAGAAAGGGGACAAAGATAAAGTGATCCTTTTGGATGGCTCTGAAACTGAGACAGTATGCAAAGGGACAAAGTCTGTGAGCAGTTCAACCTTTTTGAAAAGGATTGCTTTGTTTTGATATTTTGAGACTCTGAAAATTGTAAGAACTGTTTGGACACAGTGCGGCAATTAAAAATTAAATCCAAAGTGGTTTGTGTCAGTTCGCATTCAACATAAAATATTATCCTCTGATCCTGTCCAGCTTTCTGAGAACATTATCAGGACTAATTTACAATCGTGACAATGAAATTGAGCTCAGACTCAGAATCAAAGTAAGATCAAAAACAGGATAAGGCCTCTGAAAAGAAAGAGGAAGCAGCTGTACAACAGTAACGTGTAAAGAAAAGTAGGAAGAACAAATGTGATTGCCAATGCTTTATCATGACTTTGATGAAAGAAAAAGGAATGTTCAATGTTGGAAGAGAATGACTGAACTGGATAAAACCACTGTTATGTTGCATGCTTATATTTAATAAAATGCATTTATATTTGATGCATATGTGTGAAAGTAGAGTTTTGAAAAATGAAACCATCTTTTCATATTTTTGATTTACTTTTTCAGGGGGAGATGTGATGACACTGTGCCTTTGAAAAATGTATTATATTATGTTTCTCATGAAGAATATGTTTAAAAGTTAGCTCTGTTTATACAATACTGAATTACTTGCACTAGGCAGCTCATATGCTGAGAATGTATGTTAATAATTGATCTTGGCTAATGGATGGTTACTTTAATCAGTGTAAATGCATTTTTGTTTATTTTGGTTTTTCCCTGGGGTTTCCAAGTAGAGTTTTGATTTGGTTGATTGAGAGAGGCACAGTCATGTGAACGGGCAGAGCAAGCTTGCAGGTAAAAGTAAGAAGTCTCACAACACCAGGTTAAAATCCAACAGGTTTATTTTTTATATCGTAAGCTTCTCTTTTATTGTGGTGGGGAATTTTTTTGTAAATAGGTAACTTGTCGTACTGCAGCAGAAGACACAATAGTGACGCCAATAACACTGGGAAGCCATCTGAACCGTCATCTTTGCTTGCTTCCAACAGGTTTATTTGGTAGCTCAAACTTTCAGAGCGCTGCTCCTTCATCAGGTGAGTGCAAAGTTGGGTTCACAACAGGGTATATATAGGTACAGACTCAACTTACAAGATAATGGTTGGAACGTGAGTCTTAACAGGTCATCAGGTCTTTACAGCTGCAGGCAATGCTAATGGAGAGAGGATTAAGCACACACTAAAGAACCTGTGCTTTTAACCTTTAAAATCTTTCACCTATGCTACACTAACATGTGGAAAGAATTGAAAAGCAAAATCTTATTTAAATACAGAGCAACTGAAGAATGTTGTGTTCTATAGGGTTCTAAGTGCCTTTGTACACAACTCACAAAAGGTGAGCATGCAGGTACAACAAGTAATTAGGAAGTCAAATGCAATACAAAAGTAGACTTGATACAACTTGTACAAGGTACAAATGAGACCACATCTATGTTATCACATGCAGTTTTGGTTTCCTTACTAAAAGCAGCATGAAATTGCATTGGAGACAGTTCAAAGAAGGGTCTCAAGGTTGATTCCTCGAATGCAAGGTTTAACTTATGAGGACGCGTTAAGCAGGTTGGTTTTGGTTAGGAGAAGGAGAGATGGGCTTATTGAAATAAATACATTTCTGAGGGGGCCTAATGGGTAGATGTTGAGATGATATCTCTCCTCGTATAGAACAAAGAACAAAGAACAAAACAGCACGGGAAACAGGCCCTTTCGCCCAACGAGCCCGTGCCGCCACCCTGATGTTCCCACCTCTACCCGCGATCCCTGTCCATGTTTATAGATCTATGGATTAAAAACCAAATTTGAGACAATTTAGGGAGAATTTGTTTTGCCAATTAGCCTAAGAGCATATCTTTAGGGTGTGGGAGGAAACCGGAGCACCCGGAGAAAACCCACGCAAGCACAGGGAGAATGCACAAACTCCCACAGACACAGGCCCAAATCCATATATCTGCACAGCACAGTGATAGTCACTGAGCTGTCGTGTTGCCCATCAAATGGTCCAGGTCAAGCGTACACTAACAACGTAAAGCATTAATCTAGAACTTGGGAACGTTGTTTCAAAATAAGGTGACTCTCATTTAAGACAGAAGTAAAGAAAAATTTCCACCTGAGAGTCAGTAATCTTTGGGAATCTTTATCCCATGGAGCAGTGGAGGCTGAGTGATTGAATGCATTCAAGGTTGGGCTAAACAGATCTTTGATATACAAGAAAATCAAGAGTTATGAGGGCCATATAGGAAGTGGAATTAAGGCCACAAACATTTTATCAATGATATTATTAAATGGAAAGCAGGCTTGAGGGGCCAAATGGCCTATCTTTGCTCTTACATCTTATTGTCTATCCTCCTAATTTGGTGTCATCTGCAAATTCAGAAATGGTATTTTGGATTTCAAAGTTCAAATCATTATGTAAATATGAACTGGAAACTATTCCAACAATAATTCTTGAGGATCATCACCTTCTGCTATGTAAAATAATTAATCTTTATTCCCATTCTCTGCTTTTTGCCTTGAATCCAGCTAGCTACATTCAATTCTTAAAGCTCCCTCCCTCACTAAATTCCCCTAGTTATATAAGCACTCTGTATGTGGTGAGGACCGAAGACATTGGTTTTGGTTTTCCTAACAATTTAATTGGATAAAGTTTCTATTGCTCAATACTGGATGTTGGACAACCAGTTAAGCCATCTAGATAGTGAAAGAGTCAAGAACGGTGGCAGTGGTGACATAAATCTGTTTCTTGTTACCATAAGTGTAAAATCTGACGCTGTTTTCAAATCATGTTCATAAGTGTAGATGAGATTAGGAGGTGGCTGAGGTGTGAAAAGAGGGCCATTGTAGGTGATTCTCTGACTATCTATGAACAGAATCAGGTGAGATAATGGTAGCAAGGCGTTAAGGAAGGATGATGTGGTCAACCATATCAAAAGTTACAGAGAGGTCAAGAAGAGATAGCACACCAGAGGTACAAATGCTTAAGATACTGTTTGTAACTTTGACAAGAACCCTTTTGGTACTAAGGTATGATGGAAACCTGATTGGGGGAGTCAAAGATAGAGTTCCTGAATAGATGGGCCTGGATTTTGAAAGTTGCAACCTATTCAAAAGCTTTGGAGTGGAAAGGGAAGTTGGGGATAGATAGTAGTTTGTAAAGATTGATTGGTCAAGGGTTTATCTTTTGAGAAGAGGGGTGAATGAAAAAGGGGATAGAGCCAGAGGAGAGAAAAAATCATTAACGTTTCATGTCCTAAAAGAGCACTTCATTGTCAATTAAGTACTTTTAAAGTACAGTCATTGTTGTAATGTAGGAAACACTGTAGCTAATTGTGATAATTACTAATTATGATAATCTACTTTGCTGTAATGTTAGTTAACTCTCTTCTTTGAAATAGGAACTTTTAAAGACAATGCCAAAGGGCTTTGATTTATCATCTCATCTCAAGTACAGCAATCAAATTTCAGTGTATATCAAAAGAGCAGGAGATGAGTCTCAGTGACAAGATAAGCTCAGAGTGCATAATGCGAGACAGGAGGAAAACTACAGATGGAAGTTTGAGGCTAAGGAATGTAGAACCAACAAGCATTTCATCCCAATGGGCTGGGGAAGTGAGGGAAGCACTAAGGCAACTCATTGTTGATGATAAAGAAGTCCATGATTTCCTGGCGCTAATTGGAAGATAGAGGAAGTAGGACAGAAGGGTTTGAGAAAAAAATCTGTAGTGGAGAAAGTAAGTTAATTTCAAAGAATTCAAGCTCTAGGTATTTCATAGAAATCACAGAATCCCTAAAGTACTGAAGACTATTTGGCCCATCACTGACTCTCTGAGAGAGCATCTTACCCAGGCCCACCCCCCCCATTATCCTCATAACTCCATGCATTTACTCCGCTAATACCTTAACCCACAAATCTTGGAACACCAAGGGGCAATTTACATGGCCAATGTGCCTAAGCTGCACATTTTGGACTGTGGGAGGAACCAGAGCACCTGGAGGAAGCCCATGCAGACATGGGACAACGTGCAAACTTGGCACAGTCACTCAAGGTTGGAATTGAACCAAATCATTGGTGCTGTGAGGCAACAGTACTAACCCAAGTATCACCATTTGATACGACTATCAGGAAAAGTTTGTTCTGAAGAATATTCCATTGTGAATATGTTACATCTATTATGTTGTATGTATCGTTTGAAGATCGAACAAGGCCACAAAGTTGGAAAAATTGAGAAATTTGATTAGTTGATTTATTCTGTCATACTATTTTGCTTTTAATTGGCAGTAAAGCATTTTCCATTTGCCTGATAACAAACATATATTTAGGTGAACAGAGGTTTCTTCAATCAAATTTTATTAAGAGCTAAATATTTTATAAATTGGTTGAAAATTAGTTTGAAAACTTATGATTAAAAAAAACAGAAACCCACTTCTGCATCATTAGTCATTTTCATTATAAGGCTCTTTGGTTTGGAAATCTGTAATAAATTTTTGAGTTCAATTCGTGTGCAGTTAACAATGAATAAATGTTTGTTACAGCATGCAACTTATCATAATTTAATTGCTAAAATAATTTGTGCTCTAAGCACCATACTATAATTAGTCATAGCAATTCGATTCTTTGTAGAGCAATTCGATCTAGTCTCATTCCCTGCCTACAGACTCACACGCTTTATTTCACTTGTGTCGGTGCAATTTCCTTTTGAAATCATTGAACAGCTTTCACCACTCACATAGTTCCAGATCTTTCTCATATCTCCCCTATATCTCTTGCCTATTCCCTTATATCTATGTCTCCTATTCATTATACTATCAACTAACAGCAATTGTTTTTCTTTGCCTCACCTAAACCTTGAATTTCTAAGGACAGGAAATGAGCATTGGACCAAGGAGTTATAAATTCACTGAGCTATTTTAAGAATAAATTTGCTAAATGTAAAGAAAAGCTTTTATATCATTCCTCTGCCATATGCTACTAGTGGGTGGAACTCAGGAATAGGAAGGTGCAGACTTGATAGGTCAAATGTCCCCCATCTGCACTGAAGGAATTCTATAATTTGATGAAATCACAATGTTGGGAGTGTACTACAGACCTCCCACAGGAGACAGAGGAGCAGATGTGTAATCAGATACTGGAAAGGTGTGAAAAAAAGCAAGTTAGGTATGGTGGGTAACTTTAACTTTTCCAATATTGATTTGCGGCTCCCTTGCCAAGTATTCGGATGGAGAGCAATTGATTACATGTGTCCAGAAGGGCTTTTTGATACAGTATGTTGACAATTCAATCAGGGAGGGGACTATGCCAGACTTGGACATTGGACAATGAACTGGGCCAGGTGATCAGTGTTTCAGTGGGGGAGTATTTTGGGCTTAAAATCATAGAATCTACGACACGATTCAGGTCCTTCGGCCTGAACTGGTCCATGCCAATCAAAATGCTCATCCAGACTAACCCATATGCCTGTATTTGGCCCATATCTCTCTAAACTTTTTCTGACCATATCTGTCATGAATGTTGTTAATGTTCCTCCCTCAACCACTTCCTCCAGCAGCTCATTCCCACGCATATCACCCTCTATATAAAAAAAACAAAAGTTGCTCCTCAGGTTCTTATTAATTTTTTCCCCTTTTAAACCTATGCCCACCAGCTTTCCATTCCCCAAACCTGGGAAAAAGACTCCGTGCCTATTCATGCCTCTCATAATCTTATACACCTCTGTAAGATTACCTCTCAGTCTCCTACACTCCAAAGAAGAGTCCTAGCCTCTCCAATCTCTCCCTATAACTCAGTTCCTTGAGTCCTGGCAACATCCTTGTAAATTTCTTCTGCAGTCTCTCCAGTTTAATAAAAATTTTCCTATAGCAAGGCAACCAAAACTGAATACACTACTTCAGTTGCAGTTATACAGGACACCAACGTCCTTTAGAACTGCAACATAACTTTCTAACTTCTATACTCAATGCCCTGACTGATAAAGGTCAGCATGCCAAAAACCTTCTTCTCTGCCCTTTCAACTCCTGTGACTCCACCTGTAGAGAATTATGCACCTGAACTCCAAGATCCTTCTGTTCCATGATACTCCTTAAGGTCCTACCATTCACTGTGGAAGTCCTACCTTGATTTGATTTTCCTATAATTTTTGATAACCTTCTTCACTGTCTACAATACCACTTATTTTAATGTCATCTGCAAACTTACTAATTATGCCTTGTACATTCTCATCCAACTCACTGATATACAACATAGAACAATACAGCACAAACAGGCCCTTCGGCCCACGAGTTGCGCCAATCTCATCTACCAATCCATAGACCTATCTATAACACCCTATCCTATTCTTTTCCACATACTCATCCAGAAGTCTTTTAAAAGACCCCAGTGAGTTTGCCTCAGCAACCTCCGATGGCAGCCAATTCCATTCACTGACTACCCTCTGAGTGAAAAACTTACCCCTGACATCTCCTTTGTATTTGCTTCCCTGCACCTTAAATCTGTGTCCTCTCGTAGTGACCATTTCAGCTTGGGGAAATAGTCTCAGAGTCCACCCTATCTATTCCTTTCAACATTTTATAAACCTCTATCAGGTCGCCTCTCAACCTACATCTCTCCAGTGAGAAGAGTCCAGCTCCCTCAACCTATCTTCATAAGGCCTGCCTCCCAATCCAGGCAGCATCCTTGTAAATCTCCTCTGCACTCTCTCAATAGCCTCTACATCCTTCCTATAGTGAGGCGACCAGAACTGCGCACAATACTCCAAGTGGGGTCTGACAAGAGTCTTATAGAGCTGCATCATTACCTCCTGACTCCTAAACTCTATTCCTCGATTAATGAAGGCCAGTACACCGTACGCCTTCTTGACCACTTCCTCCACCTGCGAGGCCGATTTAAGAGTCCTATGGACCTGGACCCCGAGATCCTTCTGCTCTACAACACAGCTAAGACTCCTACCCCTTATATTGTACTCCTTCATCCCATTATTCCTGCCAAAATAGACCACTACACATTTATCCGCGTTGAAGTCCATTTGCCACTTCTTCCGCCCAGTCTTGCATCCTGTCTATGTCCCGCTGCAACTTTTGGCATCTCTCCAGACCATCCACAACACCACCGACCTTTATATCGTCAGCGAACTTACTAACTCATCCCTCCACTTCCTCATCCAGGTCATTTATGAAAATGACAAATAGCAGGGGTCCCAGAACAGATCCCTGGGGCACTCCACTGGTTACAGACCTCCATGCAGAACAAGACCCATCTACAACCACTCTCTGCCTTCTGCTGGCAAGCCAGTTCTGGATCCACGAGGCCAAAGCCCCTTGGATCCCATGCCCTCTCACCTTCTCCAGAAGCCTTGCATGGGGGACCTTATCAAACGCCTTGCTAAAGTCCATGTACACTACGTCCACCACCCTTCCTTCGTCAATGTGTTCAGTCACATTTTCAAAGAACTCAACTAGGCTCGTAAGGCATAACCTGCCCTTGATAAAACCATGCTGACTATTTCAAATCAGTCCAAACTTCTCCAAATGTTCATATATCTTATCCTCAAAAGCCTCTCCATCAGCTTACCAACCACTGAAGTCAGACTCACCGGTCGGTAATTTCCTGGACTATCCCTGTTCCCTTTCTTAAAGATAGGAACCACATCCACAATCCTCCAATCCTCCGGAACCTCTCCCGTTTCCATGGATGACGCAAATATCATCGCCAGGGGCTCTGCAACCACTTCACTCACCTCCCACAATAACCTGGGGTACATCCCATCCGGTCCCGGCAACTTGTCTATCTTGATAGAACTTAACAGGTCTAACACATCCTCTTTCCTAACATCCACATACTCAATCTTTTCCATATGCCGCAAACCTGCTGTGCAATCTCCCAGTTCACTTTCCACCGTGAATACTGAGGCAAAGTACTCATTAAGCACCTCTGCCATTTCTTCTGGATTCACACAGACTTTTCCCCCTTCACCTTTTATAGGCCCTATCCCTTCTCTTCTCATCCTTTTACTTTTCACATATTTGTAGAAGGCCTTGGGATTCTCCTTAATCTTCCCTGCCAAGGCCTTCTCATGACCCCTTCTGGCTCTCCTAATTTCCTTTTTAAGTTCCCTTCTACACACCTTATACTCCTCTAGATCCCTAACATCCCCTAGCTCTCTGAACCTTTTATATACCATTTTTTTCTTCCTAACTAGGTTCACCACTACCTTTGTGCACCATGGTTCCCGCGTCCTACCAGAACCTCCTTGACTCCTCGGAACGTTGTCTTGCAGTGCCCCAGACAAACATTCCTTGAAAATCCGCCACTTTCCTTCTGTACTCTTCCCCAAGAACACCTCCTTCCAGTTTATACGTCCAATTACCTGCCTAATGTTTTCATATTTCCCCTTACTCCAGACATACACCTTCCTAGCCTGCCTGATCCTATCTCTTTCCATTGCTATCATGAAAGAGATAGAATTATGATCTCCATTCCCAAGATGCTCACCTACCGTGAGATCCGACACCTGCCCTGGCTCATTAGCAAGCACCAGGTCAAGTACAGCCTCTCCTCTCGTAGGCTTTTCCACGTACTGTGTCAGGAAACCTTCCTGAACACACCTAACAAACTCCACACCATCCAAACCCCTTACCCTTGGGATATTCCAGTCGATGTTTGGGAAATTGAAATCTCCCATCACGACAACCCTGTTATTTCTACATCTGTCTAGGATCTGTTTCCCTATCTGCACCTCAAGTTTCCTGTCGCTATTGGGCAGCCTATAGAATACACCCAGCAAAGTTATTGATCCTTTACTGTTCCTAACTTCAACCCACAGAGACTCTGTAGCATTCCCTTCCCGTCTTCCACATTCTCTACAGCCATGACACTGTCCTTGATCAACAGTTCTTCAAAAATTGAGGGTTTTTGGAGGGTTACCCCTCCAAAAAACTCACTTTTGTGAGAAATGATTTTCTACTCAATGCTATATGACTGCCCCTAATCAATTCTTGCCTCTCTGACACGCAAATTCGTGAAGTGTTCCATATTTTTGGGACTAATACCTTGGCAGGTAGACTAGCTAGGGTTACTGGGGGATGTTTAAACTAGAAAAGCTGGGGGGTGGAAATATCGATGGGATGGTGAATAAGGAGGTTAGTTCCCAGGTAGGGAAGGACTATAGGCACTCTGAGAGGGGGGTTAGGCAAGTGATGGAAAAACACTACCTCCTCTTTTGCCCCCAACCCTGTCCCTCCTGAAGCATCTGAATCCCGGCACCTGAAGTACCCAGTCCTGTCCCTGAGACAACCAAGTCTCTGTAATGGCCACATCACACTCCCAAGCAGCAATCCACGCCCTAAGCTCATCTACCTTATTTACTACACTCCTGGCATTAAAATAGACACATCTCAACCCCTCAGTCAGAATATTTCCCTTTTCCACCACCTGCTTAACCCCCCTCTCAGAGTGCCTACAGTCCTTCCCTACCTGGGAACTAACCTCCTTATTCACCATCCCATTGATATTTCCACCCCCCAGCTTTTCTAGTTTAAACATCCCCCAGTAACCCTAGCTAGTCTACCTGCCAAGGTATTAGTCCCAAAAATATGGAACACTTCACGAATTTGCGTGTCAGAGAGGCAAGAATTGATTAGGGGCAGTCATATAGCATTGAGTGGAAAATCATTTCTCACAAAAGTGAGTTTTTTGGAGGGGTAACCAACATGGTAGATGAGGGCAGTCGATGTTATCCACATAGACTTTAGCAAGGCCTCTGACAAGGTACCACATGGTAGGTTGTTGCATAGGGTTAGTCTTATAGAGGGTGATCTTATAGAGGTCTAGAAAATAGAGGGGCATAGATAAGGTGGATAGTTAACATCCTTTCCCAAAGGTAGGGGAGTCTAAAACTAGAAGGCTAACGTTTAAGGTGAGAGGGGAGAGATGCAAAAGGGTCCAGAGGGCAATTTTTTCACAGAGAGGATGGTGAGTGTCTGGAATGTGCTGCCGTCTTTTAAAAACATTTAGACAGTTACATAGGTAGGATAGGTACAGTGGAATATTGGCCAAACATGGGCAATTGGGAATAGCTTAATGGTAAAACTGGGCAGCATGAACAAGTTGAGCTGAAGGGCCTGTTTCCATGCTGTAAACCTCCATGATTCTATGAGTACTTTGTATCAGTATTCACGAAGGAAAAGGACATGATGGATGTTGAGGTCAGGGATGGGTATGTGAATGCTCTAGAGAATGTCAATATATTGAAGGAAGGAGTGCTGGATATCTTAAATTGCATTGGAGTAGACAAATCCCCAGGGCTGGATGGGATCTATTCCAAATTACTGAGGGAGGCAAGGGAAGAAACAACTGGGGACTCAACTGATAACTTCACATCCTCTTTGACCACAGGTGAGGTTCCAGAAGACTAGAAAATAGCCAATGTTGTTCCCTTGTTTAAGAAAGGAACAGTTATATGCTGGTGAGCCTGATATCTGTGGTGGGGAAGCTTTTGGAGATGATACTGAGGGACAGAATGTATGCACATCTGGAAAAAAATGATTAGTTAGTGACAAGCAGCATAGTTTTGTGTGGGGAAAGACATGTTTCACTAACTTGACTGAGTTTTTTTGAAGAGGTGTCAATCATAGAATCATAAAAAAGTTAATTGATGTGTGAAGGGCTGTAGATGTAGTTTATACGGACTTTATAAGACATTTGACAAGGTTCCTCATAGAACACTACAGCACAACAGGCCTTTCGGCCCACAAGTTGTGCCCATCATATCCATATCGACAAGGCCACAGAGCTATCTGTAACTCCCAATCCCATTAAATCCCATGTACTTATCCAGAAGTCTCTTAAAAGACCCCAGCGAGTTTGCCTCTACTACCACCGACGGCAGCCGATTCCACTCAGTCACCACCCTCTGAGTGAAAAACTTACCACTAACATCTGCTCTGTACTTGCTTCCCAGCACCTTAAATCTGTGTCCTCTCATAACAACTATTTCAACCCTGGGAAATAGCCTCTGAGAATTCACCCTACTCTATACCTCTCAATATTTTATAAACCTCTATCAGGTCACCTCTCAACCTTAGTCTCTCCAGGGAGAAGAGACCTAGCTCCCTCAACTGATCTTCATAAGGCATGCCTCCCAATCTAATATAGCAGACTGGTACAAAAATTTAAATCACATGGGATTCACAGTGGGTTAGCTATATGGATACACAACTGGCTTAGTCACAGAAGACAGAGAGTAGCAGTGGAAAGATGTTTTTCAAAATGGAGATCTGCAGCTCGTGGTGTTCTGCAAGGATCAGTGCTGGGAATTCTGTTTGTAGTGCATATTAAATGATCTGGAGGAAAATGTGGGTGGTCTGATGGGTAAATTTGCTGATGACATGAAGATTAGTGGAGTTGCTGGTAATGCCAGGCACTGTTAGATGATATAACAGGATATAGATAGATTGGAACTTGGGCAAAGAAATGGCAGATGGAGTTTAATCCGGACAATGTGAGGTGGTGTATTTTGGAGGATTCAATTTAGGTGTGAATTATACTGTGAATGGCAGAACTCTTAGGAATTTTAACATACAGAGGGATCTGGGCCTGCAAGTCCACAGTTCCTTCAAAGTGGCAACACATAAGACATAGGAGCAGAATTAAGCCACTCGGCCTATTGGGCCTGCTCCGCCATTCAATCATGGCTGATACTTTCCCAATAACTCCTGATCCCCTTATTAGTTAAGAACTTACTTATCTCCGTCTTAAAGGTGCTCATTGAGCTGGTCTCCACAGCTTTCTGTGGCAAAAAGTGGCACAGATTCACCACTCTCTGGGTGAAGAAATTCCTCCTCGTCTTTGTTTTAGAGGATTGTTTCTTTAGCCTGAGGTTGCACCCTCTGGTTCTAGTTTTTCCTACCATTGGAAACATCCTCGCCACGTCCACTTTAACAAGGCCTCACTGTATCCCGTAAGTTTCAATAAAATCCCCCCTCATCTTTCTAAAGTCCAATGACAGATCCAAGTCCTCAATGGTTACTGATACGACAAGCTCTTCTTCTAGAGATCATTCTTGTGAATCTTCTCTGGACCCTTTCCAAGACAGCACATTCTTTCTTAGACAGAGGGCTCAAAATTGCTCAATACTCCAAATGCTGTCTGACCAGACCCTTATACAACCAAAGTGTTCAGCCTTTTATACCCAACACAGCTAGCCAATCTGATTAACAAAGCATATGGTCATCATCTTGTCTTCATCAGCTTGGGCATTAAGTACAAAAATTGGAATCATGTTGCAGCTTTATAACATCTTGGTTAGGCCACATTTGGAGTACTGTGTGCAATTTTGGTCAACACACTATCAGAGGACATAGAAGTTTTAGAAAGAGTGCAAAGAAGGTTCACTGAGATATTGCCTGATCTCTTGGGAGTTGGTTATGAAAGAAGATTGAATAAACTAGGATTGTTTTCACAGGAATGACGGTGGTTGAGGGGAGACCTGATAGTGGTCTACAAAATTATGACAGACAGAGAGAGTGGGTAGTTAAGAAGATTTTTCGAAAGATGGAAGTATCAATTACAAGAGGGCACAGGTTCAAGATGAGAAGAGGAAAGTTTGAGGGAGATGTGCGGGGAACGTTTTCACGCAGAGAGTTGTGGGTGTCTGGAACGCACTGCCAGAGGAAGCGGTGGAAGCAGGCACATTAGCAACATTTAAAAGGCACCTGGATGGGTACATGAATGGGGGGGAATAAAGGGATACTGACCAAGCAAGGACAGATTTTTTTAAGTTTAGTTGCAGCATGATGATCATATGGACTTGGAGGGCTGAAGGACCTGTACCTGTGCTGCACTCTTTTTTTCTCATGGAGTTAACATCATAATCTTTCAGCAAATCTTCCTTGAATCTTTTTTTGTTCCAAGGAGAATAATTCAGATTCTCCAATCTAACATGGCCTAAAGTCCTTCATGCTTGGAACCAGTCCTGTAAATCTCCTCTACAGCCTCTTAAGGTTTTTTCGTATCCATCCTGTATTGACCAAAACTGAATGTAATGCTCTGTTGTGATCTAACCAGAACTTTATAAAGGTTCAGAATAATGTACATGCTTTTGAAAGTAGAAACTGCACGGGTACTGGTCATAATCAAAGAACAAAGAACAAAGAATCTTTCAGTCTTCCCTGGATTCTACTCCAAAGTGCCAGAGAACTGGAGAATTGCAAAAATTATGCACTTGTTCAAAAACAGTTGTAAAAATAAGCTCAATGACAGACCAATCAGTTTGACTTCAGCAGTGAGGTAACTTCTAGAAACAATTATTCAGGTTTATTATCTCTATTTATGAAGTCCAAGTTCCCAACATCTTTGCACATGAAGCCCATTGCAGATAAAATTATTCAATTTTAAATTTTCATGTTCTAATGTAAAATCTATTCATACCTGTTTTACCATCAGTTTTGGGGTCCATTATGACAAATTCTGGTCGAAGCTTGCTTATTCGCCTTCCTTTTAAAATTGGCACCAGTCCACCTAAGTATTCCAGGTACAGAGTGTAGCATGGTCCCCCAACCTCTGGATCATCTTCTGTACGTTTCATAGTGCAATGCAGTCTTTCGTTTCCTACTGTCGGGTAACTGACAAAATCCCGCATATTATTTGGGTCTGGAATGGGAGGCTAAACAAAAACACAAGCACTGATTACTTAAATAATCAAATTAATTAATAAATATCATATTTGTATGACAGAAATAAACAAAGCCAATCATAACTGATAAATTTCGTCTCGTAGCTCAATGTTATATCCAACACTCTCCTAGGTTGTATCTGTAAAGCATTCCACCTATAATCCAAGGAAGTGATGGTGATAGGTCATGGTGATAGAGGAGAAAATGGTTGTCACTAGGTGGAGATACTGGATAAAAGGTTAGTACTGAAAGTTAACAAGGCACAGAACTGAATAAGATGCAACAAAGGGTATTATTGAAGGAAGAGAGTGGAAATTGCAGGGGGCAGGTCATAATCATTCAGGGGAGGTGCCAGAGGACTGAAGAATTTCAAAAATTATGCCCTTGTTCAAAAAAAGGTTGTGAAGATGAAGCTGGAATTTACAGACCAGTCAGTAGTGGGGAAACTTCTAGAAATAATTATTCAGGTTAGAATTAATGTGAATTGATCAGGAAGAGTCAGGATAAATTTCTGAAGGGGAGA
Source organism: Sphyrna mokarran (assembly GCA_024679065.1). Lineage (NCBI taxonomy): Eukaryota > Metazoa > Chordata > Chondrichthyes > Carcharhiniformes > Carcharhinidae > Sphyrna > Sphyrna mokarran. The sequence goes on along the minus strand of JAGIQG010000012.1, from coordinate 30,554,522 downwards.
CTATGTTTAATTAACTTGCTAGTGTTCTTTAAAGAGAAAACAAAGAGGATTAATGAAGGTATTGATATGGGTACATGGACTTCCAAAAGACACTTCTTATAGTGTCAGACAATATGAGAATAGTTATAGCTTATGGATGGAATAAAAGGGACCGTAGAAACATGGATGCAGAATTGACTAGGTAATAGGAAGCAGCGAGTAATAGTTAACAGTTATCCTTCTGCTTGAAAAAATGTCTATAGTGGAATTCTCCAAGGGTCGGCAGTCCAGAGGAGGCTCACTAGGTTGATCCTAGACATGGACGAATGAGGGGAGGTTCAGCTTGCATCATTGGAGCTTAAAAGAATGAGAGGCAATCTTATCGAGACATATAGGATTCTCAAGGGCCTTGACAGAGTAGATGGCAAGAGATTATTTTGCCTTGTGAGAGAGTCCAGAACCAGAGGGTATAATCTAAGAAAATAAGCAAATAGATGGTAGATAAATTCAATGAAGAGAAGTATAAGGTGATACATTTTGGTTGGAAGAACATGCAAAGACGATATAAAATAAAATTCAAAAGGCTGTATAGGACCATGTGGACTTGGGTGTGAATGACAGGACAGATGGAGAGAGCAGTTAATAAAGTGTATAGTATCCTGGGATTTATTAATAGGAGCAGAGATACAAAAACAAGAAGGTTATGCTGAGTTTTTATAAGGCACAAATGGAGATTATTAATATCACAAGTAGGCTTACATTAACACTGCAATGAAGTTACTGTGAAAATTCCTAGTCACCACACTCCGGTGTCTGTTTGAGTACGTCGAGGGAGAATTTAGCATAGCCAACGTTCGAAGTGCGGGAAGAAACCAGAGCACCCAGAGGAAATGCACACAGACATGGGGAGAATATGCAGTGACCCAAGCAGAGAATCAAACTCAGGTCTCTGGTACTGTGAAGCAGCAGTGTCAACCACTGTGCCACCATGCTGACCTCAGCTGGAGTGTTGTGTACTGTTACATAGGTGCCATAATTTGGGAAAGGTGTAAAGATATTGGAGAAAATGCAGAACCAGTTACAAAAATGATTTGAGGGATGGGATGAGAAACTTCAGTTATGAAGATAGCTTGGACTGTTCCCCTTGGAAAGTAGGAGACTAAGAAGAGATCTGACAGAGATATTCAAAAGCATGAGGGGCCTGGTCAGAGTAGATGGGGAGAAACTGTTCCCACGCATAGAAGGATTGAGAACAAGAAGGCTCAGATTTAAAATAGTTCGCAGTAGAAGCATATGTGATGTGAAAAAAATACTAGTGATTCAAATCTGGAATGCGCCCTGGAAGTGTGGTGGAGACAGGTTCAGTCAAGGCATTCAAGAATGATTAGATGGCTACTTGAATAAAATAAAGTAGGGTTACAGGGAAAAAGCAGGAGGATACCACTAAGTCATAATGCTTATTTGGTGAGCTGGTGCACAGATGATAGGCCTTCTTATGCACTGTAACAATTCTATGATTTGTGTATAACTCCCTGAAATAGTAAACTCACATGTTTGTCAACTGTGTTACAATGCAGAGGTGATTTTTTTTCCCTCTGCTTGATCTTGGAACCACCCTACGGGATACACCTCATCTCGTAATCTTGTACGAGTGTACGTGAGGTAGTAGGAAGTTTCTGGTTTTGGTAAATGAAGTAGAGATGCTGGCTTTGGACTGGGGTAAACTCAGTAAAGTCTGGCAACACCAATGTTAAATCCAACCGATTTATTTGATAGTAAATCTGCGAGTTTTCAGCCTTTGTAGCCTTCATCAGGCGAATGAGGTGTTCTGGTCTCCAAAATCACACATATCAGCATAGACAGTTTACAGATTGCTGATTAGAATGCGAATCCTTACACCTAACCTGCCATTCAAGTTTAAAGTGGCTAACAGCAGAGGTTAGAGGGATGTGTATTGTCTCCAGACAGCACAGTAAGTGAGGTTTTTTGCTAACCCAGGCAAGTCGTGGGGGTTACAGATAGTGTGACATGAAGCCAAGATCCCTGTTAAGACCATCCTCATGTGTGTGGAACTTGGCTATCAGTCTCTGCTCAGCAACTCTGTGCTGTCGTGTATCGTGAAGGCCCCCTTGAAGAACATTTACCCGAAGGTCGGAGGCCGAATGCCCGTGACTGCTGAAGTGTTCGCCCACAGGAAGGGAACTGTTTTGCCTGGTGATTGTTCAGCGATGTTCATTCATCCTTTGTCGTAGTGTCTGCATGGTCTCCCCAATGTACCATGCTTCGGGACACCCTTTCTTGCAACGTATTAGGTAGACAACGTTGGCCGAGTTGCAAGAGTACGTACCGTGTACCTGCTGAATGGTATTCTCACGTTTGACGATGTCGTCCATGTCAATGATCCGGCATGTCTTGCAGGGGTTGCTGTGGCAGGGTTGTGTGGTATTGTGGTCCCTGTTCTCCTGAAGGTTGGGTAGTTTGCTGCGAACAATGATCTGTCTGAGGTTGCGCGGTTGTCTGAAAGCAAGAAGTGGGGGTGTGGGGATGGCCCTAGCGAGATGTTCATCCATTGTACAAAGAGCTTTTGTCTTGACACTACGGACTTGCTACAGAAACTCAGCACACATGGAGCAGTTGAACCAGGGACACTCCTTGTTACAATGGATGTCTCGGCGCTCTACACCAACATCCCCCACGACAATAGTATTGCTGCAACTGCCTCAGTACTCAATGCCATCAACTGCCAGTTTCCGGATGCAATTTTACAACTCATCCGCTTCATCTTGGACCACAATGTCTTCACCTTCAACAATCAGCTTTTCATCCAGACACACGGAACTGCCATGGGGACCAAATTCGCACCTCAATATGCCAACATCTTCTTGCACAGGTTTGAACAAGACTTCTTCACCACACGGGATCTTCAACCAAGGCTATATACTAGATACATTGATGACATTTTTTTCCTTTGGACTCATGGTGAACAATCATTGAAACAACTGTATGATGATATCAACAAATTCCATCCCACCATCAGACTCACCATGGACTATTCTCCAGAATCAGTTGCATTCTTGGACACAGGCATCTCCATCAAGGACAGTCATCTCAGCACCTCACTGTACCGCAAACCGACAGACAATCTCACAATGCTCCACTTCTCCAGCTTCCACCCTAGACACGTTAAAGAAGCCATTCCCTATGTACAAGCCCTCTGTATACACAGAATTTGCTTGGATGAGGAGGATCGTGACAGACACCTCCAGACGCTGAAAGATGCCCTCGTGAGAACATGATATGCGCTCGACTCATCGATCAACAGTTCCGACGTGCCACAGCGATAAACCGCACTGACCTCCTCAGAAGACGAACACGGGACACAGTGGACAGAGTACCCTTTGTTGTCCAGTACTTCCCTGGAGCGGAGAAGCTACGACATCTTCTCCAGAGTCTTCAACATATCATTGATGAAGATGAACATCTTGCTAGGGCCATCCCCACACCCCCACTTCTTGCTTTCAGACAACTGCACAACCTCAAACAGATCATTGTTCGCAGCAAACTACCCAACCTTCAGGAGAACAGGGACTACAATACCACACAACCCTGCCACAGTAACCTCTGCAAGACATGCCGGATCATTGACATGGACGACATTGTCAAACGTGATTATACCATTCACCAGGTACACGGTACATACTCTTGCAACTCAGCCAACGGTGTCTACCTAATACGTTGCAAGAAAGGATGTCCCGAAGCATGGTACATTGGGGAGGCCATGCAGACACTACGACAACAGATGAATGAACATCGCTCAACAATCACCAAGCAAAACAGTTCCCTTCCTGTGGGCGAACACTTCGGCAGTCACGGGCATTCGGCCTCTGACCTTCGGGTAAATGTTCTTCAAGGGGGCCTTCACGACACACGACAGCGCAGAGTCGCTGAGCAGAGACTGATAGCCAAGTTCTGCATACATGAGGACAGTCTTAACAGGGATCTTGGCTTCATGTCACACTATCTGTAATCCCCATGACTTGCCTGTGTTAGCAAAAAACCTCACTTACTGTGCTGTCTGGAGACAATACACATCCCTCTAACCTCTGCTGTTAGCCACTTTAAGACTTGAATGGCAGGTTAGGTGCAAGGATTCGCATTCTAATCAGCAATCTGAAAACTGTCTGTGCTGATATGTGTGCTTTTGGAGACCAGAACACCTCATTCGCCTGATGAAGGTCACAAAGGCCGAAAGCTCGCAGATTTACTATCAAATAAATCAGCTGGATTTAAAATTGGTGTTGCCAGACTTTACTGAGTTTGGTAAATGAAAGCAGGATCTGACACATTCTATCATAAACATTTAACAGGTCTTTATTTTTAAGCTTATTAAAATAATTAACAAACCGATTAACATCCCAATAAAATACTGTTCAAATATTACAAGACTCCTTCAGAAATAATGTGATAAATCATTACAGAATTCAGTCACTCTCAACTATTATACAACCAGATATCTTCTGGAAATATCAACTTTCTCTGGTGATGCTCCCATCTGGAATTCTAAGTTGGTCTCTCTCGCTCTATTTCGATGGTGATTTTATAATACATAAAACTGCAGGATTTCCTGGTCTTCCCTCCTTATGACTGAAAAGATGGCAGGTATACTTTGATAGTTAATGATGTCACCAAGGCCCATGACTTATGGAGTATGATCTCCTTGATTGGGGTAATGATTGCCTGCCCAATCAGGGAGTCTTACCTCTCTATATAATGAGAAGTGTCAGATCCACTGAACTCCTGATTCTGACTTTGTATTTGATGAACTCTTAGGAGTGGAGATAAATTTATAAATAAAGGGAATCTGGTGAAAGGAGTTTTCACCAGCCTCCGAGGAATTATTTCAGTGGTGACAAGGGAAAAGAACAACCCTAAGGAATCTGCTCGCTAACAGCTGGCGTTAGAACATAGAACACTACAGCACAAACAGGGCCTTCAGCCCACAAGTTGCGCTGATCGTACTCATACTTACTAGGCCATAGAACTATCTGTAACTCCAACCCTATTTAATCTCATGTATTCATCCAGAAGTCTTAAAAGACCTCAGCGAGTTCGCCTCCACCACCACCGATGGCAGCTGATTCCATTCACTCACCACCCTCCGAGTGAAAAACTTATCCCTACCATCTCGTCTGTATTTGCTGCCCAGCACCTTAGAGCTGTGTCCTTTCGTAGCGACCATTTCACTTCTGGGAAATAGCCTCCGAGAATCCAACCTATCTATTCCTCTCAACATTTTATAAACTTCTATCTGGTCGCCTCTCAACCTTCATTTCTTCAGGGAGAAGAGACCTAGCTCCCTCAACCTACCTTCATAGGGCATGCCTCCCAATCCAGGCAACTTGTAAATCTCCTCTGCACCCTCTCAGTAGCTTCCACATCCTTCCTGTAGTGAGGCGACTAGAATTGCACACAGTACTCCAAGTGCGGTCTGACAAGAGTCTTAAAAAGTTGCAGCATTACCTCCCGACTCCTAAACTCAATTACTCGATTAATGAAAGCCAGTACACTATATGCCTTCTTGACCACAATTGTGAGGCCAATTTAAGAGTCCTATGGACCCGGACCCCAAGATTCCACTGCTCCTCAGCACTGCAAAGACTCCTACCCTTGATGATTTACTCCTTCATCCCATTGTTCCTGCCAAAATGACCACTATACATTTATCTGCATTGAAGTCCATCTGCCACTTCTCCACCCATTCTTGCATCCTATCTATGTCTTGCTGCAAATTCTGACATCCCTCCAGACTATCCACAACACCACCAACCTTCGTATCATTGGCGAACTTAGTAACCCATCGTTCCACTTCCTCATCAAGGTCATTTATGAAAATAACAAACAGCAAGGTTCCTAGAACAGATCCCTGGGCATTCCAAACCCACTTCGTTTGTGGGTAAGCCGTTTTCAGGCACCATGCCCATTTGAACTCTTTTGATTCTGCTATGGAGGACTGGGTCCAACAAGTAGCACATTTTTTTTTAGGGCTAACAACATTGTGGCAAATGAAAAGCAATGGATCATTCTTCTGGTGGCTGTGGACCATTGGCATTTGTCGTTATTCACAGCTTAATTTACCCAGAGGCACCAGATACCAAAACCTTCCAGTGATTGGCAACCTAGTGAGAGAATATTATGACCCTACCCACTCCTGATCCTAAGATAGCGATTTTACTTAGCATTCCAGAAGCTGAGGAAATTTATTACGGGTTTCTTAACAAAGATGAGATGACTGGTGGAGACATGCAAATTCAAGTTAATGCTTAATGAGATGCTTACAGATCATCTGGCATGTGGGATAAATATGCAACTTTCCAAAAATGCTTGTTGACTGAAGCCCAACTGGACTTCAAGAAGGTGCTTCAGCTGGCCTCATCATTGGAAAATGCTGCAAATGGAGCATATCAGTTGCAAGATATTCTGATGACTATGCCATTTCAATTGAGTTCCAGGACTATGGTTTGAGTACATGCAATTATATAGCCTTCCTCAGAAAGTATCTGGATACAATTAAATACAGATCCAGTTGCAGTACAGCCCCAAAACAAAGCTAAGCTTTGACCAGACAGTCCCTTCAGAGTCCTGCCCAGCAAGACACTGTTGACAGTATGAAAAGTCAGAAAAGCAAATCAAGCATTCAAAATCTAGATTTAGGAAAACTACACATAGGCCGGTGTTCAGTAAACTGAACCAGCAGTATCCAGATCAGACTCAACTAAGATATTGATAAGACTAAATGGACATCCAGTATTAATGAAATCAAAACAGGAGTGGCTGTATCAGTGGTCGGAGAATCAGTGTTCAGTAAAATTCAAACTGGATTCCAGCCCTTAATTTTAATCAAGATTTCGGCAAGACTGACAACATATACCTCTGAAATGGTGGGTACAATCTTTCTTCCTATCTCTTATGAAAGGCAACTAGTTCAGTTACCATTAATGGTAGTGGAGGGCTCGGGCCCGAGTCTAATGGAGCAAAACTTCCCTGGATTGGGTAAACATCTTTCTGTTAGAAAATGATCGCTTAAATTAAATCCTGCTCAAACACCCAGACGTTTCACGAGAAGATCTAGGAATTATAAAAGGAACCAAGGTGATCTTATATGTCAACCAGGAAGCAGACATGTGATTTTGCCAGTCCCGCCCGGTATCTTTTGCTTTAAGGGGAAAAAGTGGAAACAAATTAGAATAAACAAGAAGGTGTCATAAAATGTGTCCAGTTTGCGGAAAGGGCAGCACTAGTCATGACTATTTTGAAGTCAGATAGTTCAGTCCACCTTTGCAGGGATGTCAAACAAACAATAAATTCTTATTCACAGCCGAACAAACATCTGATTCTCCGGGTGGAGGATTTATATGCAAAGTTGTCAGGGAGATTCACTCTTGAAACGAGATATGAGTCATGCTTATTGTAGTTGTAGCTGGATGAGGATTCACAGAAATACTCTACGATCAATAGTCTAAAGGGCCTCTATCAATACACAAGATTATTTTTTTGGGGTATCATTGGCCTGCTCAAACTACCAGAGAACAACAGAGAATATCTTACAAGTATTGTGAAGTTGGGTGGAGTAATTGTAGATTGAGAGGTAAGAAATATCAATGATCTGTATGATAATGTGGTAAATTGGATAAACAAATTTGCTGATGATACAAATATTGAAGATGTAGTGGAGAATAAGGGAAGTTTTCGAAGCTTGCAGAGGAATTTGAACCAACTAGAAAAATGGGCTGAAAAATGGCAAATGGAATTTAACGCAGGCAAGTGTGAGGTATTGCACTTTGGAAGGACAAACCAAAGTAGAACGTGCAGGCTTAAATATTAGGATTCTGAACAGTGCAGTTGAACACATGGATCTGGGAATACAGCTACAGAATTCTCTAAAAGTGACATCACAGGTGGATAGGGTCATAAAGAGTGCTTTTGGTACACTGGCCTTTATAAATCAGAGTATAGAGTATAAAAGTTGGAGTGTTATGGTAAGGTTGTATAAGGCACTGGTGAAGCCAAATTTAGAGTACTGAGTACAGTTTTGGTCACCTAGTTGCAGGAAGGATGTAAATAAGGTTGAAAGAGTGCAGAGAAGGTTCACAAGGATGTTGCTAGGACTTGAGAAGCTGAGTTACAGAGAGAGATTAAATAGGTTAGGACTTTATTCCCTGGAATGTAGAAGAATGAGAGGAGATTTGATAGAGATGTATAAGATCTTGATGGGTATAGATAGAGTGAATGCAAGTATGCTTTTTTCATTGACACTAGAGGAGAAAAAAAAAGAGGGCATGGGTTAAGGATGAAAAGAGAAAAGTTTAAAGGGAATAGTAGGAGGGGTCAGATTCTTCACGTAGAAAGTGGTAGGAGCATGGAATGAGCTGCTGGATAAAGTGATAAATGCAGGGTCACTTTTAACATTTAGAACATAGAACATAGAACATAGAACATTACAGCGCGAACAGATGTTGCGCCGACCAATTAGGAACAAGCAGTGACCCACTAACCTAAACCATTCCCTTTTCATCCATAAACTTATCTACTAACCTCTTAAACGCCACCAAACTTGGCGCATCTACAACTGACACAGGCAAGGCATTTCATACCTTTACCACCCTCTGGGTAAAGAACCTACCTCTGACATCTGTCCTAAAACCACCACCCCTTAATTTAAAGCTATGTCCCCTCGTGCTAGCTTTCTCCATCCTAGGAAAAAGGCAATCACTGTCCACCCTATCTAAACCTCTAATCATCTTATATGTTTCAATAAGATCTCCTCTTAGCTGCCTTCTTTCTAACTAAAACAACCTCAAATCCCTCAGCCTCTCTTCATACGACCTGCCCTCCATACCAGGCAACATTCTGGTAAACCTCCTCTGTACCCTCTCCAATGCCTCCACATCTTTCTTATAGTGAGGGGACCAGAACTGCACACAATACTCCAAGTGCGGCCGCACTAGAGTTTTGTACAGTTGCAACATGACATTGCGGCTTCGAAATTCAATCCCCCTACCAATAAAAGCCAAGGCTCCGTATGCCTTTTTAACAACCTTATCGACTTGATTGCCAACTTTCAGGGATCTATGCACATATACACCAAGATCCCTCTGTTCTTCAACACTATTAAGAGTCCTACCATTAGCCCTATACTCTACACATTTGTTATTCCTGCCCAAGTGAATTACCTCACACTTTTCCGCATTAAACTCCATTTGCCACCTCTCGGCCCAGCTCTGCAACTTGTCCAAGTCTCTCTGCAAACTATAACACCCCTCTTCACTATCTACCACTCCTCCGATTTTGGTGTCATCCGCAAATTTAATAATCCATCCTTCAATACTCTCATCCAGATCATTTATAAAAATTACAAACAGCAGGGGCCCCAAAACAGATCCCTGAGGTACACCACTAGTAACCGACCTCCACGATGAATATCTCCCATCAACCACCACCCTCTGTCTTCTATCTGCTAGCCAATTCCTAATCCAATTAGCTAAATCACCCTCAATCCCATACATCTGCATTTTCTACAGAAGCCTTCCATGGGCCACCTTATCGAACGCCTTACTAAAGTCCATATATACCACATCAACTGCCTTACCCCCATCCACCTCTTTGGTCACTTGTTCAAAAAACTCAATAAGGTTAGTAAGGCACGACCTACCCTTCACAAAACCATGCTGACTATCCCCAATCAATTCATTTCTCTCTAAATAACTATAAATCCTATCCCTAATAATTCTCTCCAATACTTTGCCCACAACAGAAGTAAGACTCACTGGCCTATAATTCCCTGGAAAGTCACTCTTCCCCTTCTTGAACAATGGGACCACATTCGCTATCCTCCAGTCTTCCGGAACTATACCCGTAACCAACGACGACCTGAAGATTACAGCCAGAGGCTCTGCAATCTCCTCTCTTGCCTCCCAGAGAATCCTAGGGTAAATCCCGTCCGGCCCAGGGGACTTATCCAACTTCAAACCCTCGAGAATATCTAGCACATCCTACCTATCTACTTCAATACTTTCCAGTTTGCTACCCTGTACCTCAGTGTTCTCCATAACTACATTTACATCACCCTGCGTGAATACCGAAGAGAAATATTTATTCAGTACCTCTCCAATCTCCTCAGGCTCCACGCACAACTTCCCACTGCTGTCCATGACTGGCCCTAATCTTGCCCTAACCAATCTTCTATTCTTAACATATCTAAAGAAAGCTTTAGGATTCTCTTTGATCCTATCAGCCAAAGTCTTCTCGTGTCCCCTTTTAGCTCTCCTCAACTCACTCTTTAGCTCACTCCTGGCTAATCTATAGCTATCCATTGCACTAACTGAGCCTTCAAGCCTCATCTGACATAAGCCTCTTTTTCCCTTTTAACCAGCAAATTAACTTTTTCAGTACACCATAGTTCCCTTACTCGACCATTTCCTCCTTGCCTGACAGGGACATACTTATCAAGGACTCGCAGTAGCTGCTCCTTGAATAAGCTCCACATTTCAGACGTTCCCAGTCCCTGTAGTTTTCTAGTCTAACCTATGCACCCTAATTCCCTCCTTATGGCTTCATAATTACCATTCCCCCAGCTATAACTACTGCCCCCAGCTTCATGCCTATCCCTATCCATCACTAAGGTGAACGTAACCGAATTGTGGTCACTATCACCAAAATGTTCACTAACTTCCAAGCCTAACACCTGGTCTGGCTCATTGCCAAGCACCAAATCCAATGTAGCCTCACCTCTAGTTGGCCTATCTACATACTGAGTCAAAAAACCTTCCTGCATACTTTGTATAAAAACTGACCCCTCTAACAAGCTAGAGCTATAGCTATTCCAATCAATATTAGTAAAGTTAAAGTCCCCCATAACAATTACCCTATTACTTGCACTCCTGTCCAGGATCGACTTTGCAATCCTTTCCTCTACCTGTCTGGAACTTTTAGGAGGTCTATAAAAGACTCCCAACAGGGTGACCTCTCCTCTCCTGTTTCTAACCTCAGCCCATACTACCTCAACAGACAAGTCCTCATCAAACTTCCTTTCTGTCACTGTGATACAGTCTTTAACTAATAATGCCATTCCTCCCCCCCTTCTACCTCCTTCTCTACTCCGACTGAAGCATTTGAACCCCGGAACCTGCAACAACCATTCCTGTCCCTGCTCTATCCATGTCTATCCATCATTTAAGAAAGACTTGGATGGGTTCATGGATGAAAAGGGTGTGGAGAGATATGATCCAAGTGCAGGTCAGTGGGACAAGGCAAAAAATGGTTTGGCACAAACAAGGAGGGCCAAAGGCCTGTTTCTGGCTCTAATTTTCTACGGTTCTAAATTACAATTTGGTGCTGGGAGGAAGCATTGTATGGTCCAGTTAAATGGTGGTGCTTTTTCTGTGCTTAGAAATTTAAAAATGTGAATACATAGAGAGTCCAAACTGAAACATTTGTATTAAAAGGCCACACATCAGTTTTACCAAAACAACAGGTTGTTTTGAATTTAGCCGATTAATTTGAATCAGGCACTTAGATACCGAAAACCTATTAAATTTAAATCAGATGGTTTTGATAATTCTATTGTGGGAAATATTGATATGTCAGCATGGGTATAAAAGAAGGGGCAGTGCTCTATTGCCACCTGCTAGAGCTAACATCTTTCAGTTCTCAACTCTTAAGAGAGAGAGAATCACTGGCTTTCATAACTTCATCTGTGTCTTAGAGAAAGCACCATCTAGATAGCAAAGGTACCAAAGAAAAAGAAATTCCAAACAGAAGAATCAACACAGAATATTTCAGAAGACAGAAAACCAGGCTATAATTTAGAGAGTGACTAAATTCTATTTTGGTTAATCAGAAGGAATTGCATTTATTGGAACAGCATACCATTAGAATCTTGTTTTATTCGGGAATAGTTAAAAGGGATTTATTCAGTTTGTTCATAGTTCAATTAATTTGTTCATTGTTAGGTAAATAAATTGTTATGTGTTGATTTTTGACTGAGTGTCAGGGATTTATTCTGTCTTTAACCATTAGATGTCGCTGAAGAATGGGTCACATCACTTCACACAAGCTTTTTACAAATAAGGGTGAGTGTGTTAGTTTTAAGAGGGAGGATCAATCTCTGCTTTATAATATAAGATTTACCCGAAGTGATCATTTATCTGGATGATGTTCTCATAAGTAAAACAAAGGCAGTACACTTACAGAACCTGGAGGAAGTTTAGTCAATCACAAGCCACTTCAGAGGACAAAATGGTGCCACTGATAGCATTGGCCAATATCCAGCAATGGGTGTTATCAGTTGGAACACTGGCCAAGAGGCAACGTGGCAAACATGAATACTCGAATAGACTGCCTTTAGCAGATGCCCCACCAATGGGTACTACAAGTAGAAGAAATGGTAAAGATATGAATTTTCTGGATACCCATCCAATGGCCTCACATGTCTTTGGATGCAAAAGGGCATTGTCCTCGCAAAAATTAAACAATTAGTGCTGACGAGTGAAATGGAAAGACTAGTACTGCCCCAATTCCACCTATACTGCAGAAGATGGCATACTGACATATGGGGGGCATGAGTTCCACACTGGCTGAACTACACCATGGACATGCTGGAGTATCCAAAATGAAAATGTTGGCAAGAAGCTTTGACTGGTGGCTTAGAATGGGCATAGACATAGCAGCACTATGCCATCAAAGACAAAAATTGCCACAAGCAGTTCCCCTATAATGGTGGGAATGATTGGATAGGTCATAGACTCGGCAACACATGGATTATGGAGGTCCATTCATGGGCTCAATGCTTCTAGTCATAGTGGACACATACTCCAAATGAATGGACATTCAGATAGTGCATTCGGAGATGACAACAATAACGGTAGAGAAACTTTGCACCTCCTTTTTAATACATGGGATCCTGGTAGCGCTAATCTCTGACAATGGGACATCTTTTGCCAGTCAAGAGTGCACAAAGTCCATGAAGGTGAATGATGGCACCACACCACCCATCATCGAACTGCCTCGAGGACAGTCAAGACTTTAAATCTGGTTTAAAAATAACAACTGGCAACTCAATGGACAGCAAGTTCTCCTATTAGCTATTTGATTATAGGACAACCTCCTATGTCACTAAGGAATAATGGCCACAGAACTGCTCATGGGCAGATGACCCTCACTAGATTGAGTTTGATCATCTCGAACCTGGGGGAGAAAGCAGAAAGGCAAAGGGTATTCAGAAGCCCAATGCTGAGGCCATGGCAACAGCAGTCAGAATTGCAGAATAGTAGAGTGCAGAAGAGACCCTTTGGCCCATTGAGTCTGCACTGACAAATGAAAGGCCCTGACTTGGCCACCTAATTGCACTTGGCCCATACCTTGAATGTCATGGCATGCCAAGTACTCATCCAGGTACTTTTTAAAGGACGTAAGGCATTCCGCCTCCATTATCCTCCCAAGCAATGCATTCCAGGCTGTCACCACCCACTGGGTAAAAAAGTTTTTTTTTCAAATCCTCTCTAAACCTCCCACCCCTCACTTTGACTTGTGTCTGCTCATAACTGACCCTTCAACTAAGGGAACAGCTGCTCCCTATCTACTCTGTCCATGCCCCTCATAATCTTGAACACCTCAATCAGGTCACCTTCATTTTTCTCTCCTCCACAGAAGACAACCTAAGCCTATCCAATCTCTCTTTATAACTTAGATATTCCATCCCAGGCAACATTCTGGTGAATCTCCTTCCAGTGCGTTCACATCCTTTTTTCAATGTGGTGACCAGAACTGTATGCAATACTCCAGCTGTAGCCTCACAAAATTTCTATACAACCCAATTATGAGAACATCATCTAGAGTTACCTGTACTCCCATTTATAAAGGTGAGTGTGCCATTCGCCTCTTTCAACACTCTATTAACCTGCCTTTCCACTTTCAGAAATCTACGGACAAATATACCAAAGTCCCTTTGCTCTTTGGAATATCCCAGTGTCAAATGACTCCTTCCAAAGTGCATCACCTCATTCTTTTCAAGTTAAATTCCATCTGCCACTTATCTGCCCATTTGACCGTCTCATCTATATCTTCCTGTAACCCAAGACTCTCAATCTCACTGTTAACCACTCAGCCAATCTTTGTGCCATCAGCAAATTTATCTGATCCTACTTTCCATATAGTTATCTGTATAATTTGCAACGGAGGGCCAGCACGGATCCCTGTGGTACACCACTGGTCACTGGCCTCCAGTCACTAAAGCAGCTGTCTGTCATCATCCTCTGTCTCCTACTGCTAAGTCAATAATCAATCTTATCAGATCACCCTGTATCCCATGTGCATTTGCCTTCTTAATAACTCTTCTACGTGGGACTTGGTCAAAGGCTTTGCTGAAATCCATGTAAATTACATCAACTGTATCACCTTCATCCACACACTAGGTTATATGCTCAATCAAATTTGATAGGCATGACCTCTCTCTGACAAAACTATGCTGACTATCCCTAATCAAACTTGCCTCTCCAAATGGACACCGATTCTCTTCTTCAGAATCTTCCCCAGTAATTTCCCAACGTCAGACATGAGACTCATTGGTTTGTAGTTCCCTGGCTTGTTTCCACAATCTTTCTTAAGTAGCGGGATCATATCAGCTGTTCTCCAGTCTTTTAACATGTTCCCGGTAGCCAGGGAGGAATTAAAAATTTGGGTCAGAGGCCCTACAATTTCCTCCCTTGCTTCTCCCAATAGCCTAAGACGCAATTCATTCAGACCTTAAGATTTGTCCACATTTATGCTTGCCAATACCCTGTTACTCCCTATGATTTTCTCCAGAGCCTCAGTGTCTCTCTCTGAGTTCCATAACTACCTCTTCATTTTTATGGGCAAAGACAGATGTTAAATATTCATTTAATAGCATACCAATGTCCTCTGCCTCCACCCACAGATATCTTCCTTAGTCTTTAATGAGCCTTACTCTTTCCCTGGTTATCCTTCCTGTTATACTTACAGAATAAGTCAATGCCAGTGAAGTAATGATAAATAATGATGACAAGAGTCCCTCATGGCTACCAAGAGCAGTTGACTCTAGGATGGGGCTGGAACTAACAAAAGATGCATAGGTAAGGTCATCTAGAAAAAACACCTGGGCCAGGTGTGGGCCCTGAAATCACAATTCATTTAGGAACCATCTATGCCCAGCGGGCCGAGATCTGTGGAGCATCTTCAGGACTGACCCACCCAGGCCGTTTGTCATACATAATTAGGACTTCAGGGTTCGAAATGGACACTGGACGAAGCCAAGTTTATTCCTTTGTTTTCTGAGAAATGAAGTGAACCGGAACCCCGGCACTCATGTCGTAAGAGATACATTAAATCAGACACTGAGCTGGAGGAATCGGATTCAGCATAATATGCCAGAAGAAGTCCATGAACTGCTGAGGTTCCTCGGACCTAGAAGGGGAGGGCTGTGATAACCTCAACAAGGCCATGAGGCTGGTTTCTTGGAGTATGAGCTCTCTTATTTAGGTAACGCTTGCTTGCCCAATCAGGAAGTCTGTATAATGAGGAGTGTCAGGGCACTCTAGATAATGACTTTGTACTTGAAGCATACTTAGCAGTGGAGATAAGTTTGTAAATAAAGGGAATCTGGTAAAGAAACATTTGCTTTTGAGGAGTTATTTCACAGGGGAAGTTGAGAAACTGCATACAGGCATTAAATAGAGGGAAAAATCCCTCTTGGGAAATAAAAAAGGGCACGTAACAGAAATGTTAGTGAGGGATTACTTTACGACCAGTGATCATAATTCCATTAATTTTACGACAGCTACGGAGAATGATAGTACTGGCCCCAAAGAGATGTCTGGTCAGTAAGTGGGAGGCTTTCAAAAGTGTGTTAACCAGAGTTTAGGGTAAGCAGATTCCTTTTAGAATGAAGGGCAAGGCTGGTAGAAATAGGGAACCCTGGGTGACTTGGGATATTCAGGCCCTGGTCAAGAAGAAGATTTAGGCAAATGACACGAATACACAGCAGTGATGAAATAGATCCCTTGAAGAGGGTAAAGGGTATAGGAATACAGTTGAGAGAGAAATCAGGAGGGAAAAACGGGACAGGAAAATGTTTTGGCAGATAAGGCAAAGGAGAATCCAAAGAGCTCCTACAAATACATAAAGGTAAAAAGAGTAACTAGGGAGAGAGTAGGACCTCTTAAGGATCAACAAGGTCATCTATGTGCAGATCCACAAGAGATGGATGAGATCCTAAATGAATATTTCTCATTAGTATTTACTGTTGAGAAAGGCATAGGTGTTAGAACATAGAACATAGAACATTACAGCACAGAACAGGCCCTTCGGCCTTCGATGTTGTGCCGACCAAAATAAAAAGCAATGCCCCTCCTAACTAAACCATTCCCTTCTCATCCATATACTTATCCACTAACCTCTTAAACTCCACCAAACTTGGCGCATCTACAACAGCTGCAGGCAGGGCATTCCACTCCCTAATCACTCTTTGAGTAAAGAACCTACCTCTGATATCCGTCCTATAACTCATACCCCTTAATTTAAAGCTGTGTCCCCTCATGCTAGCGAGGGAACTCGCTAGCACGTGCTAGTTAGGGAACTTGAGAAAATAAATAGTTCTTGAGGCGTGCACACCAGAGGTGGTGGTGCTGGGAGTCTTAAAACACATCAAGTTAGATAAATTCCTAGGACATGGTGAAGTGTATTGCAGGATGTTGTGGAAGGTTAGGAAGGAAATTGGGGGTCCCCTTGCAGAAATACGTGAATCATCGACAGCCACAGGTGAGGTGCCTGAAGATTGGAGAGTGGCAAGTACTGTGCCTTTGTTTCAGAAGGACTGCAGGAAAAAGCCTGGAAAGTGCAGATTAGTCAGCCTAATCTCTGCAGAGGATAAGTTGTTAGAAGGTATTCTGAGAAACAGGATCTACAGGCAGTTAGAGAGCAAGGACTGATGAGATACAGTTAGCATGACTTTGTGACTGGAAAATCACAAATTTGATTGAGTTTTTAAAGTGGTAACTAAGAAGGCAGATGAAGGCAATGCAGTCAACATTGTCTACGTGGACTTTAGCAAGATCTTTGACAAGGAACCGCATGGTAGGTTGTTGCATGAGGTTAAATCTCATTGAATAGGGTGAGGTGGCAAAGGAACAAAAATTGGCTTGGTGACAGAAGACAGAGGGTGGTTGTGGAGTATTGTTTTTCAAACTGGAAATCTGTGATCACTGGTGTGCCTCAGGAATTGGTGCTGGGTCCACTGTTATTTGTAATTTGTATTAATGAATTGAATGAGTGTTTAGGAGGTGTGGTTAATAAGTTTGCAGATGACACCAAGATTAGTGGCATTGTGGACAGTGAAGAAGGTTATCTAGGATTGCAATGGGATCTTGGTCAACTGGGTCAGTGGGCTGATGAATGGCAGATAGACTTCAATTTAGATAAATGCGAGGTAATGCATTTCAGTTGATTGAACCAGCCAGGGCTTACTCAGTTACTGGTAAGGCATTAGAGAGAGGTGTAGAACAAAGAGATCTCAAGATACAGGTTCATAGCTTCTTGAAAGTGGAATCACAGGTGGAGATGATGGTGAAGGCAGCATTCAGCATGCTTGGTTTCATTGGTTTGAACAGATGTCTTATTGAAATTGCACAAGACAATTGGTAAGGCCACACTTGGAATACTGTGTGCAGTTCTGATCACCCTATTATAGGATCACCCTATAGAAAGGATATTATTAAACTAGAAAGAATGCAAATGGGGCAGCACAGTGGTTAGCACTCATGCCTCACAGTGTCAGGGACCCAGGTTTGATTTCTGACTTGGCTTACTGTCTGTGGAGTTTGCATGTTCTGCCTATGTCTCTGAGGGTTTCCGTCACACTTTCACTGAGTCAGCATGCAGCAATCATTAAGTTACATATTATTCATTAAGGGGCAACAAAAATTCAAATGTTTTGAGTCATTATGAATGAGGGCAATTACTATACATTAAAAGGATCAATACAGAAAAATGCTGAATTATGATCTGAACAAGTGAAAATTGAAATATTAACACTGGTGAAGAGTATTTTTCTCTAGTAGTATGTGGGAATTGCAAATGAGCACATAATACTGAGTATTAATCTTACCTTCATTTTTACAGCGGCTATGATGTAACATCTATTAATGGTACTCTAATATTTGAAATATCTACTTTAATATAAAATTCTCGATGCTTTAAAGTAAAAATCATAAATACCTTAATTGTTGATATAAATGCAGCAGTGAGATATGAGCAAAGACGAGGTGGCAGTGTTAATTTACTGAAGTCTTTCTCATCATGCAGAGAAGTAGCTATAGCTTGTTGACATAATAACTGCAAGTTGGCAATCCTGTGCTCCACTCGGACAACATATAGTGCAGGTCCAGAAGCAAGAAACAAACGCGAGTCACGGTGACCCCAGCAGATGGCTGTAATGGGACGCTGGGAAGAGAAAAAAGATACAATTTTGCTGATTTGTATAATTCAAGGCATTTAAAGAACTTTATCTTGCCTTTTTCAATATGCAGAATACACAGCAACATGATAAGCAAAATGTGCAATATTAAGGGTTAACTAAAGAGTATGGGCAGCTCTATGGTTAAGCATGCTATACAAAGGCAAGTGAAGAGAAGGTGCTGGAGTTACCATCAAACCCTTCGGGCAGAAATTTCTCCAAAAAATATTAAGTTTAGGATGGGTGACAAAATGGTAAGTTTTCTTGCCTACTTTTTCAACGAGGTAGAAAATGATAATTAATGGCATTTCATGCAATACAGAGGTATATAAGAATATAAGAAAAAGGAGCAGGAATAGGCCATCCAGCCCCTCGAGCCTGCCCCGCCATTCAACAAGATCATGGCTGATCTGTAGTGGTTCAGTACTAGTTTGCTGCTTTCTGTAACCCTTAATACCCTTGTCAATCAAAAACCTATCCACTCTTGACTTGAACATATTCAGCGAGGAAGCCTCCACCACCTTATCAGGCAGAGAATTCCAAAGATTCACCACCCTTTGTGTGAAGAAACTCCTCTGCAACTCTGATCTGAACCTCCCCCCCTAATCTTGAGGCTGTGCCCTCTAGCCCTGCTATCTTTGCTAAGCGGGAAGAGTCTCTCAACCTCTACCCTATCCACCCCCTTCATTATCTTATACGTCTCTATAAGATCCCCTCTCACCCTTCTAAACTCCAAAGAGTACAAACCTAGCTTATTCAATCTCTCCTCATAATCCAATGCCCTCATCTTTGGTATCTGCTTAGTAAACCTTCTCTGCAACCCCTCCAAGGCCAATATATCCTTCCTCGAATGCGGTGACCAAAACTGCAGCTGCGTACTCCAGCTGCGGCTCTATATAGCTGCAACAGTACCTCCCTACTTTTATATTCTATCCCACTAGCTATAAAGGCCAACAATATTGTGAAACTCTCCAGTAGGAAGGTAGGGGTGAAGACTCAGCTCGCCTATGAGGCCAACTGCTGAGCTCTGGGTGGGAGGCAATGTGCATGCGCCCTGATCTCCCAGTTAACTGTGTACACTGTACATTGGGAGACCTGTTGCCCCTTCCCCCTCCAACTGCAGTTGCCCCCTTCCCTCCTCTTCTACAGATCTCCCCCTCACCTTCCCCATCAGGCTCCATCTCTGCCCACCCCCTTGGCACTACCAGGGCACCATACTGCCAATGCCAGAGAATCAGGCTGGCATTTCCACATGGGCACTGCCTGGCCCTGCCTCTGCACCTGACAACTCAGGGTGCTTCAACGGCCTCTGGATATTGAAGGTCAACACATCTGGTCCCCATTGGTGTGCACTATCTGTGATCCTTGAGTGGTGAAGGGGCTAAGGTAAGTGAGCTGAGAAATTGTGCCTGGGGTTATTAATGTCATGCTAAACATGTCAATAATATTTAAATCAGTCTCATGCCCTTTCTCAGCATGAGGCTGGTTTTGCCAGCAGAATGGAACCGGCAAAATCATAAGAGATGAGAAACAGGGCACGAGCCAAATTTTTTTTGCTTTTCACCCTATCTTACTGGCTTGCCACTCATAGATTGACTGGCCAGTAAGACTGTGTTCTTTTTCAGATTAAATATTGGCAAAGCGGGTTTGTAGGCTAAGCTTCTAAAGTTCATCAGGCTATTGCTTGACTAGTCTGTGAGACAGCTCTCCCAGCTTTGGCACTTACCCTCAGATGTTAGTAAGAAGGACTTTGTAGTGTTGACAGAGCTGTTTGTTTTGCCACTGTGTTTTCCGGTACCTAGGTCAATGCCAGGTGGTCTGCCCAGTTTCATTTCTTTGTTGATAATTGATACAACTGAGTGACTCGCTAGACCACTGCTCTCCTATAATACCATTAAGGCCATCGCCCCCCTTCTGAGCTAGCAAGGAGTACAGGCAGAGTCAATGGATGGGAGACTGGTTTGCATGATGGACTGGACTTTGTTCACAACTCTTCATAGTTTCTTGCAGTCTTGGACAGAGCAGGAGCCATATCAAACTGTGATTCAACCAGGAAGGATGCTTTCTATGGTGCACCAGTAAAAGTTGGTGAGAGTCGTAGCAGACATGCTGAATTTCCTTAGCCTCCTAAGTAGAGACATTGGTGGGCATTCTTAATAATGGCATCGGCTTGGAGGGACCAGAACAGGTTATTAGTGATCTGGACACTTAGAAACTTGAAGTGCTCGACCATTTGCACTTAATGCCATTGCACCGCTAATGTAGATATGGACCTCCTCCACTATACTTCCTGAGGTCGATAACTATCTCTTTAGTTTTACTGACATCGAGGGAGAGATTATTGTTGTTGCACCAATATGTCAGACTTCTATTTCTTTTTCCTGTACACCGTCTTGTCATTGTTTGAGATCCAACCCACTATGGCGGTGTCATCAGCAAACTTGAAAATTGAGTTGGAGGGAAATTTGACCAGTCATGGGTGTATAAAAAATAAGAGGCTGAGGACACAGCATTGTGGGGCACTAGTGTTGAGGACAATTGTGGAGGTGTTGTTGTTGCCTATCTTTATGATTGCAGTCTAAGAGTTAAGAAATCTATGATTCAGTCACAGAGTGAGGAGCCAAGCCCTAGACCATGGAGTCTGGAGATGAGTTTTGTTGGAATAGTGATGTTGAATATTGAGCTGTAGCTAATAAATAGGAATCTGACTTAAGTGTCTTTGCTATCCAGATAGTCCAGCGTTTATCCCTTGTCACATCCTCCAATCAATAAAAGTCCCATTTATGCCAACTTTGTTTCCTGTTACCTGGCCAAGTTTTGACTAGTTGGGGTATTGCACAGATTTTTAGTGTTTGGGCTCTAGCTATTCACAATCTACCAATGATTTGGATGTTGGAACCAAATATAATATTTCCAAATTTGCCGATTCCACCAATAGGTGGAAATGTGAGCTGTGAAAAGCATGCAAAGATACTTCAAAGGCATTCAGATAGGCTAAGTGAGCGGACAAGAATATGGCAGATGGAACATAATGAGGAAAAATATCAAGTTATACATTTTCTGAAGGAAAAACTGAAATTAAGTATATTTCTTAAATAGTGAGAGATTTGGAAATGTTGATGTCCAAAACGATTTGGATGTCTGAGTTCATAAATCACTGAAAACTAACATGCAGATATAGAAAGCAAATTAGGAAGACAAATGGCATATTGGCCTTTAATCGCAGAATCATGGAATCCCTACAGTGCAGAAAGAAACCATCTGGCCCAACGAATCTCAACCGACTCTCTGAAAAAATGTATCACCAAACCCTTCCACTTACCCTATCTCTGTGACCCTCCGCATTTACCATGGCTAATCCACTGAACCCACACATTTTTGCACTGTTGGAGGAAAGTGGTACACTGTGAAGAAACCCACACAGGCACTGCAAACTCCACACAGACAGTCACCCAAGGTCAGAATTGAACCCACGTCCCTGATGCTGTGAGGCAGCAATGCTAACCAAGAAGATTTGAATACAAGAGTAAAGAAATCTTGATGCCGTTTTATAGAGCTCAGTGAAACCACACCTTAAGTATTATGTACAGTTCTAGTCTCTTCACCTAAAGAATGATATATTTGCCATCAAGGAAGTGCTAGAAAAAGTTCATCAACTGATCCATGGAATAGTGAAATTGTCTTATTAGGAGAGATGGAGGAGAATGGGCCTATATTCTCTTGAATTTAGAAGAATGAGAGGAGATCTCAGTGAAGTACACATAATTCTTACATGACTCAAGGAAGATTTATCCCGTGGCTGGGGTGTCTAGAATGAGGGGACACAGTCTCAGAATAAGAGGTAGGCTTTTTAGGACTTATATGAGGAGGGTGGCAGATCTTTGGAAATTTCTTCCCCAAAGGGCTACAAAGGTTCAATCATTGAGTAAACTCAAGACAGATATTGATCAATTTCTAAGTATTAAAGATGTTAAGGGATATGGAAATAGTGTGGGAAAATGAAATCACAGTTAAAGATCAACTATGATCTAGTTGAACGGCACAGCAGGCTTAAGGGGCCAAATGGCCTGCTTCTATTTCCAGTGTTCCTAAGTTCTCACATAATCAAGTAAAATTCAAGAATGTTTTTGTTTGAAATGATTTGCTTGGCTAACAGGGCACATAGATGTGAAACAAGCTGCACCACTTTATGTGAGACCATCCAGTTTTAATTCCAAGTGTACAAGGAATATCACATTTTTAAAAACTTAATTTTTCAATCTCAATTAATTCAAAATTGTGTGGGAGGTCAAGGTGATGGCCCAAAAGCCTGGTCCTGGGGAGACAGTCCCACAGTTCAGCAAGCTTTTGAGAAAGAATTTCAAGAACCATAAATATGGAAGGATACTAAGACTACGCAAAAACCCAAATCATGCAAGTTTTCTTGCAACCTGGCCATGGTAGGTTAAGTATTGACAGGTGGCACTAATGAAAATGATTTGATAGGGATGGGATGGGGAGGAAATGGTAACAGGGTAAGAAAAGAGTTGAAGAAATCTTGTGATGGGAAGGGAATTGGCAGTGGTTGTGTAAGTGCAAAGACTGACAATGGCTAGACAAAACTCCTGTAGTAGTATTTCCAGTCTTGCAATATTTTGAGGCAACAACCACAGCAATTAGTCTAAAACCATTCTATGCTAATCCCTGTACACTACTTTTCCGCTTCCCTTCCACTTTGCCGAATCCTTCTCTAACGATGTGTGGGTTAGATTGCTTGACCATGCTAAATTGTCCCTTAGTGTCAGGAGGGTAAATACATGGGGTTACAGGAATACAAACTGGGTGTGATGTTGTTTATGCGCTCAATTGGCTGAATGGTCTTCTTCTGTAAGGATTCTATGATCCTTACCCAAATTAGTTTATAATAAAGTAGTGGTTTTTTGCTGGGCTAGTAGCATAGAATCCAGGTTTAGTGATCCAGTAACGTGACTTCAAATACAACCACTGGAGCTGGGAAGTTTAAACTCAATTACTAAAATCTGAAATAAAAAGCTAACATCAGTAATGGTGACTTTGAAACTATTAGATTGTCAGAAAAATCTGTTCAGTCCACTAATATCTCTTAGGGAAGAAAAACTTTCATTCTCAACAGGTCAAGCCTATATCTGACTCTCCATTCAAAACAATGTGATTCACTCTGAATAATCCTCAAAATGATCTAGCAAGCCACTCACTTAGATCAAACTGCTTCAAAGGCACTCAAGAAGAATAAAACCAGATTATCAGACTGGGCAGATCCACTCTGCCCAGTCAATTCAGCAAAGACCTACTCAGAAACATCTGAAGATTTGTGCCAAAATTGACTGTGCCATAAGATCAGTCAAGTGACAGCCTGACACAGTCATATTCACAGAATAATACCTTCCTTCAACTGCATTCCTAATAGTACTGTAGGTACAGACAGACTGTAGCAGTTCAAGAACACAGTTCACCACCACTTTCTTAAGGAAAATTATGATTAGCCAATAAATGTTGGCATTGCCAATGATGCCAAAATCCCAAGAAGATATAAAAAATATCTTCAATCATTTTCTTTCTAAATAAAAGGATTCCAGCCAGTTAAATTTTTACTGATATGTATAATGGCTCAATTCTAATACAATTCTAGTAAAAGTTTTTTTGCACCTTCTTAGTGCTTCTGTATATGTTATTGTATTATGGAGGCCAAAACATTTCAGTGAACCAAGTATGGTATACCCATGATTCTACACAAGTCCAACGTAACTAATCTGCTTTTAAATTCAGTCCATCCAGAATGAACCCCAGTGCTTTGCTTGCTTTTTTTATTGGCCTCAAAACCTAGGTCACTACATAAATTATTTCTCTTTTCGACATCTGGATCTCTCTTCCCCTTAACCCCATTTACAAATACTGGGCAAGATTCTTTGCTCTCCGGTCAGCATTTTTCTTACTGACAGCAGGATCTTTTGGTCCCACTGATATCAATGGGAATTCTGACTGAAGCCACCCCATGCACTGAGTCAGTGGGACTAGAGGATCCTGCCAGCATGAACAACCAGAAAATTCCATGCACTGTTCTTATCAAAATGTGCCACTGCAACTTAACTGACCTAAATTTTTTCATATAATTTAGATCATTTGCTTTCAACAACTTTTGTTTGATGCCAACTGCACTCAATTGCAATGATTTTCACTATAGAATCACACAGTGCAGAAGGTGGCTATTCAGCCCATCAGGTTTGCACTGACCACAATCCCACCCAGACCCTATCCCTATAACCCTATGCACTTAACCTAGCTAGTCCCCCTGACACTAAGATGCAATTTAGAATGGCCAAATCAGCTAACCTGCACAGAAGGGATCATGAGAAGGCCTTGGCAGGTAAGATTAAGGACAACCCTAAGGCATTCTACAAATATGTGAAGAGTAAAAGGATGAGATGTGGAGGAATAGGACCTATAAAATGAGAAGGTGGGAAAGTTTGTACAGAACCAGCAGAAATAGCAGAAGTGCTTAATGAATACTTTATCTCGATATTTACGATGGAAAAAGATCTGTATGATTGTACTGCAGGCTTGCGGCAGACTGAAAAGATTGAGTATGTGGACACGTTAAGAAAGAGGATGTATTGGAAATTTTGAAAAACATCAAGATAGGTAAGTCGCCAGGACCCGATGGGATGTTACTGTGGGAGATGCGGGAAGAGATTACAGAGCCTCTGGTGACAATCTTTGCGACGTCGATGGAGATGAGAGAGGTTCTGGAGGATTGCAGATGCGGTTCCTATATTCAAGAAAGAAAATAGGGATAGCCCAGGAAATTATCGACCAGTGAGTCTAACCTCAGTGATTGGTAAGCTGATGGAGAAGATCCCAAAGGACAGGATTTATGAACATTTAGAGAAGTTTAGTATGCTGAAAAGTAGTCAGCACGGTTTTGTCAAAGGCAGATCATGCTTTACGAGCCTAGTTGAGTTCTTTGAAAATGTGACTAAACACATTGAAGAAGAGCGGTAGATATGGTTTATAAGGACTTAAGCAAGGAGTTTGATAAGGTCCCCCACGCAAGACTTCTCGAGAAAGTGAGAGGGTATGTGATCCAAGGGGCTGTTGCCTTCCTGATCAAGAACTGGCTTGCCTGCAGAAGACAGAGAGTGGTTGTAGATGGGTCTTCTTCTGCATGGAGGTTGGTCACCAGTGGAGTGCCCTAGGGATCTGTTCTGGGACTCTTGCTGTTTGTAATTTCATAAATGACCTGGGTGAGGAAGTGGAGGGATAGGTTGCTAGGTTTGCTGATGACATGAAGGTTGGTGGTGTTGTGGATACTTTGAAGGGATGTCAGAAATTGCAGCGCGACATAGATAGGATGCAAGACTGGGCGGAGAAGTGGTAGATGGACTTCAACCTGGATAAATGTGCAGTGGTCCATTTTGGCAGATCAAATGGGATGAAGGAGAGCCATAGAGTATAGGGCTAATGGTAGGATTCTTAATAGTGTTGATGAACAGAGGGATCTTGGTGTATATGTGCATAGATCCCTGAAAGTAGGCAGTCAAGTCAATAAGGTTGTCAAGAAGGTATACGGAGTCTTAGCTTTTATTGGTAGGGGGATTGAATTTCGGAGCCGCAACGTCATGTTGCAACTGTACAAAACTCCAGTGCGGCCGCACTTGGAGTATTGTGTGCAGTTCTGGTCCCCACATTATAACAAAGATGTGGAGGCATTGGAGAGGGTACAGAGGAGGTTTACCAGGATGTTGCCTGGTATGGAGGGCAGGTCTTATGAAGAGAGGCTGAGGGATTTGAGGTTGTTTTCGTTAGAAAGGAGGCGGCTAAGAGGGGACCTTATTGAAACATATAAGATGATTAGAGGTTTAGATAGGGTGGACAGTGATAGCCTTTTTCCTAGGATGGAGAAAGCTAGCACGAGGGGACACAGCTTTAAATTAAGGGGTGATAGTTATAGGACGGATATCAGAGGTAGGTTCTTTACCCAGAGGGTGGTTAGGGAATGGAATGCCCTGCCTGCGGCAGTTGTAGATGCGCCAAGTTTGGTGGCGTTTAAGAGGTTAGTTGATAAGTTTATGGAAGAGAAGGGAATGGTTTAGTTTGGAGGGTCATTGCTTTTTTTTCATAATTGGTCGGCGCAACATCGAAGGCCGAAGGGCCTGTTCTGCGCTGTAATGTTCTATGTTCTAAGGAGTATAATATCAAGGGTAAGACTCTTAGCAGTGTAGAGGATTAGAAGGACCTTGGGATCCAGGTCCATAGAACTCTTAAGTTGGCCTCACAGGTAGAGGATGTGGTTAAGAAGGCGTATGGTGTACTGGCCTTCATCAATTGACTGAGCTTAGAAGTCAGGAGACAACGCTGCAGCTTTATAAGACCCTCGTCAGGCCCCACTTGGAATACTGTGTTCAGTTCTGGGTGCCTTATTACAGGAGGGATGTGGAAACTATTGAAAGGGTGCAGAGGAGATTTACCAGGATGTTGCCTGGATTGGGTGGCATGCTTTATGAGGATGGGTTGAGGAAGTTCGGTCTTTTCTCCTTGGAAAGACGAAGGATGAGAGGTGACCTGATAGAGGTGTACAAGATGTTGAGATGTATAGATTGGGTGGATTCTTAAAGCCTTTTTTCCAGGGCTGAAATGGTTGCTACAAGTGGACACAAGTTTAAGGTATTGGGGAGAAGGTACAGAGGAGATGTCAGGGGTAAGTTTTTCACTCAGGGGGTGGTGAGTGAGTGGAATTGGCTGCTGTCAGTAGTGGTGGAGGCAAATTTGAAAGGGTCTTTTAAAGACTTCTGGATTAGTACATGGGACTTAATAGGGTTGAGGGTTAATAGGTAAGCCTAGTAGGTAAGGATATGATTGGAGCAACTTGTGGGACGAAAGGTCTTTTTGTGCTGTAGTTTTTCTATGTTCTATGTTCTATTTCCTCTCCATCTCTCCCCCTTGCTCCTCACCTTTCTCTTCACTAGAATTTTCTCACAGACTAATCGAGCAACAGCCTGACAAAGTGGTACTCATGGAATTGTATCTTACATATAATGTCCCAGACACCATGATCATCATCATTCTTGGGTACCTGATAGGCAGGATAGAACAAGCGAATAGTCGGAAAGAAGCTGCCCTGGAAAACCTGAACATTATTTTTGTATCCATTCAGTCTCATGGTACCAGATCAAATATGGACAGGGAAACATTCTGCTCATTACCATGTACTGTCCCCCTTCAGCTGATGAATCAAATACTCCTCTGTGTTGAAAACCATCTGGAGGAAGCACTGAGGGTGACAAGGGCACAGAATGTATTCTGGATGGGGGTCTTCAATTTCCATCACAAGAAGAGTGCCTCAGTAGTACCACCACAGACTAAGCTGGGCGGGTCCTAAAGGCTGCTATACTGAGAATGCAGCAAAAAAGAAAAACATTACTGGCTTCATTCTCGTTAATCTGCCTGTCACTGATGCATCTGTCCATGACAGTATCAGTAGCAGTGACTATCTTAACAGTCCTTGTGGAGACAAAATCTTCACATTGGGGATATTCTCCATTATCTTGTATGGCCAAATGAGACAGATTTCAAACAGATCTAGCAACTCAAGACGAGGCATCCATAAAGCACTGTGCACCATCATCAGTAGCTGATTTTCTGTCAACCACAATCTGTAACCTCTTGGCCTTGCATATTCCTACTTTACCATTATCAAAAACTGGTGGATCAACCCTGGTTGAATGAAAAGTATAGGAGGGCATGACAGGAGCAATACCAAGCACACCTAAAAATGAGCTGTCAATCTAGTGAAGCTACTACACTGGAGTACATCCCAAAGCATAAGCAGCAAGTAACAGAGACAGAGATAAGCAACTCCACAAACAATGGATCAGATCTAAGCTCTGCAGTTCTGCTACATCCAGCTGTGAATGGTAGTGGACAATTAAACAACTCACCAGAGGAGAAGACTTCACAAGTATTTCAATCCATAATGATGGAGGAGCCCAGCACATTAGTGCAAAAAATAAGGCTGAAGCATTTGCAATAATCTTAAGCCAGAAGTACGAGTGGATGATCCACCTCAACCTCCTTTGGAGATTCCCAGCAATATAGATGTCAATCTTCAGCCAATTTGATTCACTTCATGTAATATCAAGCAACATCTGAAGGCACTGGATACTGCAAAGTCTATGAGCCCTTACAAATTTCCAGGGAAGTAATGGCTGCTGCCTGAAGGACAGCCATCAAAGACACAGGATTAAGGAGCAACTTTGGCCACAAGTAATGCCAAGAAGACTGCCTCTGAATGAGAATCGTTCCCTATCCCCACTCCTACCTGCGAAGACCCACAAACTACACATAAAAGATTACAGAATTGATCATCATGTTCTTTGAACAAGAACAAGCCTGCCCACTACTGAATTAATATCAAGTCCAGAAAGATAGTTGGTCATTAGTTGTTCACACAAGGGCCTCAATTGTTGGCAGAGTGGGAAATCCAACCATGGACCTTCCCGCCCGTAACTTTAATTTTCCAG
This sequence comes from Sphyrna mokarran, assembly GCA_024679065.1. NCBI lineage: Eukaryota > Metazoa > Chordata > Chondrichthyes > Carcharhiniformes > Carcharhinidae > Sphyrna > Sphyrna mokarran. The sequence continues at coordinate 30,525,485 of JAGIQG010000012.1, read as the reverse complement.
AGGCAGGAAAGTAGCGTGGTGTTCACATACCCTCCTGACTGGTTAAATGTCCTTCCTGTCTCCAAACATGCCAAAGAGGGCATAAATTATGCCACTCTGTGAACCTTGCCATGTTTACAGTGAGAATCATCCACCAACCCTCTGAACATAATAAAATGTTGAAAGACATTCTGAAGGGGAAGGGTGAATAACCAATGGTTGTGGTATATATTGGTGCTAATGACATTGGTAAAGAAAAAGATGCAGTTCTACAAGCAGAATATTGGGAATTAGGTCATAAATTGAGAAGTAGGAACTCAGGATTTCTACCAGTATCACATGCTGGTGAGAGTAAAAATAACAGAATATGCCAGATGAATATGTGGCGACAGAAATTGTGTAGGAGAGAGGAACTCAAATTCCTGGGAAACTGAGGGCAGCCCTGGGGAACATAGAACATTACAGCGCAGAACAGGCTCTTCAGCCTTCGATGTTGCGCTGACCAATTAACAAAAAGCAATGACCCTCTAACCTAAACCATTCCCTTTTCATCCATAAACTTATCTACTAATCTCTTAAACGCCACGAAACTTGGCGCATCTACAACTGCAGCAGGCAGGGCATTCCATACCCTTACCACCCTTACCATGTCTTGGAAGATGAGACCAAGACAAGCATGACTGCATCTCGGTAATACCAGGAACATTATACAAAGCAAAAATAGAAGGCAGAAAAATAACAGCAAAAAACAAATGCAGCCAGAATGCAAAATAAAACTAAGATGACTAACAAGGAGGTTAAAAAGATAAGTCTTAATCTGTGGAGCATTCACAATAAGGTAGATGAATTAACTGCGCAAACATATGCAAATAATTGTGATATAGCTGTAGTTACAGAGGCAAGGCTGCAGGGTTACCGAGGGTTGGAACTGAAAATCCAGGGACATTATCATTATTTCCCAAAATAGGATTGGTTTCTGGTTGCAAAACCATCAATTTCAAATTCAGTAGGTGTTTGGTTTAATTTAAGTTGATTGACTAAAATTCAGAAACAGCCTGTTGTCTTGGCAACACTATTGTCTGGCCTCTCAATACAAACGTTCATTTGGGCTCTATGTACTTGCATTTTTTTAACCACCTTTTTAAATAGACAATTTCACAAACACCAACTTCACAACAATTGTGGTTCATATTTAAAGAACTTGCACATGAATTACAACAATTACTTGTCTACTGCATCATTTTTAGAAAAATATCATGACTATACTGAATTATATTATCAGATCATTCTGAGTTTGGTAAAAGTACACCTCTATAAGCAATATTTTTACTTAATCAATTTTCTGATATATAACTATTATAATGAAGTTGTTCTTTGAAGCAATTTTATTGAAGGCAAAATTACTGACCCAATTTCTATACCTGAGTGGGACTTTCCAGTGTGTAAATATGTTCTCCATGATTATTATAGAATTTAACAGCAGTATTTTTCACGACTGGAAGACCTCCTGAATCATAAGGTTGACTCTGCTTTTCCGTGCCTGCTACTGCAAGTAAGTCCCCCTGGGTGCTCCACTGTACAACTGCATCTAGAATAATAAGACAGAAAATAATTAATTTACTACAACTAATTAACAGAGACAATATATCAGTAAATTTTTAAAGTTTTCAGAAGTACACAAAACTGTAGCATATAGCATCTCAAAATAATTTTTAAAGGTTAAGTTTCTTGTTAATAATTTAACTTATTTGATATCGGAAAATAGACTTGAAACTTAGGCGATCATTCTAAACTTACATGCAGAAAGTAGTCTGAAAGTAAATATTCAAGTGAATACGTAAAAACTGACAAGTTATTATGGAAACCAATCCTCAAAGTATAACTTAGTGCACAGAAAATGTTTAAACTGACTGAAGAAATTGTCACTAATTTTTTCAGCACGAGTGTACAACAAGTGTTGATGTAAGTTCGTTTCTGGTTCATGTATATGAAATGTATTCTTCCATTTTGGCACGTGGCACAATGGTTAGCGCTGCTGCTTTACAGCTCCAGGAACCTGGGTTCAAATCCCAGCTTGGGTCACTGTCTGTGTGGAGGCTGTACATTCTTTTCGTGTCTGCGTGTGTTTCTTCTGGACACTCCGGTTTCCTCCCACAGTTCAAAGATGTGCGGATTAGGTTGATTGGCCATTCTAAATTGCCCCTTAGTGTCCCGGGATGCACAGGTTAGAGGGATTAGTAGGTAAATGTGTAGGGATATGGGGGTAGGGTCTGGGTGGGATTATGCTCGGTGCAGACTCAATGTCCGAATGGCCTCTTCCTGCACTATAGGGATCCTATGGTTCATTTTGTGAGGCTATCAAAGTATGTGGTTAGCAGAGACCTATACTCCTCCCAACTCCCGCCTAGGCCCAATAGATGGTAAAGAGGATTGGTTTCAAAAGAAACGTCAGATCATCTGTCACCTGAGAAAAGGCTAATTAACCGTTCTCAGTTACTTCATACAAATGATACCTAATAACAATACTGATAAATTACAGCAATCAAGTTAAGCAGCACAGTGGCACAATGGTTAGCACTGCTGCCTCATATACACTTGGGTTCAATTCCTGGCTTGGATCACTGTTTATGCAGAGTTAGTACATTTTCCCCACATCTGCGTGAGTTTCCTTTGGGTCCTCCCAAAGTCCAAAAGATGTGTTGGTTAGGTGTATTGGCCATGCTAAATTCTTCCTCAGTGTACCCGCCAGAGTGTGGTGACTGGCAGATTTTCACAATAACTTCATTGCAGTGTTAATGCAAACCTACTTGTGACTAATAAATAAATAAACAAAAGTGTGAATCCATATGTTGCAACATAAGGAAAAATATTTTGAACCAAACTAGCCTTCATGTGACTTATTACAATTAGTCATATTGAGCCAACGTGAGAATTGTTTAGAATGTTTCAACTTCTGAAGAGCAATTCCCCTAAGCCCTAGAACCCCCTGTGGAAATCTCGAACTTTACTTTTGACAGTTCCATGGCACTCATCAGGATAGTTATCCAGGAAATGTTAGACAGGTCCATCACCTAGGTAATACCAAAACTGACCCCCAACACCTGTATCTTCTCTCTCCCTCCACCATTCCCTTCCCTCCCCTCCCTTCCCCCTGCCGCTGCCAATGTTTTCCCCAAAAGGTGATGAGTGTCACTGCCCGAATTAATGCTCAATGCTGAAACAATCAAACTACCTGGATCTGCATCTGAAGTGCTGGAAAGCTACTGACCAGGTGCTAAAGTGGGATTAAAATGAATGGGTTGTTTCTTTTGTTTTTTCAAGCACAATCACGCTGGGCTGAATGACCTTCCTGCACCGTAACTTTTCTAATGGGCTAAAAGAAGTGAGGAAATTAAGATAATAAACCTATGCAGAGAAAATGTATCTGGGGCTTCTTGGCCTAATTGATAGGATTCAAAAGAGGTAGCTGCAAAGTTGGTGGATGTGCTTGCTATGATTTTCCAAAATTCTTTAGAGCCAGGAAGTTGACAAATGTAACACTATTATTCAAGGAAGGAGGGAAAGAAAGCAGGGAACCACAAGCCAGTTTGTCTACCAACAGTCATTTAGAACAATGAAGCCTTAATAATACACGCAGAAAAGTACAGTACAATTAGAAGTTAACATGATTTTACAAAACAGAAATTTTATTTGACAAATTTATTGGTTTTCTGAGGCTATAACTAGTAGGGTGTAGAGACAGGAACAAGTAAATGTAGTATACCTGGATTTCAAAAAGATAAACAGAGAGGAGGAGCGATTTGTGGCAGGACTGTGAAGGTAAGCAGTGACTATTATTTAGTTTTTTGCGGGGTATCTCTTTTTCACAAGTTTCTTTAACAATAAGGCTATGGGGTCACCTGGGAAGGGTTTGTTAGAGCGCGAGGTTTAAAAAGCAGGCTGCACCATACAGTGGGCAGTGTCGGTAAGGGACAGCGGAGTGAGCAGGTAGCAAAGTGAGAGCTAAAGGGGTTTGGCTCAACGGGCTTAGGCAGAAACAGGCGAGGCAAGATAGGTTTAATTCTTAGTTCTTTTTGCTTGAAATTTGAAGAAAAAGGGAATTATGAGTGTGAGGCCAGTTTGTTGTTTCAGTATCGGGTGTGGGAGGTCCTAAAGTGTACCAGTCTCCTGGATGTCCGTATCTGCGCCGGATGGCTGAGCTGTGGCTCATTGGGGAACTGGAACTGCAGCTCGAAGACCTTAGTCTGGTCAGGGAGAACGAGGAGGTGACAGATAGAAGTTACAGGCAGGTGGTCATACCAGGGTCACGGAAAGCATGCAATGGTAAACTACTGCAGAAAATATGGATGCATGGGATTGAGGGTGATTTAGTGGTTTAGATTAGGAATTGGCTAGCTGGAAGAAGACAGAGGGTGGTGGTTGATGGGAAATGTTCAACCTGGAGTTCAGTTACTAATGGTGTACTGCAGGGATCTATTTTGGGGCCACTACTATTTTTCATTTTTATAAATGACCTAGATGAGGGTGTAGAAGATGAATTAGTAAATTTGTGGATGACATTAAAGTCGGAGAAGTTGTGGACAGTGCGGATGGATGTTGCAGTTTGCAGAGGGACATAGATAAGCTGCAGAGCTGGGCTTAGAGGTAGCAAATGAGTTTAATGTGGAAAAGTGTGAGATGATTCATTTTGGAAGGAGTAACAGAATTATATAGTATTGGGCTAATGGAAAGACTTTTGGTAGTGTGGATGATCAGAGAGATCTCAGTGCCCATGTGCATAGATCCCTGAAAGTTGACACCCAGGTTGATAGGATTGTCAAGAAGGCATATGGTGCGTTAGCTTTTATTGGTAGAGGGATTGAGTTTCGGAGCTGTGAGATCATATTGCAACTGTACAAAACTCTGATGCGGCCGCACTTGGAGTACTGTGTACAGTTCTGATTGCCGCATTATAGAAAGATGTGGAAGCATTGGAAAGGGTGCAGAGGAGATTTACCAGGATGTTGCCTGGTGTGGTGAGAAGGTCTTATGAGGAAAGATTGTTTTTGTTGGAGAGAAGAAGGTTAAGAGGTGACTTAATTCAGGCATACAAGATGATCAGAGAACTAGTTAGGGTGGACATTAAGGGCCTTTTCCTCGGATAGTAATGACTAACATGAGGGAACATAAATTGAGGGGTGATAATTATAGAAAGGATGTCAGAAATAGGTTCTTTACTCAGAGGGCAATAAGGGCATGGAATGCCCTGCCTGCAGCAGTAATGGACTCGCTAACTTTAAGGGCATTCAAATAGTCACTGGATAGACTTATGGATAATATTAGAATAGTTTAGGTTAGAGAGTCATTAGATTCATTCCACTGGTCGGCGCAACATCAAGGGCCAAAGGGCTTGTACTATGTTAAATGGGTCATGGTTAGGAAGGGGAAGGGTCAGGTGCTAAAGAGTACCCCAGTGGCTGTGCACCTTAGCAATAAGTACTCCTGTTTGAATACTTTTGGGGGGGGTTAGCCTACCTGGTAGAAGTAGCAGTGGCCGTCCTCTGGCGCACAGTCCGGCCCTGTAGCTCAAAAAGGTAAGGATAGGCAGAGGAAAGCAGTAGTGATGGGGACTCTGTAGTGAGGGGGTCGGACAGGCGATTTTGTGGAGGCAGTCGAGAAACTCGAATGGTACTTTGCCTCCCCGGTGCTGGGATCTGAGATATTTCTGATCACATCCAGAATATCCTGAAGTGAGAGGGAGAGGAGCCAGAGGTCATGGTACATACAGGTACTGCTGACATAGGTAGGAAAAGGGAAGGGTCATGAAAAAACAATATAGGAAGAAAGTAGAGAGTTGAGAAGAAGGAATGTAAAGGTAGTAATCTCAGGATTGCTGCCTATGCCACAATACAGCGAGAGTAGGAATGGATTGAGGTGGAGGATAAATGCGTGGCTGATGGATTGGAGCAGGGGGACAGGGATTCAGTTCTGAGACCCTTGCTCTTTGTGATTTTTATAAATGACCTGGACAAGGGAGAGAGGGATGGGTTAGTAAGTTTGCTGATGACATAAGAATTGGAGGTATTGTGGATAGTGTGGAGGAATGTCAGAAATTGCAGTGAGACATTGATAGGATGCAAGACTGGCAGAGAATTGGCAGATGGACTTTAACCCAGATAAGTGTATGGTGATTCATTTTGGCAAGTCAAATATGATGACAGATTATAATATTAAGAGCAAGATTCTTGGTAGTGTGGAAGATCAGAAGGATCTTGGGGTTCGGGTTCATAGACGCTCTAAGTGGCTTCGTGGATAGAGGCTGTGGTTAAGAAGGCATATAGTGTACTGGCATTCATTAATTGAGGAACTGAATTTAGGAGTCGGGAGATAATGCTCAGCTGTACAAGACCCTGGTCAGATCCCACTTCTGCACTGTGCTCAGTTCTGGTTGCCTCATTACAGAAAGGACGTGGAAGCATAGAAAGGATGCACAGGAGATTTACAAAGATGTTGCCTGGATTGGGTGGCATGCCTTATGAGGACAGGTTGAGAGAGCTTGGTCTTTTTCCCTTGGAGAGATAAAGGATGAGGGGTGACCTAAGATAGAAATGTATAAAATGATGAGAGGTATTGATCAAGTGGATTCTCAGAGGCTTTTTCCCAGGGCTGAAATGGTTACAAAAGAGGACACATGTTTAGAGTGCTGGGAAGAAGGTATAGAGGAGATGCCAGGGGTAAATTTTTCACTCAGTAGGTGGTGGGTGTATGGAATTAGCTGCTGGCGATGGAGGAGGAGGCGGATTCAATAGGGTCTTTTAAGAGACTTTTGGATAAGTATATGGAACTAAGTAAGATGGAGGGTTTAGGTATACCTAGTAGGTAGGGACATGTTCGGCGCAATTTGTGGGCTTAAGGCCCTATTTGTGCTGTAGTTTTTCTATGTTTCTGCACTCCATTAGTTACAGCCACAGAAAACGAATAAATTTGTCAATTTGTCAATAATTTGTGCATCACGCATTTGGGGGTAATATATTAACATTGGTTTAGAGAATAGAAAATTGATTAACAGACTGAAAGTAAAGAGTGGGTAAACAGAGCAATTTTATAATTGAGTGATTAGGGTGTGGAATGCCCTGCCTGCAGCTGTTGTAGATGCGCCAAGTTTGGTGGCGTTTAAGAGGTTAGTTGATAAGTATATGGATGAGAAGGGAATGGTTTAGTTAGGAGGGGCATTGCTTTTTATTTTGGTCGGCACAACATCGAAGGCCGAAGGGCCTGTTCTGTGCTGTATTGTTCTATGTTCTATGTTCTATAATGCGAGACTGACAAATAGCAGGGATCAGTGCTGCTGCCTCAGATATTTACAATCGATATTCATGACTTAGATGAAGAAATAGAGTCATAGAGGTCTACAGCACAGACTTATCACTTCTGCACTGGCCAAAGACCTGGAGTGGCACTGTGGTGCTACTTCAGGCTGCAATGGAGTGCTTAAGTTGGAGATTGATAACTGAGGGAGTTCAGCAAGGACAGCGTGAGGTGTGCTTTTGCTGAGAAAGGCAAGCAGCAGCTTTGCGGCAGGGACTATCTGGGCCACTACAGCAGCATTCGTTAAGTGACATCACAGTTCAGAAAGTGACAAGGTAACAACAGATACAGCCAATTAGTAACCTGCAGAGGATTTTCATACAGCTTTTAGATGTACATTAGCTGAAATAAAGGTATGAATTCTTGATTGTAACAGAAGTGTTTGAAACAAAGGAAGGACCTTAGCTTAATTAAATTCTCTGAAAGAGAGTAACTAGCTTAATTTAGAGAGAAGTCATGGCAGGATTCCTCATATCTGCAGTGTGCTCCTCTTGCACAATGTGGGAAATAAGGGATGCTTCCAATGTTCCTGATGATCACACATGCAGGAAATATATACAACTACAGGTACTGGCTAAATATACTCGGGAATTGGTGCTGCAAGTAGACTCACTGAAAATGTCATGATTAGCACTTTTAGCAGGCAGAAAAGGAATGGGTGACAATAAGGCAAAACAAAAGGCTCAGGAAAGAAGTACAGTAGTCCCCTCTGGTTATTCCTTTTTCTAACAGATATACTGCTTTGGATATTGTTGGGGGTTGGTGATAGTTTCTCAGGGGAATGCAGCAAAAGGCAAATTCATGGCACAACAGATGGCTCTGCTACACAGAGGGAAGGAAAACAAATGGCTGGGTTTCAGTAGTAAGGGCTACAGATAAGTGTTCTTGTGGCTGCAGATGTGAATCCAAGGTGGTATATTGCCTTCCTGCTACCAGGGTCAGGAATGTCACTGAGCAGCTGCAGGACATTCTGGCGAGGAAAGGTGAAGAGCCATTGTTTGTGATACACAAAGGGTCCAACAATAAAAAGGATGAAAGCAAGCAAAGAAATATAGACAGATTGAAGTGAGTGGGCAACAAATGGCAGATGGAGAATAAAATGGGAAGTGTGAAATTACTTATTTAAATCCTAAGAATAAGAAAACTGAATACTTTCCTAAAACATGTGAAACTTGTAAATGCTAATGTTCAGAAATTTGGGTGCGTCCTTACAAAGAACGTAAAATGCTGGTTTCAGATAAGTAAGCAAAAAAGACAAATTGCATATTTGCCTTCATCACCAAGGGACTGGAGCACAGGAAAGTCTTTCTACAACTGTTTTTTTTTGGTGAGAACAATCAAGAATACTGAGATGTTTTGGGCTTAATATTTCACCAAGGTTATACTTGCTTTGCAGGTAATATAATAATTGGGTCCATGGGAAGAGGGGACTGCTCTGTAATGAGAGGTTGTGTAATCTTGGTTTATATTTCAGGAGTTTAAACAAATGAGTTTCAGCCCATTGGAACTTATTTGGATACATAAGACACACAGTGTCAGGATAAGGGTACCGAGATGAGGAGGAATTACTTCACTTAAAGGGTTGTGACTCTTTGGAATTCTCTACCACAGACCAAATGTTCCATTATTGAATACATTAAAAGCTGGTGTAATATCCTAACATGGGCGGCACAGTAGCACAGTGGTTAGCACTGCTGCTTCACAGCTCCAGAGTCCTGGGTTCAATTCCCGGCTCGGGTCACTGTCTGTGGTGAGTTTGCACATTCTCCTCGTGTCTGTGTGAATTTCCTCCAGTACTCCAGTTTCCTCCCACAATCCAAAGATGTGCGGGTTAGGTTGATTGGCCATGTTAAGAAATTGCCCCTTCGTATCCAGGGATCCGTGGGTTAGAGGGATTAGTGGGTATAATGTATAGGGATATGGAGATAAGGCCTGGATGGGATTGTGTTTGGTGCAGACTCGATGGGCTGAAGGGCTTCTTTCTGCGCTGTAGGGTTCTATGATCTATGAACAATTTTAGCAGTTGTTGGCTTTAAACAAAAAGAAAAGACATAGATTGCACACTAGATTAAAACCAACGAGAACAGACTTATTCCATGAGCCCAGAGAGACAAAGTGAAACTAAAAACAGCAGCCTCTGCAACACCCAAAATGACATCACCAACCCATGTGATCAGCTCTTAAAGCAATCATGCAACCAATCAAATATATAACATCCCTCCCTGTCTACTTCAGTGGTTATGACAACAAATTAAAATATTACAAGGGATCAATAATACTCTAGACAAACTACTGTGCAACATTACTCATTATACACAGTTATAGAATAGAAACAAGAAATCCTGACGATGCAGAAAGAAGCCATTTGGCCTACTGAGCCTGCACCAATAACAAACCCATCTAGGTCTTATCCCCATAACCCCATATATTAACCCTGCTAAGAGACACTAAACAGCAATTTAGCATTGCTAATCAACCTAACCCATACAGCTTTGGAGCGCCCAAAGAAACTAGAGTACCCAGAGCAAACCCATGTAACACATGGGGAAAATGCAAATCCGCATAGAGTGACCTGAGACCGGAATTGGATCCAGATCCCTGGTGCTGTGAGGCAACAGTGCTACCACTGCACCACCATGCCATCAATAAAAAAATTGATTAGAACGACATCTATTCCGCTTCGGTTGTACATGACACTTTGGAATTTGGTTGTCCTTGAGTATGATTTGGAACTTTAATAGACACTTCTTCCCATGGAACCAATTCTGCATCACTCTCTATGGTATAGTACATGTTCATCAGGCAATTCAGATTTAACTAAGTCTTCTGTAGTTCTGTTCACAACACTAAGGACTAAAGAAGTTGCTATTTATGGAAATGATTCTGAGAAATTATTTAGAGATGAAATCAATTGGTCAGCATGGTGTTACCAAAATAGTTCACCTTCATTTTGAACTGTGTAAGAAATTGGACTTGTTTTTGCTAAAACTGTGGCTCGCACCCAATTCTTATTTATGGCATGTGCTAACACACGATCTCCTTGTTGAAATGAATGTTGGTTTACTGTCACTACTAGTCTAGCAACTTGAGATTGTTGTTGACGCTACAATCTCAGAAGTTTCTAGGGAAAATAACAAATCAAGCATAGTTCTTAATTTTCTCTTTAAAGGGTAATAACGCAGCTGAACTTTGGATGGTCACTTGAAGATTACTTCACAAAATGCCAAAAAGTTCTTCACATGATAATTAATCTTGGTTTATTTGAAGCTTTGAAAAAATGTTTCAAGGACTGTATGAATATTTCAGTTAATCCATTAGTTGTGGATGTTAAAGTGCAGATTTTAAATGCTGAATACCATATACTTTGAGATAATCCTCAAACACTTGTCAAGTAAATTGCGAATTATTATTGCAAGCAATGGATCTATGGACAAAGAGGTCATCTAAACTCGAAACAGCAGCTATTTTCTCTCCTTACAGATACTGCCAGACCTGCTGAGATTTTCCAGCATTTTTTCTTTTGGTTTCAGATTTCAGCATCTGCAGTAATTTGCTTTTATTGCAAATGATCTGTTTTGGTTTACCAAATTCTGCAAAATGTTCGTCAAGTTTTTCAGTGCTTTGTTCAGATTAACAGCTCTCATGATAACAATTTTGAGCCATTTGAGTGTGCATCAATTATGACTAAGAACATGTAACCCATTGCCATGGAATTTAAAGCCACTCCCTAGGTTGTAAGTGGAACAAATGGTGGTGTAATTCTTATTTGGGCAGAGTATTGACACTGTCCCACAGTTTTTTCCCCAATATGAGCAACAAGATCCAGGTGCCAAAAATGCCAATTCCTTCATCCACACTATGCAAGGATGTCCTTCAAGTAGTTGTTCAAAAATTCTTCCACGCAGACTAGGAAGATTGATCATTCAATATCCCAACAATAGACACCCCCTCTAGACAATCAACTCAAGATTTCTTGACAAATGGTTTCAAATTGGTATTCATACAATGCATTCCAGCTATCATTCCTTTCAATGCTATGTTCATCACCTTTCCCAACATGGAATCATTTTTGGTATGTCTCTGAATTGCAGAAGCAAAAATAGGCAAATGATCTACTCGCAAAAATAAAGAATATGAATAAAACCAGTTGGTGGCATCTGTGTTAAATATGTAAAGGTAAGCGTGATAATGATTCAGCATTACCATCTTTGCAATCGACTAGCTGCTAACAATGGTCTGTCTTTATACAGTTCAATCAATAATGTGAAATGAAGACCATATGAATAATGATGAAACCTTTGTATGCCAAATATTTTACTCAATGCTTCTTTTTCTAGATGAGCATAGTTTTAAGAACATAAGAACTAGGAATAGTTCCACCATTCAATAAGATCATGGCTGATCTGTTTGTGGGCTCAACTCCACTTACCAACCCACTCACCATAACCCTTAATTTCTTTACTGTTCAAAAATTTATCTCTCCTTGCCTTAAAAACATTCAATGAGATAACTTCATGTGCTTCACTGGGCAAGGAATTCAACAGATCCACAATTCTTCGGGTGAAGAGGTTCCCCGTCAACTCAGTCCTAAATCTGCTTGCCCTTATTTTGAAACCATGCCCCTTAGTTCTAGTTTTACCTGACACTGGAAACAACTGCCTTGCTTCTATCTTATCTATACCCTTTATAATCTTATATATTTCTACAAGATTTCCCCTCATTCTTCTGAATTCCAATGAGTATAGTCCCAATCTACTCAGTTTTCTCCTCATAAGCCAAGTCTCTCAACTCCAGAATCAACCTAGTGAATCTCCTCTGCACTCTCTCCAGTGCCAGTATATCCTTTCTCAAGTAAGGAGACCAAAACTGTACACAGTACCCTAGATGTGGTCTCACCCAGCACTTTATATAGCTGCAACATAACCTCCTGTTTTTGAACTCCACCCCGCTAGCAATGAAAAACAAAATTCCATTTACCTTCTTAATTACCTGCTGCACCTACAAACTAACTTTTTGTGTTTCTTGCACAAGGACACCCAGGTTCCTCGGAAGAGCAGCATGCTGCAATGTTTTACTATTTAAATAATAATTGCTGTTATTCCTACCAAAATGGATGACCTCACATTTGCCAACATTGTACTCCATTTGCCAGACCCTTGCCCACTCACTTTGCAGACTTTCAGTGTCCTCTGCACATTTTGCTCTATCACTTATCTTAGTATCATCTGTGAATTTTGACACACTAAACTTGGTCCCCAACTCCAAATCATCCATGTAAATTGTAAACAATTGTGATCCCAACACTGATCCCTGAGGCATACCACTTGTCACTGATCGCCAACCATAAAAACACCCAATTACCCCCACTCTTTGCTTTCTGTTAGTTAAGCAATCCTCTAATCATGCTAATACATTACCCGTAACATCATGCATCTTATGCAACAGCCTTTGGTGCAGCACCTTGTCAAATGCCTTCTGGAAATCCAGATACATCACATTCACAGGCTCCCCATTGTCCACCACACATATAACATCCTCAAAGAACTCCATCAAATTTATTAAGCATGACCTGCCCTTCATGAACCCATGCTCGTCTTCCCATTGGGACAACTGATATCCAGATGTCTTGTTATATCTTCCTTAATGATGGATTCATGCATTTTTCCTACTACAGAAGTTAAGCTAACCAGCCTATAGTTACCCGCCTTTTGTCTAGGTCCTTTTTTAAACAGTGTCTCATTTGTTATCTTCCAATCTGCGGGAAGCACCCCAGTGTCCACCGAATTTTGGTAAATTACTACCAGTGCATTTGTTATCATCTTTTTCAGTACCCTCGAATGCATTCCATCGGGGCCAAGGGGCTTGTCTACCTTTAACCCCGTTAACTTGTCCAACACGACCTCTTTAGTAATAATGATAATTTCTAGGTCCTCACTTCTTGTCATTAATTTTTGGCATGTATATTCAGCATAAGTCAAAGTATGTGAAGCAAAAGTCATTCTTCTCCCGATTGCTTGCTGTATGAAACTACTGCCCCAATCCATAAGGTCAAGCAATGGTAGTTTTGGATTAAAATCAACCAAGATTTTCAGACTTTTGCAAAGCATTATTGACATCCTTGCAAGCATTCTCATATTCTGTTTAGTCTCATGACTGTTTCACATACAGTAAATTAAGGGATTTTCACAGTAACTTAATTGCAATGTTAATGTAAGCCTGCTTGTGACGCTAATAAATAAATTAAATTGTGAAACGGCTTCAAAAATGTAGCTAAGGACCTTAATTGCATCATGTTCGTTGTTGTAGTGCTTCCAACTTTTAAGTGCCTTATTTCAGCTTTTATTTTCAAAAACATGACCAAATACTGGACTGAGGTCTGGAAAAAGTCACACTTCTTTTCCTAATATGTAGACTATATGCTTGAAAATATCCCAATGTTTCTTCAAAATTATTCAAATGCTCTTGTTCACTGGACCCTGTAATAACAATATCATCTAGGTGACATTGTATACACTTAAAATCTAATCCATTGATCTTTGAAATAGTTCTGGTACAGACGTTATTCCAAAAGGCAATATTTTATATAAAAAAAATTTATGAGTAACAATGGTGAGCAATGGTTGGATTCAGCAGCTACATTTCACAGAATCCCTACAGTGCAGAAGGAGGCCATTCGGCCGACTGAGTCTGTACTGACAATTCCAGTTAGAACTCTGTAGCCCTATGTATTTATGATGTAAAGATGCCGGCGTTGGATTGGAGTGGTAAGAACTCAGTAAGAATTTAGCAACACCAATTATTAATCCAACCTATTTTACTATCAAATAAATCGGTTGGATTAATAATTGGTGTTGCTAAATTCTTACTGAGCCCTATGTATTTACCATTATTGGATAACAAATTTTATGAAATTGGGCACAAAATATGGAAGCAGACCAAAATCACACTCAGAACCTCTCCACTAAAAGAGACACAGACGCAGGCTAGCAGGTGGGAGCATGCTTTTAGAATGCAAATGAGGCTAGCACACAGGGGAAGCTCGTCAGGATGGCACCCACAGGAAATAACTTACAAAAAAACATATCGACACTGCACTACATCAGCACTTCTAAACCGGTCAAAAAACCTATGAAGACACACTCAGATTAGCATAGTTTAGGAAGCATCCCTGGCCCCTCAAAATTCCTGAGCATAATTGCACACCTATTGTTCAAGCCCCGGAAATTCCAGACCATTGATAACCAATCAGACAAAAACGATTAACACACAATCATCCTAATACTTGAAAATATCGAGACAGGATGGCTGAAGTCAAGTACTGTAAATAAAGCATTAACATTTGAATCGCATACTACATCAAAGTTGGGGAATAACTATAGCTCCATAACAGTGAGTCTTCAGAGTGCTTTTGGGACAGTCCGATTGTATGTCCTGACTGCACCTCCATCAACATATAAGAAAATAAAGCTGTACCATTGTTGAACTTGACCCTGAGTTTGTGGTGGTCGCTTTGCCCACTCACGCTAACACCATGCCAATCCCTATGCATCTCAAAACAGTAGAGGGTAATTTAGCTTGACCAATGCACCTAACCTAACCTTTGGATTATGGATGGAAACCTACGCAGACACGGGATAAACATGCAAACTCCACACAGACAAATTGGGAATCGAACCCAGGCCCAGTATGAGCAGCAGTGCTAACCACTGTGTAACCTTTTCATTTGTAAATATACTTATGAAATATCAATATTACTAAATTTCCAGATAACCTAGTAAAAAAGTCAATTAAATAATGTGGACGTTGATCAGCACACAACACTGGATTTAAGGTTTTTAAAAATATAAACAGAACCATCTGGTTTAATTACAATACGATGGGATAACCCAGTTCCTCATTGTAACTGGCTCTAACACACCAATATTAACAACTCATACAAATTCTTCTTCGACCTTGGGACATTTGCATATGGCACTGCTCTACCTCTGAGGCTTTTCTTACTATGCTTTTTCTTAAGTTTTACTTGAACTCCCTCTATTGAGCCAAGTGACTCTTCAAATACCCTCCTGTATCCAGAAGCTGCTGCAGGTATGTTTTGGCATTGAACAATTTACTAACAGCACTCCATTTAAGTTTTATTTTCTTTAACCATAATGACCCAATAGAGCAGGAAAATTGCCACAGATCACGTAGTCATAGAGTCGTAGAGTTTTACAGAATGGAAACAGGTCCCTTGGTCCAACTTGTCCATGCCGCCCTTTTTTTAAAAGCTAGTCCCAACTGCCCACATTTGGCCCACATTCCTCTATACCTATCTTAGCACATGAAGAGGCAACTCTCAGCAGTTCTATATCTGGGGGGGCGAGGGGTCGTCTGACGAAGGGTCATCTAGATTCAAATAGTTGGTTCTATTATCCCTCCACAGATGCTTCCGTAACTGCTGAGATTTTCCACCATTTTGTCTTTCTGTTGTGGTAGCGAGGTAACTCTCCACTGTTTGTCTATTTATTTCTATATTGACCATAATGTAACCTTTTAGTGGCACAATCTCGTCCATGTATGTCCTTAAAATCAGATGAGCTGGTTTTAAAGGAAGTTGCTTCAGCTTTTGTTGGAAGATAGTCTCAGGAATTAAAGATACAGCAGCACAGTATCAATCTCCATCCTAGTAGGCTGTCCACTTAACATGGCAATCTCACAGAATCTACACGATGCACCCTGTACTGATAAAACCATAAAATATAGGAGCAGAATTATAGCATGAGGGGACAAGGAGGAAATGGTCGAGTAAGGGAGCCATGGTGTACTAAAAAAGTTAATTCGCTGGTTAAAAGGAAAAAAGAGGCTTATGTCAGGATAAGGCTTGATGGCTCAGTTAGTGCACTGGATAGCTATAGATTAGCCAGGAGGGAGCTAAAGAGTGAGTTGAGAAGAGCTAAAAGAGGACACAAGAAGACTTTGGCTGATAGGATCAAGGAGAATCCTAAAGCTTTCTTTAGATATGTTAAGAATAGAAGATTGGTTAGGGCAAGATTAGGGCCAGTCAGAGACAGCAGTGGGAAGTTGTGCGTGGAGCCTGAAGAGATTGGAGAGGCACTGAATAAATATTTCTCTTCGGTATTCACGCAGGGAGATGTAAATGTAGTTGTGGAGGACACTGGGATACAGGGTTGTAAACTGGAAAGTATTGAAGTAGATAAGGAGGATGTGCTAGATATTCTTGAGGGTTTGAAGTTAGATAAGTCCCTTGGGCCGGACGGGATTTACCCTAGGATTCTCTGGGAGGTGAGAGAGGCGATTGCAGAGCCTCTGGCTCTGATCTTCAGGTTGTCGTTGGTTACGGGTATAGTTCCGGAAGACTGGAGGATAGCGAATGTGGTCCCATTGTTCAAGAAGGGGAAGAGAGACTTTCCAGGGAATTATAGGCCAGTGAGTCTTACTTCTGTTGTGGGCAAAGTATTGGAGAGAATTATTAGGGATAGGATTTATAGTTATTTAGAGAGAAATGAATTGATTGGGGATAATCAGCATGGTTTTGTGAAGGGTAGGTCGTGCCTTACTAACCTTATTGAGTTTTTTGAAAAAGTGACCAAAGAGGTGGATGGGGGTAAGGCAGTTGATGTGGTATATATGGACTTTAGTAAGGCGTTCGATAAGGTGGCCCATGGAAGGCTTCTGCAGAAAATGCAGATGTATGGGATTGAGGGTGATTTAGCTAATTGGATTAGGAATTGGCTAGCTGATAGAAGACAGAGGGTGGTGGTTGAGGGAAATTTTTCATCATGGAGTTCGGTTACAAGTGGTGTACCTCAGGGATCTGTTTTGGGGCCCCTGCTGTTTGTAATTTTTATAAATGATCTGGATGAGGGTATTGAAGGATGGATTAGTAAATTTGCGGATGACACAAAGTCGGAGGAGTGGTAGATAGTGAAAAGGGGTGTTATAGTTTGCAGAGAGACTTGGACAAGTTGCAGAGCTGGGTCGAGAGGTGGCAAATGGAGTTTAATGTGGAAAAGTGTGAGGTAATTCACTTTGGCAGGAATAACAAATGTGTAGAGTATAGGGCTAATGGTAGGACTCTTAATAGTGTTGATGAACAGAGGGATCTTGGTGTATATGTGCATAGATCCCTGAAAGTTGGCAATCAAGTCGAAAAGGTTGTTAAGAAGGCATACGGAGTCTTAGCTTTTATTGGTAGGGGGATTGAATTTCGGAGCCGCAACGTCATGTTGCAACTGTACAAAACTCTAGTGCGGCCGCACTTGGAGTATTGTGTGCAGTTCTGGTCCCCGCATTATAAGAAAGATGTGGAGGCATTGGAGAGGGTACAGAGGAGGTTTACCAGGATGTTGCCTGGTATGGAGGGCAGGTCTTATGAAGAGAGGCTGAGGGATTTGAGGTTGTTTTCGTTAGAAAGAAGGCAGCTAAGAGGAGACCTTATTGAAACATATAAGATGATTAGAGGTTTAGATAGGGTGGACAGTGATAGCCTTTTTCCTCGGATGGAGAAAGCTAGCACAAGGGGACATAACTTTAAATTAAGGGGTGGTAGTTATAGGACGGATGTCAGAGGTAGGTTCTTTATCCAGAGGGTGGTAAGTGTACGGAATGCCCTGCCTGCTGCAGTTGTAGATGCGCCAAGTTTGGTGGCATTTAAGAGGTTAGTAGATAAGTTTATGGATGAAAAGGGGATGGTTTAGGTTAGAGAGTCATTGCTTTTTCTTAATTGGTCGGCGCAACATCAAAGGCTGAAGGGCCTGTTCTGCGCTGTAATGTTCTATAACTTTAAATTGAGGGGTGATAGACATAGGATACATGTCTATCCTATATGTAGATAGACATATAGACATATATGTTATATATGTCATACATAACATATATGACATATATATGTTATATATGACATATATATATCATATATATGTCATATATATTCTTTATTCATAAGATAAGAACGTAAGAAATAGGAGCAGGAGTAGGCCATCTAGCCCTTTGAGCCTGCCCTGCCATTCAATAAGATCATGGCTGATCTGAAGTGAATCAGTTTTACTTTCCCACTTTCTCCCCATAACCCTTAATTCCCTTGTTTATCAGAAATCAATTTACCCATGACTTAAATATTATCAACGAGGCAGCCTCCACCATTTCAATGAGCAGAGGATTCCAGAGATTCATCACCCTTTAAGTGAAGAAGTTCCTCCTCAACTCTGTTCTAAACTGCCTCCTCCTTATTTTGAGACTGTGCCCTCTACTTCTGCTATCCTTTCTAAGCAAGAAGAATCTCTCTACCTCTACCCTATTTAGCCCCTTCATTATCTTGTAAGTCTCTATAAGATCCCCCCTCAGCCTTCTAAACTCTAATGAGTACAGATCCAGTCTATTCAATCTCTCTTCATAAACTAACCCCCTCATCTCTGGTATCAGCATGGTGAACCTTCTTTGTACTCTAAGGCCAATATATTCTTCCACAAATATGGGTTCCAGAACTGCACACAATACTCCAGTTGCAGCCTCACCAGTGCCCTGTAAAGTTGCAGCGAGGCCTCCCTGCTTTTATATTCTATCCCCCTTGCTATAAAGGCCAACAGTCCATTCGCCTTCTTGATTACCTGCTGCACCTGCAGACTGAGTTTTTACAATTCGTGCACAAGGACCCCAGGTCCCTCTGCACTGCAGCTTTTCACCCTTTAAATAATAATTCTTCCTACTATTATTTCTATCAAAGTGGATAACCTCACATGTGCTAACATTATATACTCCATCTGCCAGGTCCTTGCCCTCTCACTCAGCCTATCCAGATTTCTCTGCAGACTTTCCCTTCCTCTACGCAATTATCTTTTCCACTCATCTTCGTGTCATCAGCAAATTTTGTTACCCTACATTCAGCCCCCTCCTCCAGATCGTCTATGTAACTATATTGTTCAGAGAGTGGTAAGGGTGTGGAATGCCCTGCCTGCAAAAGTAGTGGACTCACCATTAAGGGCATTTAAATGGTCATTGGATAAAGACATGGATGATATTAGAATAATATAGGTTAGATGGGCTTTAGATTGGTTTCACAGGTCAGCGCAACATTGAGGGCCGGAGAACCTGTACTGCGCTGTAGTGTTCTATGTTCTCTATCTCTCACTCAATCATTATCACCAAGCCAGGGAATGAATCTTGATTCAATAGAGAGTACAGGAGGGCATGCCACCAGCAGTGCCCAGCATACCTAAAAATGAAGTGTCAACCTGGGGTGAAGCTACCAAACAAGGCTACTAACATGCCAAACAGCATAAACTAGTGATAGAGCTAAGTAATCCCACATACAACAGATCATATCCAAGCTCTACATTCTGTTGTAAATAGTGGTGGACAATTAAACAACTCACTGGAGGAGGATCCCAGCACACCTGTGCAAAGGATGAGGTTGAAGCATTCGCAGCAATCTTCAGCCAGAAGTACCGAGTGGATGATCCAACTCGGCCTACTCCAATCTTCCCCAGCATCTCAGATGCCAGAATCCAGCCAATTCGATTTGCTGCATATGATATCAAGAAATGGTTGGAAGCACTAGATATGCAAAGGAAGTGGACTCTGAGAACTTTCTGGCAACAGTACAGAAGACTTGTGCTCCAGAATTTGCCAATCCCCTTGCCAAACTCTTCCAATAGTGTTATAATACTAGCATCTACCTAACATGTGGAAAATTGCCCAGGTATGTCCTGTACACAAAAAGCAGGATAAATCCTGGCCAATTACTGTCCCATCAGTCTACTCTCAATCATCAGTAAAGTGATGGAAGAAGTCATCAACAGCTATCAAGCAGCACCTGCCCAGTAATAACTTGCATAGTGACACCCACTTTGGATTTCGCTAGGATCACTCATTACAGCTTTAGTTCAAGCATGTTGCCTCACAGTGCCCTAGCCTTGGCCCCAGGTTCAATTCCAGACTCGAATCACTGTTTATGTGGAGACTGCATATTCTCCCTTGAGTGCATGGGTTTCTTCTGGGTATTCCTGTTTTCTCCCACAGTCCAAAGATCTGTGGGTTAGGTTGACTGGCCATGATAAATTAACCTTAGTGCCAGGGGATTAGCAGGGTAAATACGAGGGGTTAAGGAAATAAGACCTGGGTGGGATTGTGGTCAGTACAGGCTCGATGAGCCGAATGGCCTCCTTCTGCATTGTAGGAAATTTATGGACAAAAAGCTGAATTCCAGAGGTGAGGTCAGAGTGACAGCCCTTGACATCAATGCTGCATTTGACCGAGTGTGGCATTAATGAACCATAGCAAAACTGGAATGGATATCAGGGGCAAACCCTCCATTGGTTGGAGTCATACCTGTCAAATAGGAAGATGGTTGTAGTTGTGAAGGATCAGTCATCTCAGCTGCAGGACATCTCTGCAGGAGTTCCTCAGGATAGTGTCCTAGGTCCAAACATCTTCAGCTGCTTGCTTCATCAATGACATTTCTTCCATCAGAAAGTCAGACTGGGAATGTTCGCCGATGATTGCAAATTGTTCAGTACCACTTGCGACTCCTCAGATACTGAAGCAGTCTATGCTCAAATGCAATAACATCCAGGCTTGGGCTAATAAGCTGCAAGAAACATTCTCACCACAAAAATGCTGGACAATAGCCATCACCAATAACTGACATTCTAACCATCATCCCTTGACATTCAATGGTTTTATCATCACTGAATCTCCCACTGTCAACATTCTTAGGGTTACCACTGACCAGAAACTCAACTGAATTCATCACATAACCACAGTGGCTACAAGAGCAGGTCGGAGGTTAGGAATATTGCAGCGAGCAACTCACCTCCCGACTCTCCAAAGCCTGTTCTCCATCTATAAGGTGCAGGTCTGGAGTGTGATGGAATACTTCCCACTTGCCTTGAAGGGTGCAGCTCCAATAACGTTCAAGAAGCTTGACACCACCCAAGAACAACTGTCTGCTTGGTACCACATCTACAAACACCTCCACCACTGATGCTCAATAACAGCAGTGTGTACTACCTACAAGACGCATTGTAGCAATACACCGAAGATCCTTACGCAATACCTTCCAAACCCACAACCACTTCCATCTACAAGGATAAGCGCAGCAGACAAAAGGGAATGTCACTATCTGCAAGTATCCCTCCAAGTCATTCACCATCCTGACTTGAAACTATATTGCTCTTTCTTCACAATTGTTTGGTCAAAATCCTGGAATTTCCTTCCTAATGGCATTAGGAATGCTATAGGTCAATCCACAACAAATGGACAACATTTCAAGAAGGCAGCTCATCATCACCTTCATGAGGGCAACTAGGAATGGGCAATAAATTCTGGCCAGTCAGCAATGTCCACGTCCCATGAATGAATGAAATAAAAAAGCCAGACACTGCCTGGGATCACATACTTCTCTAATCTGAAAAGCCTCCTCTGTTAAAACTACACAGTATCTCCTGCTCTGCCATTACACACTGCAACACACGCACAGGCCTTACAGCTTAAAGAAGTCTATCTTCAATCTTTGATCCTATTGTTGATTGTCTCCAGCCACTTTTGTGGCACGATGGCACAATGGTTAGCACTGCTGCCTCAGAGTGCCAGGAATCCCGGTACAATTCCGGCCCTGGGTGACTGTTGTGTAAAATCTGCATGTTCACCCAGTGTCTGCATGGATTTCCTCTGGGTGCTCCAGCTTCCTCCCATGTTCACAAAGATGTGCAGGTTAGATCAATTGGCTATGCTAAATTGCCTCTTAGTGGCTGGGGGAATCAGTAGGGTAAATATGTGAGGTTACAGGGATAGGGCCTGATTGTTGACAACTGACTGTTGTCAGTGCAGGCTTGATCGGTTGAATGGCCTCCTTCTGCACTGTAGTGATTCATCTAATATTCAAAGTGTGATCGCCCACAACATTTTTTTCCTACTTAGGATCTTTCGTCAATGTTCTTGACAAAACAAAATCCCAACTTCTCACCAATTTTCTTTTTCTAATGTCCTAACTATGTTAGGAGCTGTAGGTTTTAAACAAAAAGAAAAAATGTGGTTTGCGCATGTTGATTTGAAATAACAATACCAGATTAATTCCATGAATTTTTGCTGGTACAGAGTACAAATTGAAATTAAAAGCAGCAGCTTGTGCAACATCCTAATGACATCACCATCGAATCATGTGATCAGCTCTTGAAGCAATCATGCAACAATTCTAAATTAACATATAATACCAGGATAGATAGATTTTTGGTCTTTCAGGAAATAAAGGGATATAGGAATGGACAGAAGAGTAGAAATGAAGCCGAAGATCAACCATGATCATACTGAATGGCAGTGGAACAGGCTTGGCATATTGTTTATTCTTGCTCCTTTTTACTGTTCTTACAGTAGGTCCAAACTTCTTTTCCATCACCAAATCCAAACCACAGATATTCCTTACACCCTCCTTTTTTATTTGACATGTTGGTGTGATTTTGTCCCAACTTCAAATGATGTGTGAGCCAAATATTTAAGAATGATTTGGAGGGGTTAACTTTGATCTTTTCCTCTTCCCTTAATCTCAGTTCTGGATATTCCCCCTTCCTGATAACTCTAATTTTATATTAAATATAGATTTGAAAGTCATAAAGGAGTGATATCCCATGGATATACTTTTGAAACCTATTTGTTTGGAGAGGGAAAACAGTGCTACATCATCTTAGTTATAAAGGAAATTAAAATAAAATTTACGTCATGTTATTTCATACGTGTAAATGAAAGAAAAGTTTAAATACTTTTTATCAAAACATCCTCAGCTACCATCTTACACTTTGAAAAAAAAATTAAACAGCATTTCTCACCTTTTAACCCTGAGTGAATAACAGTAGGTGATAAATCATCATAGTTGTTCATCATGCTAATATCTCCAGATGTGAAACTAACAGTCAGCAGTGGCTTGTTGTTCTGAATTGGTAAAGGGTATACTGGTGGGCCATCTGCAACAAAAACACATAACCATGACTTACATTTTGAAGGTTTAGTTAAATATAGACTTATTTCTGAATACAAGAACCATTTGTGTATTACAGTACGAAGTCTCACAGCACCAGGTTAAAATCCAATGAGTTGATTTGATATCATGAGTTTCCAAGCGCTGATCCTTCATCAGGTGAGTAGAGAGTTGGGTTTACAAAATACAGCATATATAGACAGAGACTCAATTGCAAGATGATGATTGGAATGTGAGTTTTAACAGTAATCAAGTTTTTACAGTACAGACAATGTGAGTCGAGGGAGAATTCATGTCACACAACATGTAACCCCACCATTCAGCCTGAGCTTATAAAATCCTACTAACTGTAGGCTTGAGACAATTCACATCTCTTCAACCTGAGTATCCCTCTGTCTACTCACATTGTCTGTATCTGTAAAAACTTGATTACCTGTAAAGACTCGAATTCCAACCATTATTTTGCATCCTCTCTGTCGATATATGTCATGTTTGTGAACCCAACTCTCCACTCATCTGATGAAGGAGCAGTGCTCCAAAGCTTGTGATACCAAATAAACTGTTGCACTTTAACCTGGTGTTATGAAACTTTTCACTGTGCCCACCCCAGTCCAACTCTGGCATCCCCATGTCATTTTTGTATCAATCACTCAAAATAGCCAAGACCATTTTAAATTGACCAGCTTAATAGATTTAAATGGGAATTGGAATTTAAAACAAAGTATTTAGTTTAGGGAAGAATACAAATATAGGTGCATAAAATTATTCATGATTGTTATAATACCATAAGACATAGAAACAGAATTAGGCCACTTGGTCCATTGAGTCTGCTCCTCCATTCAATTGTGCCTGATATTTTTCTCATCCTCATTCTCCTGCTTTTTCCCCTGATCCCCTTATTAATCAAGAACTGCTGACTTAAAGACACTCAATAATGCTCTGTAACCAATGCGGAAATGCGCTGAAAGAAGTCAAATACTGTTGACTGCAAACTGGGAAAATGGTTAAAATTGCAGGCCATCGGGTATGCTCAAAAATAATTTAAAGTGATACTGAGTTAGCTGGTAGCCTCTAGAAGGCTATCAATCCACAAGGTAACAAAAAGAAAAAATAAAAACTTGCAATTAATTAGCTCAGATCCTGGCAAATGGGAAAGATACAATAGGTGACAAAGAATTATAAAAGGAAATTTGAGAAGAAACTTGCAAGGAATATCAAGATCAACATAACATACTTCCAATTACATTTCAAAGAAAGTGGCCAGATGTTATATCAGCTCCCTGAAAACTGATAATAATGATGCTGTCAATGAAAATAAGAAAATGATGCATGTACACAACTGTGGGCAGGATATGTTAAAAGTTTTGCAAAATAGAATTACCATAGTGCTGATCTGCACAAAATAAAGTTCTGTGTAGATTTGTAAGTTATCAGAACTGTGAGGATGTAATCATTAGGACAGATTGAACAAGCCATGTCATAAGAACATTAGAACTAGGAGCAGGAGAAGGTCATCTAGCCTCTTGAGCCTGCTCCGCAATTCAAAATGATCATGGCTGATCATTTCGTGCACTCAGCTCCATTCACTTGCCCACTCATCATAATTCTTAATTTCTTTACTGTTCAAAAACCTATCTATCTTTGCCATAAAAACATTTAACAAGGCAAATGGGCCAATTGCTTGCAAGTGGAATTAGGTGGGCAAGTCAGTATAGGGCTAATGGTAGGGCTCTTAATAGTGTTGAGGAACAGAAGGATCTTGGTGTATGTGTCAATAGATCCCTGAAAGTAGGCAGTCAAGTGGATAAAGTTGTTAAGAAGGCATATGGAGTCTTAGCTTTTATTGGTAGGGGGATTGAATTTAGGAGCCGCAGCATCATGTTGCAACTGTACAAAACTCTAGTGCGGCCGCACTTGGAGTATTGTGTGCAGTTCTGGTCCCCACATTATAAGAAAGATGTGGAGGCATTGGAGAGGGTACAGAGGAGGTTTACCAGGATGTTGCCTGGTATGGAGGGCAGGTCTTATGAAGAGAGGCTGAGGGATTTGAGGTTGTTTTCGTTAGAAAGGAGGCGGCTAAGAGGGGATCTAATCGAAACATATAAGATGATTAGAGGTTTAGATAGGGTGGACAGTGATAGCCTTTTTCCTAGGATGGAGAAAGCTAGCACGAGGGGACACAGCTTTAAATTAAGGGGTATGAGTTATAGGACGGATATCAGAGGTAGGTTCTTTACTCAAAGAGTGATTAGGGAGTGGAATGCCCTGCCTGCAGCTGTTGTAGATGCGCCAAGTTTGGTGGCGTTTAAGAGGTTAATTGATAAGTATATGGAAGAGAAGGGAATGGTTTAGTTTGGAGGGGCATTGCTTTTTATTTTGGTCGGCACAACATCGAAGGCCGAAGGGCCTGTTCTGTGCTGTAATGTTCTATGTTCTATGTTCTATTACTGCAAACTCAATGGGCTGAAGTGTCTCTTCTGCACTGTAATATTTTGTGATTCTGAGGTGGCTTCTTTTGATTCACTGGACAGCTCCTCTTCAACTCTGTCCTAAATCTGTTCGCCTTATTTTGAGGCTATGCCCCATAATTCTAGTTTTACCCTCCAATAGAAATAACCTTCCTGCTTCCATCTTATCTATTCCCTTCATAATTTTATATGTTTCTATAAGATCCCCTCTCATTCTTCTAAATTTCAATGTGTGTAGTCTGTTCAGCCTCTCCTCATAAGCCAACCCTCTCAACTCCAGAATCAATTTTGTGAATCTCCTCTGCACACCATCCTCACAATTCTGATAACTTACAAATCTTCTCAGAACTTTATTTTGTGGAGATCAGCACTATGGTAATTCTATTTTGCAAAACTTTTAACATATCCTGCCCACAGTTGTGTATATGTGTCATTTTCTTATTTTCATTGACAGCATCATTATTATCAGTTTTCAGGGAGCTGATATAACATCTGGCCACTTTCTTTGAAATGTAATTGAAAGTATGATATGTTGATCTTGATATTCCTTGCAAGTTTCTTCTCAAATTTCCTTTTATAATTCTTTGTCACCTATTGTATCTTTCCCATTTGCCAGGATCTGAGCTAATTAATTGCAAGTTTTTATTTTTTCTTTCTGTTACCTTGTGGATTGATAGCCTTCTAGAGGCCATCTTTTCTCAAGAAACTAAAATTTTACACAATACTCCAGATGTGGTTTCATCAGCACCTTATACAGCTACAACATAACCTCCCTGTTTTTAAACTCCATCACTCTAGGTTCATGAAGGACAACATTCCATTTGCTTTCTTAATTACCCGCTGCATCTACAAACCAACTTCTTGAAATTCATGCATAAGAACACCCAGGTCCCTCTGCACAGCAGCATATTGCAATTGTTTTACCATTTAAATAATAGTCCATTTTGCTGTCATTCCTGCAAAAATGGAAGACCTCACATTTACCAACTGCCAGATCTTTGCCCACTCATTTAAACTATCTATATCCCGTTATAGATTTTCAATGTCCTCTGCGCACTTTGCTCTATCACTCATCTTACAGCCATCTCAAACTTTGACACACTACATTTGGTCCCAATTCTAGATCACTTATATAAATTGTAAACAATTGCAGTTCCAACACTGATCCCTGAGACATACCACTAGTCACTGATAGCCAACCAGAAAAACACCCATGTCACACTAAAAAGATTTCAGAAATCTTTAAAATTTTGAAGGAGTTCTAAAGGTTTGATGCAGAGAAATAGTTTCAACTTATGGGTGAGTCCAAAGGGAGTATAAATACAATATGGCCACTTCCAGATTGATCAGTGTAACTGCCTATATAAATATGAATGACTACAAGATGACAATAGCAAAACAACAAAAAGAGTTCAAATCTTCTAGCATAAACAGGATTGCACAACTGTAGCTATCTGACCAGTACAAATCAACTTCCAGCTTTTCAATTTTTAATTTTCTGGTAAGGGCTTTTTAACCGGAAGGATGTGGAGACTGTGGAGAGTGCAGAGGAGGTTTACCAGAATGCTGCCTAGTATGGAAGGTCTGAGTTACGAGGAGAGATTAGGCAAATTGGGACTGTTTTCCTTAGAAAGACGTAGACTTAGAGGAGATCCAATAGAAGTGTACAAGATTGTGAGAGGTATAGATAGAGTAAACAGGGTTAAGCTTTTTCCTAGGATGGACTCAAATAGCACGAGGGGTCACGGGCTTAGGGTGAGGGGGGTAAGGTATAATTTGGATGCTAGAGGGAGTTTTTTCACACTGAGGGTGGTGTGGGTATGGAACATGCTGCCAAGTAAAGTGGTGGAGGCAGGTACTCTTACTTAAGAAATACTTAGATGGGCACATGAACAGAATGGGAATGGAGGGGTATAGAAAACTAATTTAAAATAGGGATCATGAGCCTTGGGACTCCCTGGGAAGTGTGTCAATAGATGATGATATTGACGTACTTGTTTTTATCCTACAGGTGCTTTGGTCCACCTTGTTGTCTAACGAGGGACATACACACGATGGGTCGTGAGAGGGCTGCTCTTGGATTTTTTTCAAGAGTATCCTAGTGCTTCACGTCATTAGTGTACGCTTGACCTGGACCATTTGATGGGCAACACGACAGCTCAGTGACTATCGCTGTGCTGTGCAGATACATGGATTTGGGCCTGTGTCTGTGGGAGTTTGCGCATTCTCCCCGTGCTTGCGTGGGTTTTCTCCGGGTGCTCCGGTTTCCTCCCACATCCCAAAGATGTGCTCTTAGGCTAATTGGCAAAACAAATTCTCACTAAATTGTCTCAAATTTGGTTTTTAATCCATAGATCTATAAACATAGACAGGGATTACGGGTAAAGGTGGGAACATCGGGGTGGTGGCACGGGCTCATTGGACCGAAGGGCCTGTTTCCCATGCTGTTTTGTTCTTTGTTCTTTCTTTGTTCATACAAATATTATCTGGTTTCTAAATCAATTTTGAATCAATTTTGGCAATTACAATTTTAAGTCTCATAATTTGAAGAAGAACACAAGTTGTAGCGAAGTACAGGGACGACTAAGATTTAAAAAAACGCTAAGCAGACTTGTATTTAGCCACCTGAAATACTCTCTGTTGGTTAATTTGTTTTTCTGAACTATACATGCATGGGAAACCATTTAATATTTCCATCAATCTACCATCTAAATTATCATGACGATCCCCCAAGCAACAACTAACTGCTAAATTACTGAAAAGTACAAACAATAATTAAGGATCGAAGAGACAAATATTTCATGAAAAGTTGGTTTGTAGATGAAGATTTTGTCACACATACTGAAATGACAACTGCAATAAAAGTTGTACACTGTAACTTGTAATAGTGTCATTACAGGGAAAATGATGCAGGCCTCTATGGCTTATTTCAAAGTGAAGGCTTGCCGAGTACATAAATGCTAATTGCACTTTCTAAAATTCTTAGCTTTATGACAAACAGTAAATCCTCAAAAACATAGCCTTTTTCCAGATTGGCCACTGTTCATCATGTAGCAAGAAAATCCCTCTTAAATTCAGTTATTTACATCAGAGTCAAAGATATTTTTATCGCTTCTTGTATTGTGAGCGTTGTTGGCATTAATACATGAAATGTTGTCACTATAAACTGTTTTCTTGTACTGATATAGTCTATGTGGTTACAAGTACACCTACAGTACTATTTGGGGAGGGAGTTCCAGGACATTTATTCAAAAACAGTGAAGCAATGGAGATGTAGTTCCAAGCGGCATGATGGCACTGGTTAGCACTGTTACCTCATAGCGCCAGGGACTCGGGTTCAATTCCCACCTTGAATCACTATTTTGTGAAGTTTGCATGTTCTCCCCACATCTGTGTGGGTTTCTTCCAGGTGCTCCACTTTCCTCCCACAATCCGAAAAATGTACTGGATTAGGTAGATTAGCCATGCTAAATTCTCCCTCCGTGTATCCAAACAGGTTCCGGAGTGCAGATTTTCACAGTAATTTCATTGCAGTGTTAATGTAAGTCTACATGTGACTAATAAATAAACTTTAAGTAAGGATGATATGCCACTTGCTGGGAATTTGATGGTGGTGCTTTAAGTTCCTCTGCTGTCTTTGTTTTGGAGCTAGTAGATGTTCTTGGTTTGGAAGATGCTGTCGAAGTTCCCGCAATGCATCAGGGTAGTTGATGCACATTGGTAAGTTTCTGCAGTGGATTTTGTTGATACACACTGTTATCACTGTGCACCATGGTGTAGGAAATTATTCTTTAAAATGGCAGAGAGGGCACTGATCAAACCAACTGCTTTGTCTTCGATGGTGAGCAAGCATCTTGACTGCTGTTGGAATCATTTGACAAGTGGGGAGCATTCCTTCACAACCTGAACTGTGGTGGACAAACGGGAAGTGAGTTACTCACTGCAGAATTTCAAGCCTCTGATCTGCCCTTGTTGCCAGTATGGCTGGCCCAGTTAAGTCACCAGCAAATGACCAGCCGGATGTTGCTGGTGAGGATTCTATGATGGTACCTTGTTAGAGTTATTATGGACCCTTTGAGGATTTGGTCATGTGGTCAGTTCATGATGTTATTGACTACTTCATGAGCTTTATTCAGTCTAGATCCAGCCACCATGGAGTAAACAGCTACCTAATAAATCTGTTCTGTTGTTACACTCAAAATCCACGTGCTATTATCCTGCAGCAAGTGTTGCAAATGTAACAGGATAAAAAAAAACTGACTAAAAAAGGCAAGAAAAACCAAAATAGCACTTAACATTGGAACTTGATGGAAAGTCCCAACATTGGACAAAATGATGGGTTCGGCTGTTGACACACTGGACAGGTAAAATATGGACAGAAAAGAAGATCCCCTAGTTAATTAAACTGGTACCCTGAGGAGATCAGTCTGAAGAGCTTGCCACGTGTACTACTAAATAGGCACAGAGGTGGAGTGGAAGAGAAAAGATGTTTTGCACTGCAGCAAGTCTTTGGGGAAAAATAACGGCTACACACTATGTTATTTATTTATTAGTCACAAGTAGAACATAGAATATAGAACACTACAGCACAAACAGGCCCTTTGGCCCACAAGTTGCACCGATCATACCCATACCTACCATGCCATAGAACTATCTGTAACTCCCAATCCCATTTAATCCCATGTACTCATCCAGATGTCTTTTAAAAAACCCCAGTGAGTTTGCCTTCACCACCATCGACAGCAGCTGATTCCATTCACTCACCACCCTCTGAGTGAAAAACTTACCTCTAACATCTCTTCTGTACTTGCTGCCCAGCACCTTAAACCTGTGCGCTCTCGCAGTGACCATTTCACCTCTGGAAAACAACCTCCGAGAATCCACCCTATCTATTCTTCTCAACATTTTATAAACCTCTATCAGGTCGCCTCTCAACCTTCGTCTCTCCAGGGAAGAGACCTAGCTCCCTCAACCCATCTTCATAGGCATGCCTCCCAATCTAGGCACATCTATGTAAATCTCCTCTGCACCTTCTCAATAGCTTTCACATCTTCCTATTGTGAGGTGACCAGAACTGCACACAGTACTCCAAGTCTGTACTCCAAGATCTGACAAAGGTCTTACAAAGTTGCATAGTAGACTTACATTAACACTGCAATGAAGTTACTGTGAAAATCCCCTATTTGCCACACTTCACACCTGTTCAGATACACTAAGGAAGAATTTAGTATGGTTAATCCAGCTGACCGAATTGTTGACTCACAATGTCATAGAATCCAAACCATTTTTTATCCAAGGCACTGTTTAGAGTGTTAGCGAAAAATGGTGGGAAATTTTGGTGCCATTGGGCCATTCATGGAAGAAATTGAGAATTGGAAGTTTTATACAGAAAAATGTCATTATTATATCCAAACCAATAAAATACCTGTGGATATCATTGTTCCTGTTTTCCTAAGTATTCTTGGCCATAAAATTTTCAATGCACTAAGAAGTTTGGTTCAACCTGAGAAACCTGATAGCAAAACTCATCAAGAACTGGCTAAAATTTCCGAAGATCATTATGTCCCAAGACCACTGATCACAATGGAGCATTCTCACAATAAAAACAAGTTGGATGGAGAAAATATTGCGCAGTTCATCATGACTCTGAAGCACCTCAAAGCATTGTAATTTAGTGACTATCCAAGACAAACTTATTTGTGACCTTAGAAATGAAGCTGTACAATGAAGATTATTAACAGAATGGAATTTAGGATTAGAAATGAAACTATACAGTGAAGATTATTAAGAGAACAGAATTTAGGATTAAGGAAGTTTGGAGATAGCTGTTTCAATGCAGCTTGCTGCAAAAGAGGCTTCCGAGCGATGAGCAGGCATGGGAGTCCATAATCTGAGCACCACCCACGGGAAGTCTACCCAGCAACATGCATGTCAACATTGTGTGAAAATGGGTCTGTCTGTGCTGTTATATGTACTATCTGAGGCCAGAACTCTTCATTCACCTGACTAAGAGGGGAACCTCAAAAGCTTCTGAGTTTACTATCAAATAAATCGGTCGGACTTAAATCTGGTGTTGTCAGACATCTTACTGTGTTTACTCCAGTCCAACGCTGGCATCTCCACATCCTGTGTAATGAGACAGGAATAATTAATGATCATAGAGTTAGGGATCTTCTCAGAAGGAGAGAACACAGTATTTAATATGCAGGTGGAGGGTGAGAAGTAAAATCCAATACTGTGTCTTGTGCCTAAACAAATGAGACAACAATGGGATGAGGGAGGATTTGGCTAAGGAGACTGGCAGCAAAGATTTCATGGTGGGACAACTGAGGAACAGTGAAGGACTTTCAAAGCGATTTTTCACAGTATATATCAGTGAAAAAGGACTGTAGGAAAAAGGATAATCAGCCATGGATATATAAGAAAATAAAGGAAGGTATCAAATTGAAAGAAAATGCTGACAAAGTGGCAAAGATTAGTGGTAAACTAGAGGACTAGGAAATATTTAAGGGTCAAACAGAAAACCACAAAAAAAGCTATAAAAGAAAGTAAGGTGGATTGAGAGTAAACTAGCTTAGAATATAAAAAAGATAGCAAAAGTTTCTACAAATACATAAAATGAAAAAAAGTGGCTAAGGTAAGCACTGATCCTTTAGAGACTGAGAAGGGGGATTTAATAATGGGAAATGAGGAAATGAGGGAATGGTCAAGATATTGAATTGGTATTTTGTGTTGGTCTTCACAGTGGATGACATAAATAACATGCCAAAAATTGATGACAAGAAGAGGTAGAAATGATCATTATCACAAAGTAGTAGTGTTGGGCAAGTTAATGGGCTAAAGTAGACAAGTCTCCTGGCCTGATGGAATGCATTCCAAGATACTAAAAGAGATGGTGGGGGAAATAGCAAATGCACTTGCAGTAATTTGCCAAAATTCACAGGATTTTGGGGCAGTTCCAGCAGACTAGAAAACTGCAAATGTGATTCACTGTTTAAAAAAAGAGGTAGACAAAATGAGAGTAGACCAGTCAGCTTAACATCTGTGATGGGAATCTATCGTCAAGGAAGAAACAGCAAGAAATCTGGATAAAACTGTCTCATTGGGCAGAGGTAGCATGGGTTCATGAAAGGCAGATCGTGTTTAACTAAGTAAGAAGTCTCACAACACCAAATTAAAGTCCAACAGGTTTATTTGGTAATAAACCAGCTAGACTTTAAATTGGCAATGTGAGACTTCTTACTCTGCTTATCCCAGTCCAACACTGGCATTTTCACATCATGTTTAACAAACTTCATTGTCCAGTACTTCCCCAGAGTGGAGAAGCTACATCATCATCTTCGGACCCTTCAACATATCATTGACGAAGACAAACATCTCGTCAAGGCCATTCCCACACCCCGACTACTTGTCTTCAAACAACCGCGCAAACTCAAACAGACCATCATTCGCAGCAATCTATGCAGCCTTCAGAGTCATCAACAACAACATCACACAATCCTGCAACAGCAACCTCTGCCAGAAGTATCAAATCATCAACATGCATGCCATCGTCACACATAAGAACATCATCCACCAGATGCACGGTACACACTCATGTGACTGGCCAATATTGTCTACCTCATATGCTGCAGGAAAGAACGTCCCGAGCCATGGTACATCAGCAAGACCATGCAGACACTACAACAACGGATGAACGAATTCTGGAATTGAAAGGGCTGGCTTATGAGGACAGACTGAGTAGACTGGATGCTGTTGGGGGAGACGGCTTATCAGGGGAAAATAGCAGCAGCCACAACTGTTGTTCAGCAGGGAGAGTCAAGACAGAAAAGCAATAGTTATAGGGGACTCTATGATGAGAGACGCAGATAGGCATTTCCATGGCCGAGAAAGAGTGTCCATGATGGTGTGTTGCTCCCTGATGCCAGGTCAAAGGATATCTAGGCCAAGGGTGACATGGTGGCATAGTGGTTAGCACTGCTGCCTTACAGCACCATGGATTTGGGTTTGATTCACAGCTTGGGTCGCTGTCTGTGTAGAGTTTGCACATTCTCCCTATGTTTGCGTGGGTTTCCTCCAAATGTCTGGTTTCCTCCCCCAGTCCAAAGATATGCGTGATAGGGGGATTAGCCTTTCTAAATTGCCCTTTAGTGTCGCAGGGACTAGCTAGGGTAAATGCATGGGGTTATAGGAATATGGTCTGGATGAGGTGTTGTCGGTGCAAACTCAATGGACCGAATGGCTTCCTTCTCACTGTAGGAATTCTATTCTATGACATCCCTGAACGAGCATGGGACATTTTGAAAGGGGAGGATAAGTGCCAGAGGCTGTGGTACACATTAATAATAACAAATAGTCAGGAAGAGTGACAAGGTCCTGCAAGAGGACATAGAACATAGAACAATACAGCACAAACAGGCCCTTCGGCCCACGAGTTGCGTCGGTCACAGCTACAAATCCACAGAGCTATCTATAACCCCCTATCCTATTCTTTTCTATATACTCATCCAGAAGTCTCTTAAAAGACCCCAGTGAGTTTGCCTCAACAACCTCCGATGGCAGTCGGTTCCATTCACTCACCACCCTCTGAGTGAAAAACCTACCCCTGACATCTCCTTTGTATTTGCTTCCCTGCACCTTAAATCTGTGTCCTCTCGTAGTGACCATTTCAGCTCGGGGAAATAGTCTCTGAGAGTCCACCCTATCTATTCCTCTCAACATTTATAAACCTCTATCAGGTCGCCTCTCAACCTACGTCTCTCCAGTGAGAAGAGTCCCAGCTCCCTCAACCTATCTTCATAAGGCCTGCCTCCCAATCCAGGCAGCATCCTTGTAAATCTCCTCTGAACCCTCTCAACAGCCTCTACATCCTTCCTATAATGAGGCGACCAGAACTGCGCACAATACTCCAACTGGGGTCTGACAAGAGTCTTATAGAGCTGCATCATTACCTCCTGACTCCTAAACTCTATTCCTCGATTAATGAAGGCCAGTACACCGTACAGGACTTCTGGGAATTAGTTAAAAAAAGATGACCTCTAGGGTTTGCAGCCAAACAGGTCATCCAAAATGGTGTTTTGTAAAGCGTTCTTGGACAATCGGACAAGAAACTAAACCGACAGGCTGCAGTTTAAAGACAGACAAACAGGCTGCAACCCTGATGAGTGAATAAACAGGACATCTCCAGGATGAAAGAGACTTTCTGGTCACACTGGATGTGTACCAGACATAAGGGCACCGAGAATGCTTATTTAGGAGGAAGGTATGTGACCTATGTGCCTCCAGCACCTACAGACATGGCCGCTGGAGATACACCCACAGATTGATATGGTAGTACCTAATTGGACTCTTATCAATCAGGGTGATCAAGTCCTGATCGATTGATTGGCAATGGCCAAAAAGGGGCGTGAAACCAAACGGGGTATAAAGGATGCTGCACAACCAGGAATCTCTGACTCTATGAACAAGCTACAAGAATGGTGAACATCACCAGCAAGAGAAAAGCCACCACACCCGAGAAGGAAAGAAAAAAGACCACAGTCAGAATGCCAGACTGGACCAAAGAACCAAACTACACAGACAACTACTAAAACCAGCGCAGAGATGAAAGCCAATATCTGTTTGGATACTTGTCAGTCACGCAAAGTTAAGTCAAGGTCTTGTATTGAACTTGAATTTTAGTATTTTCTGTAAGATAACTTATTGTTGGTCGGGTGGGTAATTATTGATTGTGTGGGTTTAAATAAATATTGTTTAGACTAATAAGATGTCTACTCATAGTTATTTGTCCACCGTATAAGGGTTAAAACAGTCTGATTTTACAACAGGTTGTAATCTCAGGATTACTTCCTGTGCCATATGCCAGTGAAGCTAGGAATAGGAAGACATAGAACATTACAGCGCAGAACAGGCCCTTCGGCCTTTGATGTCATGCCGACCAATTAAGAAAAAAAATTTTTTTAGACAGTGCTAAAGCGCTGATGTAGGAGAGAGGGATTCAAATATCTTGATCATTCTGGGATAGGTAGAACCTGTACAAGGAGGACAGGTTACACCTAAACTGGAGGTGCACCAATATCCTAGCAGGTAGATTTGCTAGAGTCACTTGAGAGGGTTTAAACTAGTATGGCTGGGGGTGGAAATTAAAGTGGTAGGTCAACAGGAGAAATAACTGTGGGAGAACTACAGACTAAGGCCAGTAAGATTAAGGAGAAGAACTGGCAGGGAGTGTTTATTGAACACAGCAGGACTGATGTCTGAAGCACATTTTTTTTCAACACTCAGGTAACAGGTAAAACAGGTAGCAATTAGGGATATGTTCGGCACAACTTGTGGGCCAAAAGGTCTGTTTGTGCTGTAGTTTTTCTATGCTCTAAGGACAAGAGTGGTCCTGGGGCAAAGTGTTAAATGGGGGGGGGGGGCACACTAACCATAACAATATTAGGCAGGATATGGAGAACGTTTTGAGATCAAAAAGGAGGAGATATTGGAGTTCTTGAGAAACATCAAAGTAGACAAGTTCACAGGGCCTGACAGGATATACCCCAGAATACTGAGACAGGCAAGAGAGAAAATTGCTGGGGCCTTGAGAGAAATTTTTGTATCCTCATTGGCTACAGGAGAGGTCCCAGAGGACTGGATATTATTCCTTTGTTTAACAAGAATAGCAAAAATAATCCAGGTAATTACAGACCAGTGAGCCTTACATCAGTGGTATGAATTATTGGAGAAGCTTCTTCAAGACAGGATTTATTCCCACTTGGAAATAAGTGGACATATTCATGAGAGGTAACATGGTTTTATGAACAGGAAGTCGTGCCTCACTAACCTGATCCGAGTTTTTCAACGAAGTGACGAAGATGTTGATGAGGGTAGGGCAGTGGATGTTGTCTGTGGATTTCAGTAAGACCTTTGACAAGATCCCTCATGGCAGACTGATGCAGAAGATGATGTTGCATGGGATCAGAGATGAGCTGGCAAGATGAATACAAAACTGGCTTGGTTGAAGAAGAGCAAAGTAGCAGTGGAAGGGTGCGTTTCTGAATGGAGGGCTATGACAAGTGGCATTTCTCAGGGATCACTGCTGGGACCTAATATATATATCAGTGATATGTCTTATATATATATAAGAAAATGGGGTTTGATTAGTAAATTTGCAGTCAACACAAAGGTTGATGGAATTGCGAAAGCGAAAAGGACCATCAGAGGATACAGCTGTGTATAGATCGGGATTGGAGACTTGGGCAGAGAGATGGCAGATGCAGTTTAGTCCGGACAAATGTGAGGTAATGCATTTCAGAAGATCTAACGCAGGTAGGAAATATACAGTAAATGATAGAACCCTTAAGAGTACTGATAAACAGAGGGATCTGGGTCAGTGAACACAGTTCATTGAAAGTGGCAATGCAGGTGGAGAAGGTAGTCAAGAAGGCATACGGCATGCTTGCCTTCATTACTAAGTCATGTTGCAGCTTTATAGAACCTTAGTTAGGCAGCAGTTGCCATATAGTGTTCAATTCTGATCACCACACTATCAGAAGAATGTGGAGGCTTTGGAGAGGGTACAGAAATGATTTACCAGGATGTTGCCTGGTATGGAGGGCATTATATATGAGGAGAGATAGGAGAAATTTGGTTTGTTCTCACTGGAACAACGCAGGTTGAGGGGAGACTTGATAGAAGTCAATAAAATTATGAAAGGCATGGACTAGTCAGAAGCCTTTTCCCAGTCTGGAAGAGTCAATTACAAGGAGGCATTAGTTTGAAGTGCGAGGGGCAAGGTTTAAAGGAGATGTACAAGACGGACTTTTTTTTTACACAGAGCAGTGGCTGCCTAGAACTCATTGCCAGGGGAAGTAGAGGAAGCAGAAGTGGTAGTACTTATAAGGGGTGTCTTGACAAGCACATGAGTAGGATGGAAATAGTGGGATATAGTCCTTGGAAGGGTAGGGGGTTTCAGTTGAGTCAGACAGCATGGTCAGTGCAGACTTGGAGGGCCAAAGGGCCTGTTCCTGAGCTGTAATTTTCTTCGTTCTTTGCTCAATATTCACCAAAGAGGGGGATCTGATGGATGAGGACTCTAGGGTGGGTGTGTAGATATTCTGGCTCATGTCAAAATCAAAAAAGAGGTATTGGATGTCTTTAAAAGCGTTAGTGGATAACTTTTCAGGGTTTGATGGGATCTACCCCAGAATACTGAGGGCAGCACAATGGCACAGTGGTTAGCATTGATGCCTCTCAGCGCCAGGGACCCGGGTTCAATTCTGACCTCGGTCACTGCCTGTGTGGAGTTTGCATGTTCTCCCTGTGTCTAAGTGGGTTTCCTCTGGGTGTCCAGTTTCCACCCACAGTCCAAAGATGTGCAGGTTAGGTTGACTGGCCATGCTAAATTGACTCTGGTGTCAGGGGGTTAGCAGAGTAAATATGTGGGGTTGGGGGAAATAGGGCTTCGGTTGGATAGTGGTAGATGCATATTCAATGGGCTAAATGGCCTCCTTCTGCACCATAGGAATTCTATGAATCAAGGGCAGAAATTGCTGGAGCCTTGACAGAAATCTTTGTATCCTCATTGGCTACAGGTGAAGTTTCAGAGGACTGGACAATGGCCAATGTTGTTCCATTGTTTAAGAAGGGCAGCAGTGATAATCCAGGAAATTATAGGCCAGTGGTCGGGAAATTATTGGAAAAGATTCTTAGGGGCAGGATTTACTCACATTTGGAAACCAAAAGACATAGGGAGCAGAATGTGGCCACTTGGCCCATCAAGTCTGCTCTGTCATTCAATCATGTTTGAATTTTATTCTCACCCCCACTCTCCTGCTTTTTCCTCATAATCCTGATCTCCTTATCAATCAAAAACTTATCTATTTCTGTCTTAAAGACATTCAATGACTTGGCCTCCACAGCCTTCTGTGGTGAAAAGTTCCACAGGTTCACCACTCTCTGGCTGAAGAAATTCCTCATCATCTCTGTTTTAAGGGATTGTCTGTTTAGCCTGAGGTTATGCCGTATGGTTCTACTTTTTCTTACTGGTGGAAACATCCTATCCATATCCATTCTACCTAGGCATCACAATATCCTGCATGTTTCAATAATATCCCTCCTCATCCTTCTAAACTCCAACAAGTACAGACCCAGAATCCTCAACCGTTCTCCTATGACAAGTTCTTCACTCCAGGAATCATTCTTGTGAACCTCCTCTGGACCCTTTCCAAATGGACTTATTTATACAGAGCATGGTTTTGAGAAGGGGAGGTCCTGCCTCACT
The DNA here is from genome assembly GCA_024679065.1 of Sphyrna mokarran. Lineage (NCBI taxonomy): Eukaryota > Metazoa > Chordata > Chondrichthyes > Carcharhiniformes > Carcharhinidae > Sphyrna > Sphyrna mokarran. Next base: position 30,486,454 of record JAGIQG010000012.1, on the reverse strand, counting down.
AACTTGATATAGTTTTTCGAGGAAGTGACGATGATGATAGATGAGGGAAAGGCAGTGGATGTTATAAATATGGACTTTACTTTGACAGTGTACCTCATGGTAGGCTGTTAATGAAAGGTGAAGTCACATGGGATCAGAGGAGAATTGGCAAGATGGATACAGAAGTGGTTTGGCCATAGAGACAGAGGGTAGTAATAGCTAGGTGCTTTTCTGTATGGAAAGCTGTGACTAGCAGTGTTCCAAGGGATCAGTTCTGGGACCTTTGTTGTTGTAATATATATAAATGATT